>OZ007570.1:48277294-48519794 GCA_963931925.1 Onchidella celtica
TTCAGTTTTTGACCCCCTCCCAATCATGGAGTTTTTGTGGCATACAAAACTATTTTTGAGCGGTGAACACAAACTCTTTTACTTTGTGATGCAGTTAACATTTGTCGAACGACTAGTTCACGAGGAAAACGGGCTCAGTCATAGATTTGTTTAGTTTACTTGTGCCGTTATCTATATAGACTTATTTTTAAATAATTTTAGCGGAGTGGGCCCCTTTGTCAAAGATATTGAAACTTTATATTGTGACTTGGCCTGTTTTTCCAGTGGACTCTTCTTGCAAGTGGGAGAAAATTAGTGTAGCATCTGCAAGCTACCCCTTGCCCTTCCCCCGTTTTTCTTGTTATACTGGTGACTGAGCATGTGTTCACTTCTTTTTTTCTTTAATTGTTGACGTCGCCAGAGTGTACTCCGTGACCTTACCCTCCCTTCCTAGTGAGTAGTTTTTGGGTGATCGTAAATATATTAGTATGTTCCCGAACATTCGATAATGTTGTGGATATAGAAGTTTACACCAGATTTGGCCTTGAGTGATGTAACCTGGTGACGTGTTTGTTCGGGCGAGGGCAGAGGTTACGTTTATTTCGGGAACTTTCTGTAGAAATGATGGACCCATGTGAGTGGTTGGTCGGTGAGTTTTCCTTTCCGTGTGGCGTAAGATATTTAGTTGTTTGCTGATGCCTTCCTAGTATTTTATTGTTAAGATACAGTTATTAAACTTTAGTATTTAATTGATGGTCGGATCTCGTGTTTTTATTCTACAGCTGTAATAGTTTCATTTTCTAAAGGGCTGTAGTTAGATCAACTAACTCCCCCCTACTATAACGTGCTAGAACATCCTCAGCTGAAACGTCTTTATGTAGTTTATGCTGTTGCATTTCAGTTATCTTTGCAACTTTTGCTTGGGTTGTTAAATGTAAACAAAGTCATCAGATGATCAAAATAACATGGACCCTAAATGTTTTCCATTATTCCGACAGTCCAGTGATATTTGCGAAAACTGACGCAATTACTAAATTCAAGAGAACGGAAACTAAACATGACAGTAGATTTCTGGAGACCTCGGGAGAAACTTGAAGTATATGAGATTTCATTATTTATTTATTTAATTACACCATTATGTGACGGTAGCCTATGAACAGGCACATTATTTTTGTGTTTTGAATTTTGTATGCTTCTTTGATCCCATCTGGGAAATTTGCTTTAATGTTAATGCAGCCCAGTTACATAACTGGGGCAAATACGTCGTCGCCACAGTGCAGTGCCGGTCGGAGTATTTTAGGTTTTGTTTGGGGGGGGGGGGGGGGGGGGGAGGGGTGGTAGGGACTAGTTTTTTTGTTTTGTTTTAAAAATTTTGCCCTGGCAATATCAATGTTGACTGAATCTTTCAGCTTTCGCTATTTTGATCTAAACATCAGATTAGGAGTATTCCTCCTTTGAATTCCAATTTAATATTTTCTGCTTAAAGATGTTCCAAGAGAAGGAGGGCAACCTGTGTTTTTAATTTTATGTCATGGTGGCTTTTTCTTTTCTTTCTTTTATGTATGTATTAATTTGTCCTCCATGGCAGGTCTATGCCATCTTCCCTTCCGCGGTGCTTACTAAATAAAAGACAGCGCATATAATATAGAAAACGCTGCAGCTGTCTTGGGCACTACCGTACCCATCGTCATGGTGATGAGAACGGGAAACAAAAGAGGGCCAGGTGTCAATTTTAACATTTGATCTTTGGTTCAATTAACTCATTTCCATTAACTTGTGAAACAATTGAATTGGAGGGTTTTACCACGAAAAAAAAAAAATTAATCATAATTAATATTACTATTGATTATGCGGGTTTTCAAAATAATAATAATAATAATGGAGATCACTTATATAGCGCCTAAGCCAAACAAGTTCGCTCTAGGTGCTTTACAGAAAGTCTTGTTCTCTCGATTTGCATCTCTCTCTCTCTTTCTCTCTCCCCCTCTCTCTCTCTCTACCTCTCTCTATCTCAGAGCAAATTGTAACGCAGCCTGTTAGGCGCAGTTCACTACTCACAACTGTATTATAAAGTATTATAATAATATTTGAATATATATTAATATATTAATATATATTTAATAATGAATAATACATTTTATTGGTGATATGGGGATGGGTGTGTGTGTGTGTGTGTGTGTGTGTGTGTGTGTGTTTGATTGGTGGGGGGGGGGTGATAGGGATAAATTTCAATCTATTAATTTTAATTTTGCCCGGGCAGCGGCCTGTTCGGCCTGCTCTTTACGACTTCCAACTTCGAGAAGACTAGGCACTCGATCCTACCCCCCCAATACCCCCCAATGTTGCGACCACACGTCTGCTCCAGTTGTAACTGGGTTGCAGTGACACTAATGCAAATTTCCCAAACGGGACTAAAGAAATGTACAAAATACCAGGAAAAACAACACAACAACCAAAGCAACAACAAGACAGAAAACTGTATTTCTCAAGTTCAGTCCTGGATGAATGAAAACAAATTGAAAATGAACGAAGAGAAGACTGAAATTTTAGTATGCCATGGTAAGAATAGACCTGACATAAACATCAATCAAATGACTGTCAAGCAAAAAACGATTGAAACATCAGTGAAAGCAAAGAATGCTGGTGTTATTTTCGACTGCAACTTGTCAATGGTACATCACATCAATAACCTGTCAAAATCACTATGTTTAGAATTACGTAGGTTAAGTAAACTATCATTAACCCTTTACCACCTAATAACCCCACTGCCATTCTATTTTATTTCCCTACAACATGGGGGGTAACTCCGTATATTTTACACCTACTTATTTTGAAAAATCATTGTGGCAAAACTATTCATCAGAATTTTATGAAATTTGAACAGGACATGCACAAATGGAAAAGTTTGACATAAAAAACAAAACAAGTAGGTCAGCTCACCAAAATTTATGTGACCGAATCTCCATCAGGATCAAAGGGAAGTCATGCTCCCATCTTTCTTCCTCTTTTTCTCTCTCCCTCTCTAGCTCTTTCTCTCTCTCTCTCTTTCTTCTCTATCTTCCTCACTCGACCTCTCTCTCCTCGTTTCTTCTCCTCTCCCTATGCCTCATCTCTACTCTCGCTTCCCCCTTCTCTTTCTCTCTCTCTCTCTCTCTCACACACACACTCTCTCTCTTCCTATCTCGCCATCTCTCCTCGCCGTTTCTTCTCCTCTTTCCCTTCCCCATCTCTCCTGGCCCTCCCTCCTCCCCCTTCTTGTCCATCATTGTTGCAATTTGTGGACTGCAAACCATACAAATCTCAGTCATATTGTATTCCAGTTGCTTCTCGTAACAGCCTGAGTATATCATCCATCTCGAGTCGTGATTTAAAAAAATCACCTAACTTCAAACAAGCACAAAAAATCTAACAATCAATGTAAAATCATCCGGTTTTCATTGAAACACGCCTTGTTTACACTATAGCGGAAGTATCGGCAAATATCGCCAGGCGCTAGAACACGGCTGGCCAGATTTTTTTAAAGACGCATGTTAAATCGGCGTATTTCGGCGTATTTAGGGACATGATACGGGTCCTAAATCGGCGTATTTAGGGGGTAGAGGGTTAACACTCCCTAAAGAGTCAATGCAAGTTTTGGTTTCATCCTTCATTTTTTCTCGTCTCGACTATTGCAACTCTCTTCTTAAAAAACCTTCCAGCAGAACAAATTAGCAAACTTCAGAGAATTCAAAACAATGCTGCCCGATTAATACTTAAACAACGTAGAAGAGAACATGTTACACCTTTGCTTATTAGTCTTCAATGGCTCCCTGAAAAGGCAAGGATAGATTTTAAAATTGCAGTGTTATGCCACAAATGTCAGTACAACAATGCTCCTCTTTATCTTATAAACTCTATTCATCCATATAAACCATCTAGAGCATTAAGATCTTCTGATAAAAAACTACTAGAATCTAAATTTGCTAAAACAAAAAAAAATGGAGAGAGAGCGTTTTCTGTGTGCGCACCAGCTGTATGGAACTCTGTCAGGGTTTAAGTAATATAAATGCCGTGCTGGGTCACGACTTGTAAGGAGTTGATTTTTCACGGTCTCGTTGATTATAACCAGCGTAATTTGTCCTTGAACTGTCCTCGTGAACAGTTTGTTTTTGAAACATTTTTTCTTAGAGATGGAAAGAAAGTGGGGCGAGATAGAATAAATGGATAAGTTAGGAGTGACAGTGCAATTCTCGACCCCGTGATTTTGATGAACACTTAGAAGGGAAGAGAAGGGGTGAATAAGGATAGATAGTTTAAGACGCTTAGTCGCGTTCAGAAATTCGTACATAAAATGTAGAAAGCACGAGGGTTTAAAGATTTCAGTAATTGTTTTGACATTTTAAATTGACCTTGTCTGTTTTTAGTACAAGGCCGTGACCAACTCCCACGTAGAATATATTAATACTGCGAGATGAGCTCGCATGGATGCACCAATCAAATCTAGGGATTTGGACGGTAATTTGCAGGTGGCTGCACAGTATAAAAGCGTAGCCATACCCATGTCCATTACTCCATACAGAAAATTCCAATCTGTGCAGGCGTCGGCACGATTCTGCCTGAAGAATCATAAGTCTGTTTGATTCATGTCTAGTCCACTATAGACATTGAGATGAAGCCATATGCTTGAATGAGATATGCCCACTGCTATTGTCTACTGTTCCCTGGTTTTTCTAATACCAGGGACCAAGTGTAAGTGTTTGTCCTTTGATGATTCAACAATGAACGAGGAGCTGAACATAATTTATCCAGTAGGACAGGATTGCCGCATATGCTAGGAGTGCTACCCAAGAATGCAAGACAAAGAATTATATTGACTTGCAACTAGTATGAATGTTTGGCATACACATCTGTGAATTGGGATTGATTTGTCTGGATGAGGCTGGGGATTGCCAGCCCATCCTAGAGTAGATCCAATAGACTTAACTACGTCAGTTTATATTGACGAGCTTGATCCATTATAAGCGGTAGGCACAGATAGCTGAGATGACATCGTCGCCAGAGACGATATTAGTATATTGCTTGATAGATAGTAGGCAGACTATATCTGAGAGATATATAACTAGTACTCAAATTGTTAGTGAGTCAGAATGATCATAACAATATAGGAATCTAGAGAAGACTCCTAGTGACATATTATTGAATTTTCATTTGATGCTGCTGATGTTGTCTTTAGTATGTAATAGATCTAGACAAAATTGTTAGGAAATTTAATGTAATTAAATTTGTGGCCCTGCAGGTCTGTTTATGAAACTTATTCAGATTGTTCTTAGTGTGTGGCATGGTACGAAAGATTAAATAGTAAATACCTCTCGATTTAAAATGCAGTCATAATACCAACTCTCTAACACTGGAGGGCACTATCACCCATTCCCAGATTCGTAACAAACTCCTTACCACCAAATATTCAAAACATAGAATGCGAGGCACTTTTTAGATCTGAAATGAAGACCTATATCTCCAGAAAACACTTTGATGTGTAGTCTGATATGTATTGGTGTTTTTGTGTCTGTGTGAAGGAGAGAGAGAAAGAGAAAGAGAGAGGAGGGAGAGATAGTGTTTGTGTGTTGTGTGCCCTTTGTGTGTGTGGTCAATTGTTAGGAAAGAGATTTGTTCTGTTTCTGCATGTTTTGTAAAGCGCATAGAGCATCTTTGGATATGCGCTATATAAATGAACTTTCCAATTATTATTATTATTATTATTATTATTAACAACAACTTGTGAAATAGACATTTCCGTGGATCGGCAAATGCAAATATATGCAGGATGAAATGAACCGTGGTTATAATTATAATACAAAAGAGTAAACAGCAGCTGCTGGAACGCTCGATCTGTCATGCAGGCTTTTTTTTACCCCAAAATATAATTACTGAAAACAGTTAAACACCATGCAGTAATTTTTTTTTTTATTTCACTGGGA
Organism: Onchidella celtica; assembly: GCA_963931925.1. Lineage (NCBI taxonomy): Eukaryota > Metazoa > Mollusca > Gastropoda > Systellommatophora > Onchidiidae > Onchidella > Onchidella celtica. The sequence goes on from OZ007570.1 coordinate 48,283,231, forward strand.
AATATAACAATTAAAACTGGCGATGCATGAATCTCCAGCCAAGTCGAATGTCACGTCCGGTGACATACAGGTCACTGACTAAAAGAAGGTGGTGAAAGAGCCATGCTGGTCCTTGGAATTTTCCCCCAAACTCTTGGGATTTTAGGGGATTTGGGGATCTTGGCATATTTTGACAGATCTTGAGATTTTTCACGCTGTAATTGTGGACTCGCTATTTTGTATTACTTTTTTATGTAAAAATGAAAAATCTCACAAAATAGCACCTACATTTGCGACTTGAAAGGTAAAAATAAAGCAAAATGGCCCAAGGGGAAGTTTGAGATTGCCTATGTGAGAAGATCTTTTCCATGGTCTGCGGGCTAATCACTGCACTAATTAGTTTAAATTCAATATGTAATGAAATAATGAATATCAAATGAATTTTTGAGATTGGAAAAATAAACATCTTGGGATTTTTTATACAAGATTCTTGGGATTTTTGAAGATCTTCACTGGAAATGTTGCGGTGAAAAGTGTTTGAGATCTTGTTTTGCACTGTCGATATGGATCTACTCATTGACCACTGGACTATGAACTAGTAGATTAGGTTTCGGCATTTGTATTGTAATCCTTTTTGTGTACTGATACATTTCATATATATATTCATAAATTATGCAGCTGAACGTTTAAATATATTATACGGCTCTGCAGGCTTGACTAAACAAACATATTTTGGTTTGTTTTTATTATTTTCTTGTGTTTACTGTGGTGACTGTCCGAGGTGAGAGTGTAGGACCAGCAGTCGAGTGCTACATTCCCAAAGCATATCACCCACCTCGTGACAGATTTCTTGTTTGTATGACGGCATAATGTCTATTCTTAATTATAATTTCAAATTCATCTATTTGTCTGCCTGTCTGTCGTCTAATCTATCTATCTATCTATCTATCTATCTATCTATCTATCTATCTGTCTGTCTGTCTGTCTGTCTGTCTGTCTGTCTGTCTGTCTATCTATCTACATATCTGTCTGTCTGTCTGTTTGTCTATCTATCTATCTATCTATCTATCTATCTATCTATCTATCTATCTATCTGTCTGTCTGTCTGTCTGTCTGTCTATCTATCTATCTATCTATCTATCTATCTATCTATCTAATCTAATCTAATCTAAAATCTAATCCATCCCTTCCATCCATGCATCCATCTATCCATCCATCCATCCATCCATCCATCCATCCATCCATCCATGTGTCTGCGCGCCTGCCCGTCACACTGTCTATCTCTCTGTCTGTCTGTCTTTCTGTCTGTATGTCCATCCGAAACAGGTTCTATTCTTTTCTAACACATCAATGGAGTTGTCACCCATACTGAAGTACAGAGTTTCCATAAAATTTCCAATAGCTTTACCATGTAACCAAAGAAAGTAGCGAGTTTTGAAAAATAGTAAAAATAAAGAAAAATAATCCGGTAAGCTTCCGATACAGGTTTATCTCGAGCAAAACCAGGCACCCCAACTACTTTTAGATAAACTAGTTGGCCCACCGACTCGGGGAATACACAGGTGTGATTTTCAAAGTGGAATTTTGATCACCAATGTGTAAACTGATGCGCAGAACGAAATTTATAGTCAAACGTTTTAATTCTAGTTCTAAGGAAAATGAGCCCTCTTTTTCCCTCCCTAAATGTCGGAACACATCCTTCTGCTCAACCCATGCTTCACGTGAATGTCTAACACATGTTTTCTGTAACTGACACAAAAGAGGTCACCAAAATGAGCAGAGGGCAAAGAAGTGTGTCTTGGCGTCATTGTGGTGCGTTTGATAAACATGTGTTGGAACAATCGTTCATAAAATAATAGCAACATAAAACTTGGCACAAACATTCTTCAAATGATAATGTTTGAGAATAATATTATGTTGGCCATGATAAAAAAATCCAGTATGGCGGTCAACAATGTAATAATTTCACTTCGTCGTCCCCAAACCAACGAGTTTACAGCTACAAATGTTATAACCTACTTAGCCTTGTCCTTACCCAGCCTGTTTCATTCATTATCGACATAATTTAACAAACTAATAACCTTAAAAAATGGTCTAATCGTCACTTCTACTTAAGGGTGTTCAAACTTTGTTTCAAGATTCACGTGGAAACCTTTTTCCATTGGATACTCCTAACTGATGTGAGTTAAGCGCCTTTAAAAAAAAATTATTTAGTGGAGGCGGACGTGTTTCGCCATCGAGAATCGAGCAATGCCTTATTCGGTACCGGTACCGATATTAGACATTCGCTATACTGGGTCTCGCCAGCGATCGTTTGAACTCATGAAGCTTCACCTTAATAGACCACATCAATGCTGAATATCGATGATCCCGAGGACATGAGGGCCCGATACTATTATAACTTGGGAAATTCTGAGTGAGGCACAATTCTATTTGACATGGCAGGCGATGAACCAACTGATCAACTTGCAGTGATTTCGGTACTGTGATCAGTCGTTCAGAAGCGTCTAAGACCAGTACTCATCACGTCGATCCATGCAGAGGCGACCTCAGTCATGTTCAAAGTGATTGAAAAATATGCTAATGAACGACACAGCCGTGGATAAACTGCCTGAATTGAGACTGCGTTTATCATGGTGGCGTTTGTACAGACAGAAAGAGAAGATGGCAGGCCACTCCATTTGCTTGCAAGTTACAGGCTCTGTTATCTGCGTTTCAAACAGCGTCTTCATGCCGACCCTGTCAAGAGACGTATCTCTGACAGACATGCCATGTGCCAGATAGAGTGCCTGTGGAAAGGCTTTTGATAAAATCGTTTCACCGAAACGACCTACTCAAAAAAGGCTTTAGCAAGGAGATAGATCAATGTATCAATGACCTTATGAAATGAAATATTTTGCAAGAAGTTAGCCCACGGTATATTTAGCAAAACAGAGTTGTCATATGCATGTATAGAATACATTTTGTCCGATTTCACGGTGGAACCATGATTATAGCGTCCACATAGGAGCCAAATAATATGGCCCATTAATTCATCTATGTACGTGTTTGTGGCTTAACAGCATCATCAAGAAAAATAATTCACAGTGAATGCATTTCTCGGTAACGACGTGAAAGCAGACCACTGCACGTGGTTTTATTTACCAACATTTCAGCTGTGTAGAAAGTCGTGCCGCAAGGTGTGGCAAGGTACTTGTGGGCTGTGGTCAAGAGCTTGACCCCTGATAATACCGCCTTGTTGAGCTCCTCTGTAATTGTGTTGTTGCAAGGCTACTCTTATTGGTGGCAGAAAGTCAAACCGAGTGGTTTTGTGCTTAAATGGGCCTTTCCTGGCATCGACAACATTTATAAATTAAGGACGACCTGTCATATGATATAATCACTTTATTATCTGGGTGTCAGATACATCAATACTCACCGAGCATTCTGCTCAGCCTTGCACAAAGTTTCAGATGCATCTGGAAAAAAACGTTTATGTCTGAAGAATAACTCTTCCATTTTCCCTCTCTAGGCCGACACAGTACTACAATCGCTGAAGGCACGACAACTACGTCCTGTGCACCATGATGCTCCGAAACTAAACTTGTTGCAAGATCATGAACAAGTAGCTGTAGTCGTTCTCTTGATTTGCCAAAAGAGACCCACAATTTCTGCAGTCCACTGTGTTTCAGCTGGTCAAGAAAATACTGCAATAATTGTAATGATTATATGTGTGTGATTCGAAGGAATAGAGGCAGTTGTAACATAAACATTATATAATTGCAGGCTTCAGATGCACGAATCTTTAATCGGTCTTTTCAATTTGTGCAAAGGGTTGTCTGCCTAACTGTTTTGCTGCAGACTGTTTTCATTTCTTGTTATACACCGCCATTTTGTATTTTATATATACTGTTAGCCAGCAGAGGAAGCTATTCTGATTTGTCTCATCTCGAGTCATTTTTTTGTAAATATAAATGGGCCAGCTCTTTGGGACACATCCAATTGGTGTGACTTTATGTCTGCTTCTGCCCTTCTAAGTTCCCTTACCTAAGCCTGCTCCAGACTGTCTGACTTACATTGTTCAAACACTACAGCAACTTGTGCATGTATCTGAGCAGAAACATCAAATTTTATCGGCAAACCTGAGTTTTTAATACAGCCAACAAAGCAAAACAAGTATGTAGAGCCTCTTTCGTGCACGTCGGTATCCCGTTCAAGCTAATGACTGTTCACCTTTGCATCATGCAGAGTCGCAGGGTCAGTCTCGGAGTCAGTAGTGTTGGAGTCGTGACGACACGCTTCGGAGTCAGAGTCGACATCAGTGTCGGGATTTTCCATAAAAGAGCCTTGACGACATTGGAGCCCGTGTCGGTCTCGACTCCAGCTAGAAGTTTTGGTGTCGGAGCGACACTGTAAAAAAAAAAAAAGGTGCTGGTGCCGCTCAGCCCCATGCGCCAATGACACAGTGTTCAAAGAAATCGTGCGTGCGTGAGCTAACCAGCATGTGTCGTGCGCTCACTACCGTGACTATAAAATAGCCCTCTGTGAATATATTATATATATTGAATACCACTGGTAAAAAATGTGAGCTCAGTGGCGTATTAATTTGGTAGTAAATGTAGCATAATACTGCGCTATGGGACCCATAATTATGCTCAGGGGCCCCGCTCTATAAAAGCTTGTTATGTAACCATTCTGATTCAGTAGTTCTGCAGTTGCTTTATTATTAGAGTTCTGTACTGGTTAAACCACTGGCTAACACCTTTAACAGGGATTACTATAATTAACACAGTAAGTATCGCAGTATCTTGGTGACACACATTACATTATGCCACTATTCGGGGGATCTGCTGTTGAACGGGATACCGACGTGCACGAAAGAGGCTCTACATACTTGATCTGAACAAGTGAAGTCAGGAGCGGTTAACCCTCTAGGCTCCGCCCCAATTTTTGCTTGTGGGCGAATTCTGATTTTGTGAGAATTTGTTCGTGGGGGCATAATTAAGGGTTTTTCGTGATCATTTAATTGATTTATTGTGTATATTGTAGAAACATTAAAAAATAGCTTACTTTTCTCCCACTGAGTTCTAGGAACTGCAACCGCCTCACTGGTGATGCATTATGATGTGGAGAGGGTTAAGGTATTGGATGTTTGTTGCTCCGATATGACGCTGATCTGATGCAGAATGAAACCAAGTATGTCGTCGCTGAAGTTCAACATCGACGCCTGCTAAGTAAGGACTCGCCAGCATGGGCGGTCAGCAACTGCCTCCCCCAGTTATTTGGGCACGAAACTCCACCTGCCCTTCGTTACACTTCCATAACCGCACAGAACTCTAGAAAGATGTATGCGATTGTTGATAATTTGTGTAACACAATTGTGTGTGAAAGATGGATGTAAAACAGTTGCAACATGGCACTCCATATAAATTAGTTACATTATAAATAAATAAATACCAAAACAAATAGGGAGCTGACTAGATACATGTTAATACATATTTTAGATAAATAAATAAATAACTGAATAAATAAATAAATAAATAAAGAAAGAAAGAAAGAAAGTAACAGAGTTATTAATAGTGTATCCTTTATCTTTCCGTTCTTACTTTCAGCCCAAGATCACAGCTATGGATACAGACGGTCTAATCATGAATACTGTAGGCTGTGGCCGCTTTCAAGTCGTTCTGGTGTTGATTTTTATGTTCATTCGACTTCAGATTAGCTGGGGAATTATTTTTATGTCATTTGGGAACTATAATCCTGGTTGGGTTTGTTTGGACGAAACTTTCAACAGTTCCACAATGCTTGACAATGATGCAATGCAGACTTCTTCACGCGGATACGACCATGCGTACAGCATTACAAATGATACCCCTGAAATGAGCTGGGCTGATAACTGTTCTGTTCTGGCGTCTTGTGAAAAGATTGAATTTAATCATGAGTCATCAACAATCGTGACCGAGTGGGGTTTGATCTGTGATAAAACCTGGATCACGTCTCTGATCATTTCCATACAACAAATTGGAGCTGTCTTGGGAAGTGTTATCGCTGGACCAGTGGCAGAATGGAAGGGAAAGAAATTTTGCTATTATGCCTGTGTAGCGATATGTTGCATAGCCAGTTTAATTGCCCCATTTTCTGGTAGGTGGCAAATTTTCTGTGTCCCGCGATTCATGATTGGAGTGGCTGTGGGAGGATTCCAATCTATTTCAAATCCTTACTCTAGTGAATTCGTCGATAGCAAGTGGAGGGCGATTTGGATGGGACTTCCTGAATGGGGTATGGCCATGGGACTATTTGCTTTGGCTGCCTGGCTGACTAAAAGTTGGGTTTACTTACACTTTGTAACAGCCGTCTTAGCTTTGATGGCATTTCTGACTGTGTTCTGGACCCCAGAGAGCTCACGTTGGCTGGCAGTTAAGGGAAAGGTAACAGAGGCCGATAAAGTCCTCAGAAAAATTTGCAAGTTGAACAGAAAACCAGCCCCAAACACAAATTTTCTCTACCAAATCGCCGAGGAGGAACATAACAGAAATAAGTCAAGAGCTAAATATACATATTTAGATTTATTCCATCGAAGCCTTCTACGGATCACACTGGCTGTCGTTACTTTGACTTCACTTCTGTCAATTTCGTACTATATTATTGTATTTGGATTGAAAGCTTTATCTGGGAATCTGTATATAAATATCTTTGCTTATGCCATGGCTCCCAGTCCGGCAATGCTTTCCATTCCTGTACTGGCCAACAGCCTAGGGCGAAAGGCCTGCATATTGATTTATCTAGGTTCAGCTTGTACAATGTCATTTGCAGTAGTTCTGATCTTCTTCTTCGTTTCCAAAGATATTAATGGGCAAATCATTACCGTTCTTGCAATACTGATTACCGCATGTATTGATGCTGGATGGATGACGCTTGTTTTAGTCATAGGTGAAGTGTACCCCACCGTTGTGAGGTCGCTGGGGGGCAGTGCAACTAGCATAACCGCGCGTGCCGGTTCCGCATTAGCGCCATTCTTGATTCCCAGAAGGTCTGACCATCTGTACTCGTCCTTTGCTGCTATTGGAGGTATGTTAGTGATTTGTTGTGGTTTGGTGATCACCTTACCTGAAACTAAGGGGAAATCTCTTACAGAAACCATGGACACTGAAACTGTGGTACCGAAGGACGACAAAGATGCAGCCAAAACTTTAAAAGTCGATTCAGAGATGGATTTGGCAGTTCAGCAACATACTCAAAATCTTTAAATTTTAGGACCTTCGTTATGTGAAAACAGTTAAATCGTTCTTCCATTGACGTAATGGCGGAGAGGATGTTGATCTCCATCACTATGCCAGTGGAGGAACAAAATGATGATCATTCACCCTGACTCCGAATTAAGAATGGCTGCAGCACTGAACATAGGCTTTTCTTTTGTTAAAAGCATATGGTTGTAACTATTGACCTACATAATTATAATAGTGGCATGTTTCTGGTTGTGACTTCAGTAACATATTATATACCTGATACGCTTCCTACAAAATCTGCAACGGGAGTCTCTATATTTGACAGTGTTTGCAGTTTAGACACAAACAGAATTCTGCAGTGTTTAAAAGAAAGCACAATTTATGCATTGCTAAGTTTGTGGTATTGAATTACTGTTGGACTACTCTGAAAACTGATTTTTTTCTTCTTTTTATTAAGAACTAATGAAGATGGATCTTGTGATACTTGCTGTAATTATTGAATACATGAAGGAAACAGCGCGAAATTAAATGAATAAACCGTAAGGTATTTTCATTATTGTGTTATGTGCAGTTTTGTCTTTTTGAGAAAATGAGGATTGAAAATTCGAAGACTTGTGTAAAATCGGGGTTTCCTTCAGTCCGCTTCAAAATCAAATCTTGCTGCGCGAAAAATACACTCGTATGACATTTATACTATAGCCTACTTAATAAAATTAGGAGTGAGAGAACCATTTTCATGACAAAACATAATATAAATGTTGCATACAACATTATGGCAAATACCTCTCGATATGTTTAATCTAAATACCTAGTAGACCTACCTCTGTGAGGATTTTTTTTTTAATCCGAGACAAATTACAATGAAAAACTTTTCGGTTATCTATATCGTTTTTCGTTAAAAAAAAATAATGTTTTATTGTCATTGTTTCTTCCGGGCAGAGGACTGAATCAATAATCCAAAGCACTACACTGATTATAATATTACTATTCACTTTTTTGTGTGTGTGTGAGGGAGGCTAAGAATTAAATGTGAATGAAGATCGCATTCATTAATTTTGTACTTTTCATGCAAAATGTTATTTTTATTGCAAGTAATTTTATTTGTTTATGTCCTGTACGCTCTCTTCATATCTTTGAAAAGAAAGGGAAAGTGTTGTCACAGTTTTTAGACAAATTCTCATTATTATGACGTGGGAATTCTTTCCCAGTGTCGTGGTAGGTTTGCCAGGACTGATGGATAGTGATGATTATAATGGTATTGATAATATTCCTTATGGTAGCTGTGAAGACGCTGAAGAAATTACATAGTTGCAGTTGGAATGGAGGTGGCAGCTATTGTCCTCGGATGGCAGTGGTTGTGGTGTTGATTGTAATAGTGAGTTTTCTTTTAGGGTTTTGTGGTGGTGGTGGTGGTAATTGTGGTGCTGATGGTGGTGATAATGGTATGATGTGGTGTTGATGATGATGTTTGCACTGTTGGTAGTTATAATGTTAAGGTTATGGAGTTTTTGTGGTGTTAAGTGTAACTGTGATGTTGTAAAATTGAAAGGCAGTGGAGATCGGCGTGACGTTTACATGGTGATAATGTTGGCGTCCTCCAGTATCCACAGAAACGGAATTAAGGAGATATCATACTAAGCTCGGAACGGCACAATTAGATGCTGGTAGACAAGAAGTGCACGTCATAATTTCCTATTATTTTCTCAGTAAATCCGGGAAGACTCGATCATACTAAGGCCGGTCAGACACGGTCAGATTCTGCCATTATTTCTTGGGTGTACATTTTGCTGGCAGCAGCTGGCTGTAACATTTCGGGTGCCCACTCATCTGCTTTTAATTACAAGCCAGTAATTGAGAATAGCAAGTCTAGTATTAATGACCCTAGTGATTTTGATTTGTGATGTTCAGTATTGACGAAGCTCCATGTCTCGTCTCAAGTACGGTGAAAAGGGAGGTGAAAACCAAACGAATTAATCTTCTTCCCATTTTCATTGTTCCTTCCCCTGATGTGATGTCGTCCAGTTTGAAAATGGCATAGTAATCTGTTTGTTGCACTGACCATTAAATTTACCGGGCATCTTAAAATTAACTGAAATGCAAGACTTTGTCAAATGTACCTATATATGAATATGGAAATCGATTACAACTCTTGTTTTGACTGAGATAAAAGATGGACGGATGGATGGGTGGATGGATGGATATATGGATGGATGGATGGGTGGATGGATGGATAGATGAAGTCAGATGAAAGAGATGAATAGATGGTCGAATAAAGGCAGGTGGAAGAAATGATGGATGGCTGATGGATGGATATCTGATTGAATGGATGGATGGCTGATGGATGAATGTCTGATTGGATGGATGGATGGATGGATGGATGGATGGATGGATGGATGGATGGATGGATGGATGGATGGATGGATGGATGGATGATGGATGAATGGAAGGATGGTTGGGTGGATGGAGGGATGGATGGAGGGATGGGTGGGTAACAGACGGACAGACGATTAATATACGTAAACGTTAGCCTGTCACTTATCAGATAAAGACAGGATGGAGACACTGCTCGCTAATCTCTGTCCGACAGGATGGAGACACTGCTCGCTAATCTCTGTCACTAATTTGAACATGTTTTTGTACAGTAGCCTTTCATGTTCCCACGTTTATTTCTCTAAGCCTTCTTTTACCATGCATAGCCTGTCTTCATCCATCTACAGTTTTTTCCCAGTATTTTTGTGCGTACTTTTTGTCCTTTATTTTCTGCCTCTTTTCTACTTAAAAAAATTTTTTTTTTGGTAACCAAGAATCACAATTCTTTCCCTATTATAATAATTTTAAATGACGCTCCCTCTAATTATTTTTTCTAAACTACTGAGCAACTGCTTTGAGCAAAAATATTTTAAAACAATCGTATTTTGTAAATTAAAATGAGATGCGACATTCTGATGTGCGCAGCACCAATTCTGCGACTGCACAGCCGCGCACCCGCGCACCCGCGCAGCATAGCGGGAACATTGATAATATTAATAAATACATCATGTCCATTTTCATTAATAGTTTTCTTCCTTTTTTTTTTTTATCGTTGTTGCATTTGGGGACAAGGTGGTCTAGAGGCAAGGTGCTCGCCTCTCATGCCAAGGGTCCCGGGTTCAAAACCCGGGCAGTGCAGGCATGTTGGAAATTGGATTTTTCTCATATTTTCAAGTCCCTGGTCCTATTCTGGGGGGGGGGGGGTAGGATCGAGTACCTAGTCTTCTCGGATAAGGACGAAAAAATTCGGAGGGCCCGTGTGCACGTTGCGCACGTTAAAGATACCTTGGCAGTTGGAAATCGTAAAGAGCAGGCCGAAAGGCCGCTGCTCGGGCAAAATTGAAAATTGAAATTAATAGATTAAAATTTATCCATATCATCCCCCCACCCCCCCCCCCCCACCAGCAACAACAAAATTTATTATTCATTATTAAATATATATTGTTATTAATAAATATTCAAATATTATTTGAGTTGTGTGTTGTGAACTGATGTGAGTTGTGAACTGTTGTGAGTTGTGAACTGCGCCTAACAGGCTGCGTTACAATTTGCTCTGAGATAGAGAGAGAGAGTAAGCGATACAGGGAGAGAGAAAGAAGCAGTGCAGTGTGTTGAGCGCTTCGCAGGCAGCTCCATTCTGCTCTGTGGTTGACATGTTGTTTCTGTAAAGCGCATAGAGCATTTTAAATGGATATGCGCTATACAAATGCTATACATTATTATTATTATTATTATTTCTTTCCCCTCTCGTCGTTCTAGTTCTCTTCCACTTAATATAATGGTTTTTACCCTACCTCGTCCATACACATACACGTTCTATTCCATACAAACGCTGTCCGGAGTAAATGTAGTTTTATGAGCAATCTCCGATGTTAATGATAACAACTAATTTAAAAAAATCGTCTGTGTACTTAATGCATTATTCAAGACACCACAGACTTTCTCCCCAAAACCCCACATACGCAGTGGCGCAGCGTGGGTTGCCAAGGCCCGGGGCAAAGGCGAGTATCGCGCCCCCCTTACCGGTAGCACTCTCTCAGTCTCTTTCACCAGTCTAGAATTGAAACCCTTACCCCCCCCCCCCCCCCCAAGCACATGTATTGCGTTTTAAGAAAATACTGATGTAATTAAGTAAAATCATACTATAATGGATGGAGCTAGGGCTCTAACTGTTGACACACTTACCGATCCACAGAAACAACAAAAAATTATACAAAAATATGCATTAGATTAGTTGACCAGTGGAAATGTGCAGGATGCTAATGAGAAATGAATTTTATGCTTGGTAAAATATCATATTTTGCTGCTTTTATCGCGAATAGAAATGGTGAGAATTCACCATGAACTCACCGAACCTATTTTTAAGCCATTTTGCACGGGACAGTAATTTATTTCAGTATTTGCCAAGTTAGCATATTTTTCACCCAAAAAGAAAAATATTGAAGTTTGGTCTGCAAAAATTGTGATATAAGTAATGTTTGTTCTACCCTTCGACTTTTTGTTTGACAGCAGAATAACAAACATTATTTAACTTTGTGAAAAATAGACTTTCCTACCTTCAGGAAAAGAATTTTATAATGGCCTACAAAAGAAACTGTATGGCTTATTTTTGGCTTCTGTTAAATTAAAATTTGGCTTTTTTTCAAGTCATCTTTCTCTAAAAGGCAGGAAATCTGAATGTGGATGAGATTGTATCACTTTTTGCATGTGTCAGTGGTGTTATCTTTTTTTCAAGTAAACTTGGTTGCATGTGAATTTGAGGCGTGCAGTGGTGTTATTCAGAAGTTAGATCTACTCTATAAAATTTAGTAAATAAGTTAGATCTACTCTATAAAATTTAGTAAATAACAGTGGCAACATGTGATAGATCTAGACCAGATAGATCTCTAAATGTTGCACAATGCCTAGGAAGAGCAATCGTACCTGCTTTTCTCCTAGAACGCGTAGACAAGACAATAGAAGAGCTCAGGAGAGGGATAGGCTAGAAGACACTCGAAGAGTTCAGGCGGAGGAGAGGGTCAGGCATCGTCAACACCTAGAAAATGAGATTGAAATAGTAGAAAATAGACCTAGACAACGAAAAAGAGAGCCAACATGTGGACTTGCTCTTAATGCTACTACTTTTGTGGAAGGTGCTGTTGACCCAAGGCTGCATTCCCACTCATGTGGTAATTTCAACATCGTATGTCCACACTGCAATGCCATAAGATGGCCAAATGAAAAAAGTACGTTTTGTTGCCAGAATGGCAAAGTAAAAATTTCACTTCCACCACCACCCCCGGAGGAGATTGTCAAATATTACGATGTGACAAAGAGTGGAAAATTGTTTTTAAATGAAGCTTTCCAAGATGCAATGGCCATTGTAAGACACTTGGGCAAACCAGACATATTTATAACATTTACCTGCAACCCCAGGTGGCCTGAGATTACAGCAGCACTACATCCTGGTGAACAACCATGTGACCGCCCAGGTCTTACGTGCAGGGTGTTTAAACAGAAATTTGATTCTTTGATGGACGATCTCTTGAAGAAAGATATATTTGGAACAGTCAAAGCGCATACAGTGACAATTGAATTTCAGAAGAGAGGATTGCCACATGCACACATACTACTGATTATGGCTGCAGAATACAAGCCAAGCTCTCCAGACATAATTGATCAAATTGTAACGGCTGAAATTCCAGACAAAGAGAGAAATCCTCGCCTTTACCATATCATCACCACCAACAATGTTCACGGCCCGTGTGGAGGAATAAATCCAAGCAGCCTATGCACGATCAACATCAGTGCACTAAACATTTCCCAAAGCCGTTTCAAGATTCTACAAGAGTCACTGAATCGTCATACCCACAGTATAAACGCAGATCTCCAAGCAGCGGTGGACACACACATAAAATGTCCATCAAGGGAAAAGAGTTCACCGTAGACAATTCTTTCATTGTGCCTTTTAATCCCACGTTGTCTCTCAGATACGAAGCACACATCAATGTTGAAATCGTTCATTCAGTTCAGGCTGTGAAATATTTATACAAGTACATTACTAAAGGCCAAGACCGAATTATGATGGGCGTTCAAGGCGCAGAAAATGATGAGATAACCAGCTTCGTAAATGCCAGATACATTTCGTCAAGTGAGGCATTCTGGAGACTTTATGGCTTCGAACTGCATAGAAAGCATCCCCCTGTTGAAAAGTTGCCATGCCATCTCCCAAATGAACAAACTGTTCTATTCCAGCCTGGGGAGGTTCAGCAAGCTCTACAAAATGGACCACCAGTGACAAAATTTACTGCGTACTTCAACACCAATGCAGAGGATGAGAACGCAAAAAGTATACGGTACCCAGACTTTCCTCACTATTTCACTTGGAATAGAACGGACCGTAAATGGCAGAGGAGGAAAAGAGGTCAAAAGGACAAAAACAATCCAGAGCAGTTCATGACTGACTGCATTGGGCGTATTCCAACCGTCACACTCAGCCCTCACCAAGCTGAGTTGTATTATCTGAGAATGCTGCTTCACCATAAAACTGGAGCTATCAGCTTTGATGATCTCAAAAACATTGATGGTGTTCAGTGCCCAACATTTCAAGATGCCTGTCAAAAGCTTGGTTTACTTGATGACGATGCAGAAAAGGATGCAGCAATGGAGGAGGCATCAGCCATACGGTTTGGTCCACAGCTTCGCCTTGCATTTGCTACAATCTTAATTTACAACAGACCAGCAAATCCTCTAGAGTTCTGGAACAGACATAAAATGGAACTGTGTAGGGATGTTATGAGGCAACACAATACTGATCAGCTCAGCAACATCATTGAAAATCAGGTACTGATCTACCTTCAAGAAATACTTGATCACGAAGGACTACTTCTCGACAAGGATTTTCAGCTGCCGAAAGCAGAGATAGAAAGAGATCAAAATGGAATGCCGACAATAATCTTCGAGGAAATGAATCAGAATTGTGATGCGCTCAGAGACAAAGTCCACAATGAATATATCCAAAACTTAATAGGCAACAGAAAGAAGTTTTTGATGCAGTAATGGACTCAGTTCTCAATAGATATGGAAAGATCTTTGCTCTGGATGCCAGTGGAGGAACTGGAAAAACTCACACTATTAACCTGATTCTTGATTCTGTGCGCGCACACAAGAAAATTGCTCTGGCTACAGCTCTGTCAGGAATTGCAGCAACTTTGTTATCAAATGGGAAAACACTACACAGCAGATGCAAAGTTCCACTCATCATCAATGAAACCTCAATGTGCAATGTTTCTCCCCGTGATGCGACTGGCATGTTACTTCGCAAAACTGAACTGCTGATAGTTGATGAAATATCAATGGGAAATAAGCACATTTTTGAAGCTGTGGACAGAACCTTGCAGGATCTACATGGGATGAGTCACCATTTGGGGGTATCACAGTGCTGCTTGCCGGTGATTGGCGCCAAATACTACCTGTTGTTCGTCATGGAGCCAGACCTCAGATTGTTGATGCAACATTGAAGTCTTCATATTTATGGGGCAAAGTAAGTGTGTATCAGCTGGAAGAAAATATGAGGGTTGCTTTGTCGGGTGAATCAACAGAATTTTCAGACTACCTGCTGAGCATCGGCGATGGGACACAGTTGGTGGATAAAAGTATTAGCGAATTTGCCATGAAACTCCCTGAAGATATGACAGTGAAAAGTGAACAAGAGCTGTTGGATTTTGTATTCGGAGGTATGGAAGAAAACTATAATGACTCTGATTGGCTGGCGTCACGTTCAATCATTTGTCCAACAAACAAGGATGTTGATGAAGTAAATGGCAAAATTTTAGAGAAATTACCTGGCGAAACAAAATTATACAGAAGTCACGATTCAGTGGAAGAAAATGAGCACCAGTACCCCCTAGAGTTTATAAACTCATTGTGTCCCTCGGGTATGCCACCTCACAAACTGATGCTGAAGAAAAACAGTATTATCATACTGCTGCGCAACTTAGATCCTGCAAATGGACATTGCAATGGGACTCGCTACACAGTCCAGAACCTACATGAGCATATCATCGATGCTGAAATAGCATGTGGACCGCATGCTGGGAAACAGTTGTTCATTCCTCGCATCCCAATTGTGCCATCAGACAACATATTCCCATTTCATATGAAACGGAAACAGTTTCCTGTCCGACTGGCCTTTGCCATCACAGCAAACAAGTCACAAGGACAGACTTTGACAAAAATTGGCATTCATGTGCGGCAGCCTTTTTTTTCACATGGACAGTTATACGTGGCCATGAGCCGTGTTGGCTCCAGGGACTCTGTGAGATTGTTAACGGGAAACAGCTCTCTTCACACAGAAAATGTGGTCTACAGAGAAGTTCTCCAGAACTGACAAGTCAAGGTAAGAAAAATGTCATGGGGGTACTGAATGACAGTTGTGTGTGTGTGTATAATGTCCCTGCATGTCATGGAAGTCAGCTAGTGCATTTAATGCTGGTATACATAAAATCGCCTGATTTTATATTTGGGCAAATATTTTAATAACAGTACTGAAATCTACTTTGAAATCTCAATTGACAGTATTGCTAGTTTAATCATTCTTCCTTGGCTCATTGTAAATCTCTGATAGCTTTTCATTAATCAAAGTTTTGAGAAACTTCTTTCACAACAAGCAGTTGAAACAGTGGCAGTTTTGAAATCTTGCGCCCCTAAGAATTTTGACCCCGGGGCTACCACCCCTGTGGTCCCACCCACGTTCCGACACTACAGACACACCCACCATTGCCATTCAGTAGCAGTTACAAAGAACCAGTTGTGAGAGGGCATGTCAGTTCGCAGGGTCAGCCTCAAAGTAAATAAACCAACTCAGCAGTGGGAAGGTGTTAGTTGGCTAAGATGGCCTTGGACAACTGATAACTTCACCAAAGTACAAGTCGTGAGAAAATAAAATGTAGTATCAAACAGGCCTAAATCAGTGTTTCTCAAGGTGGGGCGTGGCAATATTGTGGTGGGGTATGGGACATCAGCATGGGGCATATGGATTATTATACTGTTTACTAACTTTGTCCGATCATGGTGCTGCGCACGTTTTTGTGGAAAACTGAAGTGTGGCGTGGGACAAAAAAGGTTGAGAAACACTGGCCTTAATGAATCGATTCAGAAGTATTGTTAGTAGAATGAGTTGGCTTGTCATAAAAACGAAGCACAATCATATAATACCAGAATGATCACCACAAATTAAAGACATCCTAAGAGTGTGTGTGACGGCCTGACAGCTGATAAGATCAATGCCGTCCGGGTAATCCAGGACACCGCAGCTAAAATAACAGTCAAGCAGAGTAGGCACAAACATGTCACCCCTTTATTGAAAGAGCTGCATTGGCTTCCAATTATGCAAAGAATTGAGTATAAAACTGCTGTTATATGCTACAGATGTTTAAACCAGAGTGCCCCCAGCTATTTAGCAAATTGTCTACAGCTCTACTGCCCACCAAGAGCCTTACGATCTTCTAATGATAAAACAATTTTGTGTGTTCCAGCTAAAAACTATAAATCATTTGGTGAACGTTCATTTACATATACACATTTCGGCCCAGTTGTATGGAACAAACTTCCAAAAGCTGTTCGTGAATCATCTAATTTGGAGATTTTTAAACGTAAACTAAAACATCTATTCTCACAGAGTTTCCAATAGGTGGTAGAAAAAGAGCGGGTTCGTCAAGAATGACAGAGTCGGGGAGAGAGTTAGAGAGAGAGAGAGAGAGAGAGAGAGAGAGAGAGAGAGAGAGAGAGAGAGAGAGAGAGAGAGAGAAGGGGAAGGGGAAGAGAGTGAGAAAGGAAGAGAGAGTCATGTAAGGCGCATTGAACATTGTTGAGGGAAATGCACCATACAATTGTAATGTATTATTATTATTATTATAATTATTAAGGAGAAAAGCGAATACTCCTTCAGTATGAGAAAGGCAATGATGATGATGATGAATGACGAAGAATGAGGTCTTTGTGTTCGGAGGATCTGTGCTCTTGGCATTTGCACCTCTGAATCCTTCATTACAGCTTTGAGGGTGCATTCGTATAAGGGGAACACAGAGACAAAGCAGATTGCCGGTGTGGGCAGAGCCTGCTCAACACACTTTAAGAAATTTTAATAACTGTTGGTTTTCTGACCTGGTTCATGCTACATTGATTCCGCCGCCGCGCTGTTAGATACGACATAGGCTTTCCTTATTGGCCTTTTTTACTGCCAAAATCCAGGAATTTGGTCCTTTTTTGAAACCCCTATTGGCACATCTTTGCCCTTTTTCTTCCGGATAGCTTTTGGCTATCATTCCTGATTTTCCGGTGAGCTCGTTAATTATAAAGAATGCTCAACTTTGTAAAATAAAATAATAGTTATCGATCTCATTATATCATACCATTATCACGGAAGCCACGGGTTACATAGCGGATAGCTGATGGGTATTTCTGGCACGTCTTCTTCTGTCCTTTCATCCTGCTATATTCTGTGCATCGTTTTGCTTCTTCCTAGCACAATAATTGTGTCGATGTGCTTCCTCCAAACTCAAATTCAAAAGGGTTGTATTATTAATATTTCTGATCTCTGGGCCAATATAAGCACACTCTACGAACACATTCTCTCCGAGCTTTTAGTACATAAATATTTTCTAGCTAAAGGAACAGACCAAGAGTTTGTATTTGGCTAAATTTTGGCCTATTTGGGGAGCCGATTTGACCTATAGTCTACGCGGATCTGGCAAGCCTTACATACAGTTAACACTCAATCATGCATGTATATACTTCATTGCCGTGCGGGTGTTACAGGGCTGTTGCGATGTGTTTTACACGCAGGTTCAGGTAAGTGTGCATGTGCTGCATATTGTGTATGGTGAATAGAGCCACCTGTTTCTAAACCCAATAAGATAATATTATGTGGAAGACCCAGTCAGATTTTAATACTTAATTTGTAAAGGCAATTGGACTACAGAGGAAAAAATGAATTTGAATATAATAATATTTATTGACATTTGCGGCATTATTAAAACATTTTTTTTTGTGACAGCATTTTCAAGTCCATTGTTGTAGGCTCCTGCTACGGCGCACTGATGCTTCGAGATTATGAACCGAGCAAAGTGCATTAACCCTTTGAATACTGATGCCGTGAAAGCTAGATTTTCCAAAGTGCAGTTTATATTAAGCAGTTATTTTCAATGGTAGATATGAATCTTAATCATGCTATTGATCTATATTTAAAAGCCAGTAATGGAGGAACAGAACTTATAATTGATGCAGCAGTAAAGAGTTGACAGCAATGTTGTTTCAGTACTGAAAGGGTTAAAGCTGTTATCGAGATGAAGCGCCGTAAAAGCCCAAACCGCATCTTTACTCATTTCTTTGTCAATGGGCAACGGGCGGTCATTAATTCGTTCTCAAGTGGTGACATTGACAAGTAATGGTGCTTCAGATATATAAGGGAGAGCTGGTTTGTATCAGGTTCTGATCCCGAGTAAAATCTTCTTTACAAATGTCTGCAATGCTCTTCTCATTCTCAGTTCGCCTAGCATCGCTACCATCACCATGCACCATATTTTAATGAAAGGAGAACCGTGCAAAATGTTTCAAAACAGATGCTGCGTTTCCTAAGGCCAAATTGCAGTCTGCGGCTAGATTTATGATGCAAAATTGTGACAGCGCTACTGCGACAAAAAAAAAAGTTTTTCCCACACCGATTGAGGTTATATAATTCCACAATTAGTGACGTCAATCAAGGTCTATAGATATAGCTGAAGAGTGAAAAAAAAAATCAATATTTTCCCTATTTGGCTTTGTAAAACAAAATTAAGAGTGAAAGAAGCATTTTCATGACAAAACCTCAAAATCCGCAAAATGTCACATACAACAATATGGCAAAACCCCCACGACACACAGTATGGCCAAGATTTTATTTCATCTGTGCCGTGTCCACTTGTACTGCTTGTAGTTTGCAAACTGGAGAAGGGTGTCTTGTTAGAAGTCAGTCTCTTTGCGGTGCTGTCTTGGTTCGGTGTAGATAATGTAATAATTATTGCTGGCTGCAGTAACCCGGCATTACTTGGGACAAAGCCTGTTATTGGTATATGATTTTACAAATACTTCCGATCTTCCAAGTCCTGCCTGTTTCTTTGGATGCTTATTGGTATTTTTTAAAACTGAATTGTCACATTGTTTTACCTCGATTAAACTACACATTCCCCCAAACTGTGATATTGGACCTGATGCTTTGCACTTCTCTCCCCCTCTCCCCAAATATAGACACCAATCGGTGTCTTCTTAATATGAAAAAAGCGAAATTGAATTAAGACGTCAGGTAAAGCAAATTATAGCTTCTGGAACAGCAGAGAAAATTTTCAATCACCTGTCATCAGTTGGTACTGTCAAGTTGGCAGGATTTATGGGCTCTTTTCATCTTTCCTGATCTTTCTGTCGCCTTACGCCGGTCACTGTCAAGTGGGGGCCATGGCCTTCCACGGACAGGAATGTTCCCAGATATAATTTCTGACCATTTCAATTTTGTTTATGAGCTCAGATAGGTTCAAGGACCAAGAGCACAGAGGTCTTCCAGATCTCTTGACCGTTGAGAACCAAAGAACTTTGGTGACAATGCCTTGAAATAATAACAATAATAATAATAATAATAGTAATAATAATAATGCAATAACAACCATCATCATCATCACCATAAGAAAATGATAATGGGAGAACATGAGATATGCCACTGAGGTCGAGAGAAAAACAAAGGGTGGGAGTGGAGGGTGGGAGGTGGGCGGTTGGAGGGGGGGGGGGGGAGAGGACTTGCTTATACAAAACTGATAGGTTTCAAGGACTGAAATCAACTGCCGAATTACCACCCACACAAAAATCGCCAACCAGGCCAAATTCACTGTTAACACCAACACCATTTTACGTCGAAGTATGCTAAAGATATCTATCTGTCTGGGTGAGTGTTTCATGTGCCTAATATACTTTGCCCTTGTTAATCAATCACAAAATGGACACTGAACAAATAATAAAAACGGAGCCCAGCGTTTGCAAGTATTTGCACCTACTGTTAACTTTTGATTGATCTGTGTGACTTTACTATGTTTTTTGTTTTTTATTTTGCCGTGTTTTCATGTGTACGGAAATGGAAACGGCAACAGAAACGTCAAAAATACATCAACCACTGAATGGGAGTGTCTGCGTATGAATTTCCATACACATAAAAGCATTCTTTTTGTTTTACAACTTGAGAGGTTTTTGACGTTTCCGTTTCCGTACACGTGAAAACCCAGCTTTGTCCGCGACACGGCAGACATGCTGTCATATGCTGTCTGTTCGGTCTCTCTGGAAGGTCCTAGGACCTTCGCGCACAGGCCGATTTTGATCAAACTAGTAGTTGGACGTTGAATTGACGATACGACATTTGTGTTTTTTTGCTGGGATCTCACTGAAATTAACTCTTTGTGTGCAATGAATATTTTCATGTTTGACGATACAGGAAGAAAATTTTTCGTCCAGAAAGAAAATAGCCTAGCATCCTTGCGCACCGATACATGATCTGTGACTGGCACAAACGCGACCAGCGGAAGAACCGTTCCATCGGCTAATGGCACACAAAGAGTTAATTGCCATGACGTCACATTCCAACTAGCTGGCCAATCGAAATCGGCAAGTGTGTGCCTAAGCTTAAAGCAACTTTTCGTTGGCGACGACAAGGCCACTGGAACTTTTATTGGTTACAAGTTGGTAATACGAATCCTCATGTGAGTATTTTGACAACCTGAACGCATATAACCTCTACCTTAGTAATCTGTGTGACTCATGCATCATTCAACATTTTTTTTTTCGTGTTCGGGCTTACGTTTGAATGCACTTAGTCAATATTTATGTTACGTGCAAAATATATATAGGCCTACGTAAATAAATAAATAAATCGTGTATGTAGCAGGTTAGGTTTCAGAGGTGAAAATAAATGTTATCTGTGATAAAGAAAATAAGTAATAATAATGATAGGAGTTAAAAGTATAGATTAAAATAAAAATTGAAGATGAAGTTGGAAAGTAAAATTAAGATTCCATTCCAGAATGTAATAATTGGAGAAACAAGGCGTGTGGTCTGGGCGGAAAACCAATAAAAATGTCCAGAAAACCTTGTGCTTCATAGGAATCTGAGTGTGAGTACAAGAAGTGTGGCTGAACGCATTCTCAGCGCTCACCTGGGGAGTGCAGACGTCTTATTTTACCATCTATTTATAACAGCGTTTCTCAAGGTGGGACGTGCCAATATTTTGGTGGAGCATGGGGACATCAGATTGGGGCGGTAGGGATTTTTCATAGAAATCTTAATTTCAAACAAATCTACAGCCCCTTCAAGGGCAAGACTCCCACTGAAATAAGAAACGGGTGAATAAAACTTGAAATAAAGGTTTTCGTTACACTTCTTTTGAATGTACACATACTGAATATATAGTTTAGAATCTTTTTTTTTTTATGTACGGTATACTAACTTGTTCCAGTCATGGTGGGGCGAAAGTTCTTTTTTTTCCTTTTTGAAAATTGAATTTGGTGTGTGGGACAAAAAAAAAAAAGGCAGAGAAACACTGATCTATAGGTACGGTAATAATAAAGTCACCTCAATTACTTCATGATTAGGGCTATTGATCAACTTATTCTTAAATCTGGAATGAAGGAAATAAAACCCGTCTCTATAGACCTACTTCCACAATACTCATTTGAAGTGTGTATTATTCGACACCCCAGGTATCCCCTTCCCCTGGAAATATCCCCCCCCCCCGCCCCCACCTTCCAAACCGTTAAAAACCACTGGCATGTAGTACTGGTAAAGAGGAACCAGTTCTGAGGTCATGTAACAGGGGTGGCCAAACCTCGGCTCGCGAGCCACATGCGGCCCTTTGACCTTCGATATGCGGCTCGTGGAAATACGTTGGCTGAGCTCTTTTTGCCGTTGCAGTTAATACAAAAATATTTCAAGCTTTATACACGTAATTATTTAATCATTCATTTAAGGGCAAATTAGATAATGATGAGCCAGTGAAATAATGATGGGCTCCCACAACTTGAAACCATAATTGAGTTTTTTATTTTAAGAAGTATTTCTTTTTGAACTTATGATTACTGAAACTCGTGCAAATGAACACTTAAAGAAATTGCATACACGAGTAAATATTGTTGCATACATGGTTAATATTTAATATAAAAAATGATTGCAACAAAATGTGTTTGTAACAATCATATCTTGTAGCTCTCGAACATCTGAAGTTTATCGTATGTGGCTCTGTAGTCCAATTTCCTTTACAAATTAAGTATTAAAATCTGACTGGGTCTTCCACATACAATCTTCTTGGGTTTAGAAACGGGTGGCTTTATTCGCCATACACAGTATGCTGCACATACAGCCAGTTCGGTCACCTCTGACATAATGCTCACAGAGTCACTGTGAAAGTAAATAGACTGACTCAGAAGTAGGCCAGTGTTTGCGGTTGTCTGAGGTGGCCTTGTACTTGTGCGACCGGTCGTTGAACTAATGAACCGGAGCACAATCATGTAGAGCCAGAATGTAGTCTCACAAAAAACAACAACAACGATCCACGCGCAGTACTGTTGATACGGTGGTTGTCCGAATTGGCCTTGTACTATCGGTCACTGAACCGAAGCACAATATTATATCATAAATCCGGGATGCCCTGGCCGCTCTACTGTTATCACAGTGGCAAGAAATCACCGTATGCAGTTATAATGCAGTGGTGCTTCTCGAAATCAGCTGTTTGAGTGTGTTGCAACACATCTGTCTCGCCACTTAGCCATTTTGTAAAAGGAGATACGCACGGTTTCACAAAAAATCCCGCGCTGCATGCACAGCAGTGTTGGGGCGACTGGAATATTGAAGGACTCATGCATTCTTGTTGTTTATATTGTGTTAACCCTCATGGATTATAGCATCTTGGTAATGTATCTATAGATTTGGTGAAAATTTTACTCCGTCTCTGTCTTCATTGCCATCTTGCCTTTATACACGGGGGAAGTGATGTTTTTTTTTCTTAAATTTAAAAATCTAAAACAAGGATGAAAACGAATGACTGCTCTGCTTTGTGGTCAAATGGATGCGTGAAGATGTGAATAAAAGTATTACTAGAAAACGTTTCTTCTGTATGCAGAAAAGACAACCCCCCCCCCCCCCCCCGAAAAAAAAAAATCTGATTGAGAGACAAAGGCTCGTTTTTCCGGGTTTCTCAGGCAAGCAAAGGTAACCCAGGTGAGATTGATTAGTGTTTTAAGTGAATTGCCACTGGAACGCGAAAAAGAGGGTAGGAAGAAACAAAAACAACCAAAAAAAAAAACAAAAAAACTTTCCCATTTTCACATTTCGTGCTGTATCGCTTTCGTGTTGTGTGTATAAGACCTCCAGTACATTACGCTGCATTGTAGGCCTATTTCTTAGGTTTTGCCATAAGATTAAGATAGATAATTTTTGCCGTAGGGTGTAGCTATTCGTGTATGTGAAAGAGTTAATAAATAAAAACAAGAAAAAACGAAAATAAAAAAATATTTCACCTGCGAATGCGATTGTACTCAATACCATCCGAGACACAAAATACCGAGACGGATCATTCCTTCTTTGATTATTATAACTTGCGCGCACATATAAACACGTCGAGTACTACTCAGAAAGCTCTATACGCATCTGATCTGAAGGGGTGTGGTGTGAATATTATTGCATTGTTGACATGGCTGATATGCGAGCGAGTCGACGGACGGAATTTGGCGATCGAATGGTCTCGTATGTTTGTCTCGGATACCAGCCATGTTATTTTTTAGCGTGTATACATGTGCTGGTTATCTGGGTCACACGTTAAAAAAAATGAATGTGTCTCACCTGCTGCAGGGCGAGATAGGCAATGCACTAATTGCAGCGCAACACATTCTTGTCGCGGTATGTTCTTTATTGACATTACATGTATTTCACACGACTCTTCTATTCAGGTGGATGGGCTTGTTCAGTAGTTATGCAGGGTGATGGTATTAGATGAGGTACGAGGCATTAATTAGAATTAAAACCACCTGTTTCTTCACTTCTTTAAATGTGGAAAAACCTTTGTTCCCTGCAGCCTATGATAATTATTGATATTTATGAATACTAGGTAAAGTACCGAGCAGTGCAAGGGATGAACCTGTTCTATTTCTCTTTGTCTCTCTCCTTCTTTCCCTGTCCCTTTCTCTCTCTTTCTGCCTCTCTGTCTCTGTCTCTCTCTCCCTGTCTGTTCGTTTTTTTTCACTCCGTATTTCTGTGTGTCTGTCTGTCTGTCTCTTTCTTTCTTTCTTTCTCTTTCTCTTTCTGTCTCTCTTTCGCTCTCTCTCTGTCTGTCTCTCCTTCTCTGTCTCTTGTTCTTTCTCTCTCTCTCTCTATGTCTCTCTGTCTGTCCTGTCTCTCTCTCAATAGGAGTGAGGAAACAGAATCAACAATTTTATTATATTCACATATAGGCCTAATTTACTGGCACCGATATTTTGCTTTGGCCAGCGATGTGAAAATTTTATATTGGCGACATGTGGCATGCTTAACAATTTGAGTCATAATTCAATTCATATTTCAAAAGCCACAATAAATGTCGACAAAATTCCCCATAGTTATAATGGTAATTTAAAACTGGAGAAACCGTTTTCCCTGCTCCAACGAGGAAGTTGGAATGCGATTCTGCGAGTGACTCGTCTGTCTACATACTAAGCTTACTAAATTTCCATTCTGTTTAAAATGTGTCTGTTCCCTAACATGAGTATGCAGCTGCCTCTGCTCTTATACCAACCAAATGTTTTTTGTTTTTTGCGTCTGAAGTTCATCGATTTACCGCATACTGTTGGGAAGCCTTCTTTGAAACTTTGTTGGATCAACTTGGATGCACAGTTTTCAAGTTGAGTGCTCACGTTTGCACTCGCCTGTCAAGCCACTGACATCAGATAAAAAATACATGTATTATTCAGCCTAATCATGAGTGCATTAGTGCTTAGGGTATTATTATTCCGGTACGTTCAAGGAGGAAATTTCCGATCATGCTTTTTTATTCTACTCGACTAAAATTCGTCTCTCTTTATGCGGCTCAAAAAATCTTAAACAAATCATCTTAATAAAGACTGAGTTTTGTCCGAAGTCAGTGTGTCCTCGTATCTCTTCGTCAAAAATTGATGCAGTACACAAAGTTTCATAATTTGTGATGGTGTAGTCGCGAAGTTTTACCTGCTTACATGGATTTGAGGTCTTTATTTTATTAGGTTCGCTGCCCTTGGCATTTCCACCTCACTTTACTTGTTTTATTATTTCTTGTTCGGGGGGGGGGGGGGGGGGGGGAGATGATATGGATAAAATTTAATCTATTAATTTCAATTTTCAATTTTGCCCGGGCAGCGGCCTTTCGGCCTGCTCTTTACGATTTCCAACTGCCAGGTATCTTTAACGTGCGCAACGTGCACACGGGCCTTCCGAATTTTTTCGTCCTTATCCGAGAAGACTAGGTACTCGATCCTACCCCCCAATAGGACCAGGGACTTGAAAATATGAGAAAAATCCACTTTCCAACATGCCTGCACTGCCCGGGTTTAGAACCCGGGACCCTTGGCATGAGAGGCGAGCACCTTGCCTCTAGACCACCTTGTCCCCACCTGCTTACATGTTCACCCTCCAGCTCAGTTATAGGTTATAGTAAGACACTCTTCGCCGAGCACTCGCTGATCGATTTCCTGTTCTAGGCCGACATGCACTTAAGTGTTGCTCACAGTTCTGTACAGTCATTACAACCTTGTGACTCACTGAGAGAACGGTAGTTCCATTTCTAAACATCCGTGCGGTAGCGTTTCGCACCGTTTTTGGCATTTATAACCATCATTATTGTCGTTCCATCATGTCATTTGAACAACAAGAACGAGAAAATTCAGTCTTTCAGAGGTTAACACAATGGGTCACGGGGTTGTGTAGTTGAGTAAAATTAATGTTGTTATGGTGTCGTTTTTTTTTTCTTTCTCGAGCCTTGTGGGGAAAAAAAATCCGGGCGCTCTCCTATCTAAGTTTTTTTTTTTTTCTTTAACTTGTACTCAACAGCGAGAACTGTTTGTGACGCAAAATGGGCAGTGATACAGGATGGTGGCGGTGGGTGGTGCTTTTTGCGTCATTCTTGAATCTTCTGGTCAGCCCCAGTATGAACTATCACGTGGGTGTTCTAAACCTAGCGGTGCTCGACAAATTTCAATCAGAACCTGATCTCACAGCATGGATGGTGTCATTATATGCCGCTATGTTTGCACTAGCAGGTGAGTACTAACCCACATAATATTATCCTTTCATTAACATTGCCACGTTAGTTCAAGATAACAGTCATGTGGAAGGAGATATTATTCTATATGAAATCCAAGAAAAAACAACAAAAAACATTCAATTATTGATTGAAACAACATGTATATAAACAAATCGCTGGTCCTTATAATGAAGGAACACACGTAGCCTACATTCACACAAAGATTACTTAATGCAGATGACAACTTTTTTACCAAGTGCCTCTGAGTTTTCCCTGAAGGAATATATTTTTTTTCTATCGATTAATGTGGAACACAGTGTTTCAAATATATCCTATAGTTTACACAAAGGTCGTGCCGGGTTTCCTGATTGTGCATTTATGTTTCGCCAGCGTGTCTAGCAAAGCAGTGCATGTATAACACAAGTATATGTGTGAAAAAATTAATTGTAAGTGGATCAGTTCCATTTTGCAAAGAAGACCGAAAACTTGTACTTTTCGAAAAACACCTCACTACGCCGTCATACTGTGCCAGGATGGACATTTCACCGCCATTTTTTTTTTCTTGTAAGCAGGTCAACACTTTGCCGATCACGACAAAACTGTTCTATTCACTATTATTAGTATAACTTTAAAATCATCTGCATCTATTCTGGTCCCGTTATTTAAAGACTGGTGAAACATTAATTTCTCCCGGCTTTTCCGTGATTGGACTTTTAAGAATTAGAACCCGACGGGATGTCCGGAAGTCGCAAGTTTGTCTAAAGAACAAAATACGAAGTTGACGAAATGGGGAAGTTTCGGTCTACAGAGAAATCTTTCATTGAAACATAGACTGAACATATAGGGTTAGTATGAGAAAACAATGCCCACCACGCAGCTTGTGACATGAACACCATATGGCATTCCATAAGTCTATCACAAGCCGAAACGATAAGCTTTATAGGCCTGGCCAAAGC
The DNA here is from genome assembly GCA_963931925.1 of Onchidella celtica. NCBI lineage: Eukaryota > Metazoa > Mollusca > Gastropoda > Systellommatophora > Onchidiidae > Onchidella > Onchidella celtica. The sequence continues at coordinate 48,310,692 of OZ007570.1, forward strand.
CTGCAAAGTGTGGGAGTGGGAATTTTTTGTCCTTGGCCCGCCAAGTGGCGAGTTCTCTACTAGACTATAGAATAGATCTATGGAGGGAATATGTAAAGCTCAAAATAAAAATATAAAAAAAGAAGATTCTAGATCTACATTTCGTGTACATTTTTCCCCTCAGCTGTGAACTTAAAGGTCACTTGTGCTTGACCGATTTCATGTCAAGGACAGGGAACCGGCATTCTATTAAAAATATTATTGATATTCATTAGCACTAGGCCTAGACTATCATTGACATCATCATGGTACTTTTACTTTAAAGATTAAATCAGGAGGGAAATGGAATCTGAGAAGAGGACATTTGCTTGAAACTATAGACTCTATATAAGCATAAGTGAATGGTCAATTGTTAAAATACCTAAAAAAAACCCACTAGTGTTCACACTGAGAGTTTGTACTGTCTCATGAAATTTGGATTTGAAGAGATTTGCTCCAGCTGAGGTCTGAGGCTTGAATTCACAAGGCAATATATATTTCTAATTTGCTTTGTATTTTCAAATTTCAGCTCGATTTTGATGCCTGCATTATTTAGATTTGGGTGTATTTTGATACACTTTATCTAAAACCTAAAATTTCAGCACCCGCAGCCAGCGTCTTGGTCAATTTGACGAACTGTAGAGTATGTGTCTTCCTATCTGGAGTGGTCAGTTTTATTGGTTTTGTCAGCAGCAGCTTTGTAAATCAAGGAGAGTGGCTCTTCTTGACCATGACCCTTGCAGGTAAATCTCTAAGTCAATTGATCAATCCATCCATTCATCCAGTTCCAACCATCCATCCATAATCTAGCCACCCACACATCAGTCGGATCCACCCATCCCTAGATCATCCATCCTTGCACCTGGGATTTGTTGTTATTGTTGCCTCTGTTCAAAGAAGAACACCATCGGCTTCCAACTACTTACAACAACCATTCATCCACCCATCCATCCATCCTCACTGATTTATCACTTTAAATTTTGCCCTCATGGTTACCTGCATGAGCCAGTGTTCATACTTTCTGCGTTGGAAATTTGAGATGATTCTTTGAAACATAACTGTTTACTACACGTAAGTAATTGAATGAAGAAATTGTTTGATGTGTTGCAGGGAATTTCTGTGAGCACATTCGATCTATTTCCAGGTACTGAAATTAATATTCATTGTGCATGAATTTTATCTGAGTAAACAGTTCCCGTTCAAAATTTTCTCGTCTGGGTAGGCCTACACCAAAATTAAACGCTATGCATACATGAAGCTTGATAATAACAGGAGGTTTCATATAAAGCTTCTTTCATTGAGTGAAACATATATATATCATTTCACATCAAAATCAGTTTTTGTTGTTGTCTTTGTGCAGGAATTGGGCAAGCCCTGTCTCAGATTGGAGGGACTGTGGTTCTTGCCTTTTACTTTCCAACTGCGACATCCATAGTTAATGGTATTGGCCTAGCAGGCGGTGGTTTGGGCAGTTTTGTACACCCACCTCTTTTACAGGCTCTTGTGGGTGAGTACAGATGTACTGTCAGGAGAGCTGATCATGAAAACTTTATCACCAAACTAAGATAAAGAAGTGGAATGGCACATGGCAGAGAACAGAAAAAAGTCATGACAAAAAAGAAAAAGCAAAACTACAGGATAAAAATGAGGTTTTCATTATCGCTGCATATTGAAAAATCAGTAGAGAATCTGATGCAAATGCCAAGGGCAGTGATCCTCCGTTACAAACAAAGACCTGAACTCAGAATCTGGGGACTATACATAGAATTGGTTTGAAACAGTTTTCATATATTTCTTAATTTTATCCAATTCTTTGATATATTTTGCATTGTACTTATGGTTAATGAAGTTGCAAAGAAATGACTTGCTGGATTAATTTTAATATTCAGTGTTACTGATAAGTCACCATGTGGTTCAGGTGGAGTTGGATATTTTTTAGGGCTTTCCACTTTGAACATGAACAATTACGAGAAAAGTTACTGCTGCACATCATGTCAAATTCCATTATTTAAATGTTGTTGTTTCACCAGATAGTTATGGCCTGAAATGGGCATTTGCAATATTAGGAGCCATCTCGTTGCATTCATGCATATGTGGGCTGATCTTCAGGCCGACAAAGTATGAAGAAATGAGACGTAATCAGCAAAAGTTGGGTCGAGGAATGTTTAAGGTCAGAAATAGTCAAGAAATAAATATAATCTTTAGCAAACTAAAGTTTCATATGAAATTCAGCAAGGAGTGAACCAGACAGAGGCTGGCATAGTTCCCAGTTTGGTGGCACGCCACCTAATTATTATATATCACACTAAAACACTACCAACAAGCCACACCGCAATCAAGCTGGGTGCCAGCAGGATGCTAGCTGGGGGTAAGCCAGACCAAGGCTGGCATGTGGTGACCCGCCACCTAATTATTATGCAGCACACTAAAACACTACTTACAAGCCACACCGCGACCCAGCTGGGTGCTGGCTGGAGGAATACCAATTGCTGGCAACAGATGTTATAGAGCAGTGCGGTTATACGCACCAGCCAATAGACTAGTTTCAGTTCGCCGGATTCAAAGCAATATATTTAAAAATACTGAGTACATCATCTGTACACAATTTTATCATACAAATAGTCTTCTCTCCCGTTCCCTTCATTTTAATAACAAATTTGTGGACTTTGATGATTATAATAAAAATTATTACCAAACAATGCTTTTGGATCAGAATTGGGTCACCGTGACCTACTCTCTTTGTAAACACAATGGCAAGCAACGCGACTTTCTCAAGCCTCTGCTGCCGATATTCACTGTGTTTACACATCAGTTTGATGCAGAAAATGACCTCTGTTTGTAGTGAAACTTGAGAGCCCATCAGATGAACTTTAGCCCTGTGGTTTCATTTTTTTTTTTCTAGCAGCCATTCAGGTTGAGTGACACAGGAGTGAAGTTAAGACACAGTATTTGCTATTTTGTTTTGTGTTCACTTCGAAGATACATTGACATCTACAGAAGGAAAGTTGGTGTTGGTTTTTATAGATACCATGTCTAAATAAATACACCTGTCTTCTTTCTACAATATTATAAATGCAGATAAAACACTGTGTTCCTGAAATCTGCCCCAGTGTCGGCGAACCATCAGCCCTTGCTTGGTCCTGCTTCACTCGGTCACGCTAAGAATGACTAACCACGGATCCCCCAATAATATATGTATTCTATTTATGGTGTCAGAACTGCCTATTTTAAGAACCAATGAAATATTGCGAGTTGTCCTATCGATCGAAAGAAATGCCAAGGCTGTACGGATTGGGATGGCTGCCATTTTCGGCAAACACAGCAATCATCATGGCAACATCACCAGCCCAGGTCCAGAGCCGGCACTACAACAGTCCCCAGTATGGAGCTCTACCACCCCAGCCTCAGCTTTGGTCTGGTTTACCTCTAACGGGATAGTGAAAATAATTAAACAAAATGAAATACCAAAATGAATACACATTTGTGTAGCCGCCCAACAAATGAGACACTTCGTGCATTTTGGTGGTAAGGAGATACTGGTATCACCAAATAGGTTATTCATAGCCCTTTCAGTTGGTAAAAAAAAATATTGCTGTGTAATTTAATTGGCAGAGAAGATATGGCCTTTAAAAGACAGGAAGTGACACAATTATAATTTTGAGAAAAATGCTTTTAAAGTTTCAGCTTTTAGTCAAAATTATTGATTGTGACTCGATTCAAAATCAATTTTGAGGCATTTATCTTTACCTTTCTCAAATAGGATTATCATTTTGAAAAGGAATGGAAAAGATGTTAAACTTTTCAAAGATACTGAAAATGCAAAAATGATAAAATAGACCCTCTGATGCCTTTTAACAATATTCTCGAATCGGGCAGTGCCGAAATGTGTCTCATTTTGTCGGGCGGCTACACATATATTATTTTGCTAGCACTATCATGAAACTGCACACCTAGCTGTCAAAAAGCTGAAGTTATTACAATGAAACTTTAAGTGTGATCGAAGAACACTTTTTGCTTAATATCTCAGTTTTAGTTATTTGTGATTTTAGCACATTACAGATCTAAACTTTTCAGTTGTAATCTTATTATCTCTCTGCATATATCTCTCCATTTTGGATTTCAGACACTATTTGGAGATTATCACCACCTGAAAATTTTCAAAGATCCAGCCTTCACCACCACTATGCTTGCAATATTTGTATATTCTGTGGCGTTCATAACTATCACAGTATTTTTGCCAGAATTTGTGGTTGAGAATTTAGGTAAGAGTTGTTCTTTTAGTTACAGATCTATCTATTTTTCTGCTTATCTCATTCCATCTATCCAGTCAGCAATATATCCATCCATTCATCTTGGATCCATTTGTCCAACCAACAATCCATCCACCATTCATCATGGATCTACCCACCTACCATTCCATCCTTCCTGTCATTCACCCTCCCATCCATCCATCCTGGTATTCAAGAGCTTAGAAGCGTCTTTATATGTAAGTTGTGTCGCATTATATTGTTTCGAGCAGGATTGAGTCGCCAAGAAGCTTCAATGGTGGCAGCAACTGCAGGCATTGGAAGTGTGATCTCTCGTGCCTTTTCTGGTTTTGCAGCTGCTGATCCAAAAATTGGTGCTTCGCTTATGTTTATAGGTGCGTTTATTGTAAGCAGATGCATGTATACAGCATGGTTTTGAGTTTTGTCTTTTTTTGCTTGGTACTCTCTGTTAAAACATTAAAAAAATTGATTATTTTCATTTCATTATTGACCTCAGTCCATCATGTACAGGAGTTCCTGACCAAGGATAAATCTGACCTTTCTATTTGCTGATTGTAGATTTGTACATATTTTCTTTTTTGACATACCACTGTTATGTGCCATTATTGTTATCTGAACTTAAAAATAATGTTAAAATTAGTATTTTAAGAGTTTCCCTTTGTTGGAAACATAATTATGCGTAAACTCAAACAGGCCAGGAAGGGGGATTTAAAAATTTGCCAAGGTAAACGGGGTGAAAAGGTTTTGAAACCCCTGATCAAATACTGCATTTCCCATGCTGCCAGTAGGGAGAAAAGTGTGAAACTGTTATGTCATGAATAGAAATTATTTGCTGTAGAAAAAAGTTAACAATACATTTATAAAGGGTTAAACTCAGTTTTTTCTTTATTTTTGTCTCTCCCTCAACAGGCATGAATGCAGTGGCATTCTTGGTATGTATGGTTTCCAGTTTCTTATTCAGTTTCCGTGGTGGGGTATACATCGTCTCGTTCTCATTTGGAGCTTATGGAAGTAAGTATTTCATTGTTCGTATCATGTACAGAATAATCTCAGTAGAAGGATGGTGTAATTGTATAACGGTAGGGATTAGGACATTGTTAAATCATAACCTTTGTGTTGTTGACATTAGCGCTTGTGCAGGAAATTGACAATATTTAGTTATCATTAATGTGGTCATGTGTGATTGTCATGAAATTAAATCCAGTTCAAACACTACAGTTTTAAACAAATAGGCCATGGGTCGAAAATCTTAATTGGCTCTAAATGAAGTTTTATTATGCAGCCCAAATTGAAAATCTAATTATGGTTTAGCTGCGTTCCTTACCTTGGACAAAAATAAAATGTTATCATTCGTAAATGTGCACATTCCTCATAAAATACTTTCTGTTCAAAAATATTTTCTTTCATACAGCTCTGTCATGTTTTGTTCTCCTGGGAATTTCAGTTCTTTTTGTGCGTTTATATTCAAAATTCATCATTTTGTTGTGTGAACGAATCAAACATTCAGTCCGTCACAGCATTTATCGCCATTTTCCTATAAAATAAAGACTACAATTTACCCCTAAAAAAGTGAACTTTCATTTGTACATATTTTTCAGGTGCCATCCAAAGTTTAATGAATCCCCTCATATTGGACATACTGGGATTAGAGAGGGCTGCCTCAGGATATGGATTGGTGCTTTTAGCTTTTGGTTGTGGCAGTCTTGTTGGTCCCCCGCTCAGTGGTGAGTGGAAAACTCTTGCCATAATGGATGTATGTGGAAATGGAATCATGTTTTAATTGTGCTGTTCGTAAGCTTGCATCAGACATGGGCAACCTATGGCCTGCATGTAAGTGGTTTTTGACTTGCCCCCGAGGTTGATTGAAAATTACTGGTTACAAAAATATTACAAATGTTGGATGAACTACGAGTGGCTAATGTGGTTACTGCGTGGGTTCAATAGTAACTCCCTTAAGGATACACAGGATTAACAAACACAGGGTTCTGCTGGCAATCTTATTTATTCAAAAAGCCTAACAACGGTATCACTACCAAACAAAAAAAGCCCAACCAGCCATAAGCTGGAACAAGAGAAAAAGACGAAAATATGATTAGGATATAATGACAACATTAATCAGGCAATCAATGGTGGACATACATAGTAATAGTATTAAGTATTAAATCAAACAACCACAATATAATATAGAATTTAAGCAATAACCAACTGGATATGTATGCATGGAATAAAATAGCGCTAAGGTTAATGAATAACAACTACAAGTGGCTATATCATATACACAAGGAGTTTCCTAGTACACTGGCAACATAAACTAATTAATGTACTAATCAAAGTATGAAGGACATAACAAATGAAGGGGCAAGAACACAATAGTTTCGCTCCACTGAGCCGGTGTACAACACATCCAGAGTGGCCATTCCATTTAATAACGCAGTGGCCAACATGGCCCACTGACCGTCCATAACACAGACGCTGCATCCCAATGCAGGCCATCCTCATAGGCCCACTCCCATTATTAGTACTAACCCGCCCCAGGGCTATTGTATTGGTTACTTCCCTTCCCAATCGATACTCAAGGGTCATGCCCTTTGACCTTAGCCGCGGAGCTATGCCGCCAGGCTAACATGTGTGTGACACACCACTAGATACATAAAGTAATGTGTACATTCCTTAAAATGAAACTGTCCTTCACACACTTACGAAACTCATAGAAGCATAATACATCTGGATAACCATAATACATGCACATGATATATATATATATGTCGGCGAGACTCATTGCAACATGTGTAGACTCACTGAAACATTGTTCATCCACCGCCGCACATAGAACAATCCTGGGGCTCACCCATGTGAGGCCCACTAATTTATACATCTCCAATACATGTAATTACTTACACATCTTAAACACTAAACACGCAATCACAATCACACTGCTCTCTATAGCATAGTGGTACTGGCAAGGTACACAAATACCCGTAATACAATCAAGTGTGGAGTGCCGCTCGCTATAACATAAGTCATCCACATCAACATGTCAGGAAATCCTCACTGCCTACCACAACAAGGCAATGCTACACATACACTATATATATGCACACAAGCAAATCGTGATAGCTTGGTTAGCGAGCCATCATTATCATCTAGCACCGCAAACGTTAACTTTGACAATAAAGTCACAATATCAAGACACTGCGCTGCATCGCGCATCCCACACGTCCAATGACAATGGCAATTACCGTTGAGCCGGACTCATAATAGTCTCTGTAGATCAGCATTCTCTACGTGGCATCCAAGAAAAGGGGGGGGGGGGTGCGCAAATTAAAGTCACTTCTAATATAATAGTCTCCAACTTACCCAAAGTTTCTCCGGGTCCTGTGCTACCGCTACATGCCTTATGGGGCGGGGTGGCGATGGCAAGCCTCTGAGCTGCTACGGGCCCGGGTTGCTGGGCTGGGTTCACTGTGCTGTCGGCTCTTGTCTCCTGCGTCTATGATGGAGTGTGTTGACCACTCGAACCGCATCTTATTTATGAGCCCGCGCGGACGTCCGAGAGAGCTATTACGTAGCCCGTGTTGCACAAGTGAAAGGCTCGGACATGGAGTCCAGCCCGACAACATAACCGGTTAGGGTCCTAACACAATCGAATTTACAGTACGGTTAAAAGGGTGCACACAAAAGTCAATTAGGTATCCCAGTAAACTGCAGAAATTACTCTAACGACCCCTCCAGCAATAATTGAATAAATTTGACCCAGGTTGGATTTATCGGGGATAACATGCGTCTAACTCATAGTTTGCTTTAAATCCGAGACCCTCTTATTAATTATTTCAATAGGACATGTGCATCAAAGTACAACAAAATTGGTACCATTATAAAGTAGAAACTTGCTGCTAAAATTCTAACTGACTACTTATACCAGAAACCCGGTAATAGTTTTAATATAAATTTTCAAAGTGTCAGGACTAACAACATTCGACAATTTTGTGCGGGATACTTTCGTCCATTAATACGACGTATCTCCATTGATAACAAACGTTATCATGAGTACCTATTTTGTACCGATAGGGTATTGTCTCCTCTCAAAAATGAATTCGGGTTCCCGTCTTTCGGTCGGTGGATAACAACGAGTGAGCGAGTTGTAAGAAACTTAAAGCCATGATATAAGAGTTGGAAGCCCCGTGGTCAACATTTCCAACTGACCAATCAAAATGCGCGCTTTTCACCGTGATGTGAATAACGGGTCCCGCGCTAGTATTACAAGGGAAATAATCCAATTAATGGTACTCGGCCAAGTGTACCTAAACTACTATGAGTGGCCGTCCCTCACTCACGCACCAGAGCTACCATGAAAGCACATTAAAAATAAAAAGTCGTTCATCCTCTCACATTCTCCCCTGCTAAGTCACGTAGTCCCTTACGTGACACATACATCAATTCAAAGGTTTACAAAAGACCACTGAAGGTACAATCAAACTCTAAGGGGCTATGATACCATCACTTAGAGTAGAACAATTGCAAATTACGCACAGTGAACTGAAGTACAACAATGGTCCATCCTCTTTATAACTACTAACAGGTGGCGTGAACCGGCTAAGTTACTACTGGCATCCTGAAGATGTACACAACAGTCTCAGCTCTGGCTGTAGTAAGTTACATCATATGGACAAAACAACAGGTCCCAGACCTGCAACGGTGGTCCCAGACCACTATCAGGGTTAACGTAGGGTCGAACAGTACAAAAAAAGACAATATGCTATAAGGGCACTAGTGCAATGAAAAAGGTAAGGTCAACATAGGCATTAAAAGTCATCGTAACTAAGCTGTGGAGAAAGCTAACATGGGCATACTCTCTAACTTAAAATCTTGAGGCGAGCTCACTTGAATTCGGTGGTCTATCATCTGGCCTGATGGAAACTCGGGGGGGGTCTTGATGGGTGCGCTCCCCTGCTCTTTCTGCACTCACAGTCAATGTCTAATGTTAATCACTAATAAGAGTCAGAGGTCCAATCTCTGGGGTTGTCTGTGTGGGCGGCTGGACCGTCGCACAGGAGGTAGGCGCTGGGAAGTTGTCATCCCAGGTTGAGGGTCCGGTCGGGCTGCAGGTGGCTGGCAAGGGTGGTGAGCCGGGAAGTACCAGACATCGGTCGACGCAGGCAGTGGAGGCGGGTGCTGTGGACGTGTGTTGACCACTGGGGGGTGAAATAACCGCAAGAGGTCTCCGTTGACCGCAGAGGCATCTCCATCTGGGTTTCTGATGGTAAAGTAACCACCATGAGGCGGGGGAACAGACAGGACGGTGTGCACAGGACCGGGGTACGGGTCCTGGATCTTGTGTCGACCAGGATAGTGGTGCTTGACAAGGACATGGTCGCCCGGCTGAAGATGGGCGGCGTTGTGGGGGGTCGTCCTTCGTGCGTCCTGCAGAAGGTGCGTGGACTCCACCTTCCTCGCTACCTTCGCCCTCAGTTCGTTAAGCCGTTGTATATGCCGCTGGACGTAGTCGCCTGCCGAAGTGGAGGCTGGTGTCTTGTCGCCCAGATAGACATCCAATGGCAGACGTGGTTTCCTGCCAAACAAGAGCTCGTAAGGGGACACTCCAGTGGAAGAATGGGGGGTGGCATTGTAACAGAAAGTTAATTCCGGCAGGTATTCTCGCCATCTTAACTTCTGTTCTGGGAGTAAGGTGGACAGCAGACTGAACATAGTGCGGTTGAACCGTTCACACTGGCCGTTGCCCTGTGGATGATAAGCGGTGGTGCGGGACTTGGTGATGCCATAGTGGCTGCAGAGCTGGCGTACCACTTCAGCCTCGAACTGCCGTCCCTGGTCGGAATGTAGCCTCTCTGGAACCCCATAGTGGACAATCCACGAGTGAATGAGGTGGCGAACAACTGTCGCTGCTGTCTGGTCCTTGGTTGGCACTGCTACTGTCCACTTGGTGAAAACATCTGTCATGACCAGTATGTTCTCGTAGCCATCAGTAGTGGGCTCAATTTTTGCGAAGTCCATGGCCACAATTTGCAAGGGGTGAGTGGCCACAAGATGACCAGTGGGTTTGGCGACACGGACAGGGGGATGCTTAGACCGCTGGCACCGCTCGCACTGTTGGCAATACTGTTGAACCATACTGGTTTGGTCTGGCCAATAGGTCCGTTGTCGTATATGGGCGAGTGTTCGCTCGGGGCCTTGATGTCCGGTGCCGTCGTGTGCAAACCTAATAGCAGTTTCACGATATTTGGATGGTAAGACTACCTGTTTTACTTCTCCGTGGACTGGGTCGAGAATCTTCCGCACTAGTATGCTGTCGTGGATGGAAAGCTTGTGCCACTGTTTCAGTATGGCGAGGGTGTCACTAGTTAGGTCTTTGCGCTCTATGGCTGTGGGTTTTTGTTGCGCCCTTACTGCTCGGTAGACAACTTGGATGGCTGGATCATCTTCTTGGGCAGCTGCTAGGTCTTCGTTATTGAGGGAGGGAATAAGGGCTTTGGCAGGAGACAGGTGCAGATGGTTCACAAACACCTCCTCTCCAACCGTGGTGGCAACTTCCAATGGGAGGTGTGTGGTAGACTGCAGGCAGGCGGAAGCAATAGTTACCAATTCATCAGCGTCCTCGTCGGGTGGTGCCGGAAGGGGGTGTCGGGACAGAGCATCAGCATTCGCATTTTCCTTCCCCGAGCGGTACTTGATATCAAAGTTGAACATTGCGAGTTCAGCTATCCAGCGTTGTTCCACTGCACTGCGTTTGGAAGACAGAATGTGACTTAGGGGGTTGTTATCGGTGTATACGGTGAAGCAGTTGCCCAGCAAATATCCCCGGTATTTCTCGGTTATGGCCCACTTCATTGCTAGTAGTTCCAGCTTGTATGAACTGTATCCACGCATCTTCCTCTCGTTGGGCCTCAATCCTCTGCTTGCGTAAGAGATTACACGTCGTCTTCCGTCCTTCTCCTGGCTGAGGACAGCACCTAGACCTTCATGGCTAGCATCTACTTCCAAGACGAAAGGCTTGTCGAAATCAGGGTAGGCCAACATTACTGCGTCGCTGTAGAGGGCATCTCGCAGTTCCAGGAAGGCTTGTCGGCATTCAGTCGTCCATAGCTCACCCAGTTTTTGGTGCTTCTTGTAGCTGCCTTGGTTCTGCTGGTTTGCCTTGCTGATGACTTCATGGAGGGGGCGGGCCATTCTGGCGAAATGCTTTATGAAACGACGGTAATAGCCCACCATCCCCAGAAAAGTCTTTAGGTCTCTCATGGTCTTCGGCATAGGATATTCCGTTATGGCGCGGACCTTGTCTTCATCAGTAGAGATCCCCTCATTCGAGATAGTGTGTCCTAGGAAGGGTACTGAAGAGCGGGCAAATGAGCACTTGTTGGGATTTAACCTGACGCCAATGGTGCGAAGTCGAGTGAAGACAGACTCCAGTCTCTCCAGATGTTCGGTAAGGGTTGGCGAAAAGACTAACAGGTCGTCCAGGTAGACCAGCAGTATCTTGAATATGAAGTCACTCATTGTGGACTGCATCAATCGCTGGAAGGTGGCCGGGGCGTTGCACAGACCAAAGGGCATCCTATTGTATTCGTACAGGCCAAAGGGGCAGATGAAAGCAGTCTTCTCTCGAGATTCTTCCGACATAGCAACTTGATGGTAACCACTGGCGAGGTCTAGGGTTGAGAAGAATTTTGAGCCACCTAGTATGTCTAAACACTCGTCAATCCTGGGAAGTGGGAATGCGTCCTTCCTGGTTATGTTGTTCAGCTGGCGGTAGTCGACACAGAGTCTCAGCTCGCCTGACTTCTTGCGGCAAACAACAATGGGTGAGGCATAGGGGCTACTACTTGGTTGGATCACGCCACGACGCAAGAGGTCCTCAATATGTTCTTGCACTTCCTTCAACTGAGATGGCGGGATCCTTCGGTATGGTTGGGAGACTGGCGTGTCATCCGTCACTACTATATTATGTTGCACTCTATCCGTATATCCCAGTTCAGCGTCCGTCCAGGCAAAGACATCTTGGTGTGTGACCAGTAAGTCCCTTAGCGTGGTTTGCTCGTGGTTGTTTAGGGTTGGGATTGAAACCATCTCGGTAAGCTTTTGTAGAGCCTCAGGTGTGGGGCCTTGTCTTGGTGGGTGATTAACGGGGGACCTCGGCGACTCGCAGTTGACGTGGTTGACATGTACAGCAGGACTGGCAGGGTATATCTTTCCCAGAGGGGCACGGGCTGGCAAAACAACATCTTCATCCGTCTCATTCACGACTAGAACCTTCAGCTTCCCATCTATTGGAGTCACATAGGTTGTCAGAACAGCCAAGCCTCGGCGTGGACCATCTACTATCGCTTCTAAAATTACCGTCTCCTGGTTTCGGGTATTGCCTCCTGTTGCTACTACTGTCTTGACGGTGCGGGCTGGTATCACCGTGGCGTGCTTGGGGGCTCTAGCGTAGGGGTGCTGCTGTTGTGAGGAGTTTGGTGAGGGCAAGGTTACATCCAGATGGTTTAGGACGTTCATCCCTATCAGGCACGAATTCAGGGCAGGACCATCCCCACTCAGGACGAAGACTATTCGATCTTGGGCTGTCTGTCCATCCACTGTCACATCAGCAACCATGTACCCCTCATATGGAATGCTGAGTCCATTCGCCGCGGTCAGTTGGTAGTGTTGAGTGGGCCTCTGCAATTTTCCCTTGAAGTGCCGCTGGTAGATCGCCGAGGTGACAGTCGTGACTTGTGATCCGGTATCGATGGTCCCCGTGACTGGTATTCCATTCAACTGTACCGTCCTGACAGGGAGCTCCCCAACCGCTCGTCGTGTGAATGAGTCCTCACTTGACCCATCTGTAGCCGGACTCTGGTCTACAGGGGTCGCCCTTCCCCCTGTGGCTTGCGTTGATAGCGGCGGCAGTCCTTTGCGAAGTGTCCCTGTCGTCCACACTGGAAACAGGCTCCTGGTCCCCTCTCAGTTCGTTGCCCCCTCGTCCTTCTTCTCCGGTGGCTGAGTGGCTCCTCCTCAGCCAACCGAGACAGGAGAGCTTCCATTTTCTCCAGCCTGCCGTTGAGATCAGCGATGGCCCGGTCGCTGGTGTTAGCAGTGGCGGCGGCGGAGTGTTGGGGTGGCCTGTTGTCAGCCCTGGTCGCAATGGCTTGGATGTGGCTGTCGGGGTGTCCCCTGTCGTCATACCAGCGGATGGCAGTGTTCCGGATGTCCAGGAAGGTGGCATCTGGATGCTGGAACCTGTATTCACGGAGCTGGGCCGTGAGCGATTCGCTTGAGAGGGCCCCCATGAAGATGTCCCTCAGGATGCTCTCTTCATATATGGGCTCCCTCAGGGCAGACTGGCGCTTGGTAAGGGCGTCGAACATATCCCTCAGCCGATGGGAGAAACCCCTCACCGTCTCCCCTGGTCGTTGGCGGCACTGGCTCAGGGCTATGAACAGGTCGCTGGGTGACCGGTGTTCTCCGAAAGCCTCCAGTATACACTGGAGAGCTCTCTCAGGATCTCGCTGCACCTCCCGGGGGTGGCACTTGAGTTCCGCCCTCACCTCGGGGCCGACGCTGTTTAGAAGGATGGTGAGGCGGTGGTCCTCGGAGAGTTCTGGCCTGCTGGACCAACAGGCCCGGAGCTGTCCCTCAAACCTCTCTGCACCTCCTCTCCCCATGTCGCCGTAGAATGTGTCGATCCTCGGCTGCTCTGCTGCCATTATAATGTAGGGCTGTGTTGGCATTGGCGGTGGTGCGGGGGGTTGTTCCTCATCTGAACTTCGGCTTCCTGTTGTTCGTGGCATGGTTGGGCTTTCTAGACTTACAAACTAACCCTTCTGTGTATCCCACTCCTTGACACCAGAAAATGTTGGATGAACTACGAGTGGCTAATGTGGTTACTGCGTGGGTTCAATAGTAACTCCCTTAAGGATACACAGGATTAACAAACACAGGGTTCTGCTGGCAATCTTATTTATTCAAAAAGCCTAACAACGGTATCACTACCAAACAAAAAAAGCCCAACCAGCCATAAGCTGGAACAAGAGAAAAAGACGAAAATATGATTAGGATATAATGACAACATTAATCAGGCAATCAATGGTGGACATACATAGTAATAGTATTAAGTATTAAATCAAACAACCACAATATAATATAGAATTTAAGCAATAACCAACTGGATATGTATGCATGGAATAAAATAGCGCTAAGGTTAATGAATAACAACTACAAGTGGCTATATCATATACACAAGGAGTTTCCTAGTACACTGGCAACATAAACTAATTAATGTACTAATCAAAGTATGAAGGACATAACAAATGAAGGGGCAAGAACACAATAGTTTCGCTCCACTGAGCCGGTGTACAACACATCCAGAGTGGCCATTCCATTTAATAACGCAGTGGCCAACATGGCCCACTGACCGTCCATAACACAGACGCTGCATCCCAATGCAGGCCATCCTCATAGGCCCACTCCCATTATTAGTACTAACCCGCCCCAGGGCTATTGTATTGGTTACTTCCCTTCCCAATCGATACTCAAGGGTCATGCCCTTTGACCTTAGCCGCGGAGCTATGCCGCCAGGCTAACATGTGTGTGACACACCACTAGATACATAAAGTAATGTGTACATTCCTTAAAATGAAACTGTCCTTCACACACTTACGAAACTCATAGAAGCATAATACATCTGGATAACCATAATACATGCACATGATATATATATATATGTCGGCGAGACTCATTGCAACATGTGTAGACTCACTGAAACATTGTTCATCCACCGCCGCACATAGAACAATCCTGGGGCTCACCCATGTGAGGCCCACTAATTTATACATCTCCAATACATGTAATTACTTACACATCTTAAACACTAAACACGCAATCACAATCACACTGCTCTCTATAGCATAGTGGTACTGGCAAGGTACACAAATACCCGTAATACAATCAAGTGTGGAGTGCCGCTCGCTATAACATGGTTTCAGTCCTATCTTTCAAATAGAAAACAATGTGTGAGAGTCAATGATAGTTGTTCTAATGTCCAAACACTCAATTTTGGGGTACCCCAAGGTTCTGTTTTGGGCCCAATTCTTTTCACATTATACACCCAACCTCTTGCTGATATTTTCAGAAAATATGATCTTCAATACCACCAATATGCTGATGATAGCCAAATATATAAAGCATGTGATCTTGAAAACCTAGATGATACGATAAAAACAATGGAGCATTGCATACAAGAAGTTAAGAAATGGATGGATGATAATAAGCTAAAACTAAATGATGAGAAAACAGAAGTTATGCTCCTAACGAATCCAAAACAAAAAATCAATCCACCAGATCTCAATGTAAATGGCCATCTTATTAAAATGACAAGTAAAGTAAAAGATCTGGGCACAATCTTAGATGCAGAGATGTCAATGTCACCATTTATTAGTCAGCTGTGTAAGAATCTTAATTTCCAGTTACGGAAAATCAGCAGTATACGGCACTGCCTAACTACTGAAGTAACAAAACAGCTTGTAACATCGCTGTTTCTCTCTAGGCTGGACTATTGTAACATACTGCTAAGTGGTCTTCCAAAAAGTAAAATCAATAAGCTTCAGTTAATCCAAAATAATGCTGCAAGACTAATAACAAGAAGAAAAAGGATAGATCACATAACACCAATATTTAAGGAGCTCCACTGGCTACCTATTGAGCAGCGAATAAAATATAAATTGGCTTTATTTTGTTATAAATGTGTCAACAACATGTCGCCAGAGTATATTTCAGAACTTATAGAACTGCATCGCCCTGCAAGAGCATTAAGATCATCTTCTGACAACCTTAGACTAAAAGTACCCGTAGTGAACCTAAAAAGTTTTGGTGAAAGGGCTTTCAGCCATGTTGGGCCCAGGGTGTGGAATGAGATTCCTTTAGATGTCCGCAGTTCGCAAGTATTTTCACAGTTTAAAAGGATGTTAAAATGTCATTTGTATGAGAGTTTCTAGTCTATGTAAAAGCTATCTATTATTATTATTATTATGTGTGTATCAATGTGGGTTGTGTGTGTGAGTTTACCCATGTATTTTTTGACATGTTTCTGTAAAGCGCATAGAGCATTTTTGTAATGGATATGCGCTATATAAATGCCATCCATTATTATTATTATTAACATAAGTCATCCACATCAACATGTCAGGAAATCCTCACTGCCTACCACAACAAGGCAATGCTACACATACACTATATATATGCACACAAGCAAATCGTGATAGCTTGGTTAGCGAGCCATCATTATCATCTAGCACCGCAAACGTTAACTTTGACAATAAAGTCACAATATCAAGACACTGCGCTGCATCGCGCATCCCACACGTCCAATGACAATGGCAATTACCGTTGAGCCGGACTCATAATAGTCTCTGTAGATCAGCATTCTCTACGTGGCATCCAAGAAAAGGGGGGGGGGGTGCGCAAATTAAAGTCACTTCTAATATAATAGTCTCCAACTTACCCAAAGTTTCTCCGGGTCCTGTGCTACCGCTACATGCCTTATGGGGCGGGGTGGCGATGGCAAGCCTCTGAGCTGCTACGGGCCCGGGTTGCTGGGCTGGGTTCACTGTGCTGTCGGCTCTTGTCTCCTGCGTCTATGATGGAGTGTGTTGACCACTCGAACCGCATCTTATTTATGAGCCCGCGCGGACGTCCGAGAGAGCTATTACGTAGCCCGTGTTGCACAAGTGAAAGGCTCGGACATGGAGTCCAGCCCGACAACATAACCGGTTAGGGTCCTAACACAATCGAATTTACAGTACGGTTAAAAGGGTGCACACAAAAGTCAATTAGGTATCCCAGTAAACTGCAGAAATTACTCTAACGACCCCTCCAGCAATAATTGAATAAATTTGACCCAGGTTGGATTTATCGGGGATAACATGCGTCTAACTCATAGTTTGCTTTAAATCCGAGACCCTCTTATTAATTATTTCAATAGGACATGTGCATCAAAGTACAACAAAATTGGTACCATTATAAAGTAGAAACTTGCTGCTAAAATTCTAACTGACTACTTATACCAGAAACCCGGTAATAGTTTTAATATAAATTTTCAAAGTGTCAGGACTAACAACATTCGACAATTTTGTGCGGGATACTTTCGTCCATTAATACGACGTATCTCCATTGATAACAAACGTTATCATGAGTACCTATTTTGTACCGATAGGGTATTGTCTCCTCTCAAAAATGAATTCGGGTTCCCGTCTTTCGGTCGGTGGATAACAACGAGTGAGCGAGTTGTAAGAAACTTAAAGCCATGATATAAGAGTTGGAAGCCCCGTGGTCAACATTTCCAACTGACCAATCAAAATGCGCGCTTTTCACCGTGATGTGAATAACGGGTCCCGCGCTAGTATTACAAGGGAAATAATCCAATTAATGGTACTCGGCCAAGTGTACCTAAACTACTATGAGTGGCCGTCCCTCACTCACGCACCAGAGCTACCATGAAAGCACATTAAAAATAAAAAGTCGTTCATCCTCTCACACAAATACAGGCAGCCCCCACTACCAAACAAGAAATTTGGTCTTAAAGATCAACATCCAAATAAATAACTTTCTGTGTCACTTTTAGAAGGGCTTTGATATGGGTGAGAGTATCTGGGTCCCTCTGTATTATTCACATTTTCCAGGTCTGGCTATTACTTTAGGAAAGGTTACCTATGCTTGCTTCAATCAGTACCCACTCACACAAATTTCTCATATTACTTGTATTTCTGTGGACAGCTTTTAAAACCACCTTAGCCCACATTCATCTGTATCTATTGACTGCTAATGCTAAACAGTCTACACTTGCATATCAGTTAGATTTTTTTTGAATTTGTTTGTGCCTATTTTGTTGTGAACCCATTAATGGCTCCATTACATTTTTATACACATTTTATACATGGATATATCTATCAACCCATCTATGACTCCTCAGAGCCTTTCTGTCTATCCAGCCATCTGAATAGTCTAATCTTCCCTAATCCTGTGATCCATTATTTCAGTGTATATATATTCAGATATGGATCACACACCTAAGATTTAGTTGTAATAACCATTGGTTTCTTTCTGAAAATCATTTACCAAGTTAATGAGCTCCTTTAGGGTAGGAAATAAAATAAAAATATTATGTCAAACTTGGATCTTTGGAGGCCAAAATAAAAAAGGAACTTTTAAGTTTGCACATAAATTAATTTATGGTATTTATTTTAAATTAATTCATGGTATTTATCTCTGCGTACAGGTCAATTGCTTCAGAGTTATGGACACTCCACTCTCTTCTACTTCTCAGGTAAGTTTGCTTGTCTAAGGGTATTGAAATATATAGACTCTATCCATTTACTGGAGTCGTATTTTTGCATGGGACTGCTGAGTAAAACACAGCAAATATATGCTGATGTTCAACTGGTTTGAAGAATACCAACCAGTCTTCTTCCCAGTAATCCATTCCATATAAAGCTCTAAAACAGTTGTGTAGAGAATTTTATCATTTTTGATTCATCAAAACTGCATTGTATTATAAAACCATTACCATGTCCTCATAAATTTGTATCAGGGACTGACATTTGTATTTGCAATGGTCTCTGGTGGCACATGAACAGTCTCTGTTGTAAAGATTTCTGCAGTAAAGGTAGCTTGAAAGAAGGTTGAAAGTTTACTAATCAGTGTTCACTCTTTCAAATTTAAAGAAATGTTTTTAGTGCTGAGCATAACATCTTAAAGTTTCTTATAAACTGAAGTAGTCTCAAAGTCAGGTTTTTCTTCTTTTAATCTATTTAAAATTTTTGGCTAATTTGAATTTGAACCAACCAATTTCCGATAATTTGAAGTCATCAAGCTTGTTCAATCTAAAGAACTGCCATAATTATTTCCTGCCAGATATAAACCTCAGTACCCACAAACAAAGCCCCACTTTTTAGCCACAATCCAGAGGTAGGAGAAAGGTATGGGCAGGGTAACATAATGCAGGGAGTAGGACTGCAAGAGGGTGAGAAACAAGAGGGAGAAGTGGTTGGTACCAGTTTGGAATCTGTGCACCTTGCCATTCAACCCAACTGACAGCCAGCTCAGCCAACCTCTGGTGTAATGCATGAGATATTATGCCTTCAGTCTTGTACTCTGACAATCATACATGAAGGAATGTTTTTATCGATATCGATTGATAACATCACCAAATCACATGCTTAGCAAGAAGACCTGCCACTAATAGCTATTGCTATGCCTACAAAATACACCCAGTCAAAGCAAAGATAGGCAACAAGTCTGGCCAAAACCAGACCTAAGCTATTTAGTGCTGGTTTCTGGTTTTACCACTGCAGTGCAATGGCTTGCAAAAGAAAAGTATTTAAACCAGAAAATATCATGCCAAAGGTGTCTGTGTTTCAGGGTGGGGGGAGGGGGGGGTGTTCTGCACCAAGGGATGTAATCATTGCATGGTACAAACAGCACAACAGTGGTTATTTCCCTTGCACAGGGGAACTTTGAACTCTAGGAAATCGAAATGTACATTGTAATTCATTTCCTGATGACTACAAATTAAGGGGACTCCACTGTAATTAGTCTGTACTATGCCACGGTAAATTGATTTTTGTGTGCCCACAAAGACATTGCCAGTGCTGGGGCTGGACTCCATTTAAGTCCTTCTCTTTTTTTCATCAACAGGCCTTATGTTTCTACTGGCATTATTCCTCGGTGCTGTCTACACCTTTTTTATCAAGTCTGAAGATCCTGCATCAGATTCAAGTGTGAAGAAGGAGACAGATGAAACCATTAAAAATCAAGATGTTATATATCCACTTTTACACAGCACTGACTTTGAGGTCAATGTAAAATGTGGAACAGATGGGGATGAAAACTTGTGTGGCTCACATGTATGAGATTTCCTTTCTTAAGCCCTTCACTGCATGGTCAAGAGGATTTCTGGGCCAAAGCTTTGTGCCCCGGATGCTTACAACCAGGGCTGTCTCTGGGCCATTTGAACTTCTCTGTGATGTTACAGAGAAAATGTGAACGACATTGTTACATCAACACCAGACAGAATAGTATTTGAAGAGCCCCCATGTGAAATTTTCTGGCAGCACTCCCACATATGAGTGAGTTACGATATGGGTCATAAAATGCTATTTTTCCCCAGTATAATAATGGCATTGCTTGTGACTGGCAGTGTTAGTGTTAATTTGTACCATGGTAGTGTGACACAGAGAGCAAAGCACAGATTAAACGCATGTCTCAGCACAGTTCTTGTGGGTGCCAATTGCACTTTGGTTCTAAATTGGAAAGTGAGATAATGACTGCCGTTCCTGTCTGGGAAGGGAATTTTCAGGGTTGGATTGGTGAATGATTTCACAGTCACTGCCAGATGATAAACTGTGTTTGAGACTGATTTCGAGTTTACATTGAGAATCATATAATCGCGCATAATAAGCGCATAGAGCATTTTAAATAGATATGTGCTATATAAATGCTATACATTATTATTATTATTATAATCAAGGTGGACAGCCACTCTATGGACAACAGTAAACATGTAGTTATGCATACTGTACCCCCTGAGGTATCCAATACTGAAGTGATCATTTAGTTGGCAGGTCTGATTTTCCAAAACGGTATGTTTTCCGTCAGGATAATTCCTAGGTCCAGTATAAACCGTGACCTAAGTTATTTTCTAACAGCCACCATTTGCCGGCCAGGGTAAATACATACAGTATAATTCAAATTGGAGGTAGAGGAGTTTTGTAAGATCTTTGTATTAGAATTTTAGTGTGGTGACACAGTCTCATTAAGTGTGGGGGAAGAGGTGTGTGTGTGTGTGTGTGAAGAAGTGGGGAAAGGGGATGGAAGGCTCAGAGAACATCAGATGCCGAAGGATGCAACAAATTATGTGTTGGATACTACCATGCTTAAGCATATATAATAATTCACTGCTCACTGCATCCATTATATTTTTGTGCGTGTTTACAGTTAGTATAAATAGAATACGATTAGATCTAGGAAAGCACTCAATACGATCCTTGTATGTCAGCCATGTTTTTTTTATTCTCCACTACGTCATCCTCACTAGGTGACGTCACTAGATATTATTACACGTTGCCAGGAAATCACATAGGCCAAAAAGGAAATAATATTGAATCAAGTAATAATCAAATTGAAACATGTATGCCACATTATGTATTGGACAATGGTTGACATGTCAAGATGACTGAGTCACCATTTGATAATGGTTGTGTACATGGAACGGAATGTCAATTCCTAATTAAATAAGACGAATTTTGTTGTTTCCCTAACATTATGTAAGTGTCGTTACATATGTTGAATATTTCTTTTCTCACTTGATGTTGAAGTTTTTGATAAAAGCAATACTTTGTAGAATGAAGACGGATAACTAAGCCCATTTATTCAACTGTTTCGCCGCAATATTTCGTCAGGTTTTCATATATATACATGTATATATTGTTATATTAATTTGCACTGACGTTATTCAATGTAAAGTAAACAATACATTTATGTTTATGTGGTGCATATGGGAATTTATTATTGTCAAATTATATTTTATTTTATTATGTTATGGATATGGCACAGAGCATGTTTGTATTATAATATTTTTCATATATTACTTGTGTTATATCATCTTTTATATTATTATGCATGCATTTTAAGGTTACATATTGTCATCATTTTGTGCATAGCATGACCATAAAATTAGTTTTACTTTACTGCGACTGTGATGGCTATTTCTTCATCATCCCAATTTATTTCTCCTCTTATTCATTAAAGTTATTCTTGATGAACAATACACCTGTTGTCTTGTTAGTGTTGTTGTTGGTACATGCGTATGCATTTCCAAAATCTGGGGATTTATTTTAAGGTTAATCTGATGTGTGATGTGAGATGTGTGCTTAACCCAAAGCTGGATGATAAGAAGAGATAAGATAAGATACATTTTATTCGTCCTTGTACAAGGAAATTTGTTTTGATCATTGAATACATAACAATACAGTTACAGAAACAGAAATTATGACATTTCGCGCACACACACATATACACACACACTAATAAATAAACAATTAAGTTCCTTTATCCCCAAACATTTCCATGGTCCTACCCCAATTCTTCTACATTCACTCAGAGAGTATGTATGTATAGAGAGGTTTCGCTATTGGTCGGTTTGCACTCCGAGACCCGGGAGACTCTGTGAAACCATTGTTAACATGGAGCGGAAAGTAGGTCGCTGCGGTAAACAATACCCGTTTGTGCATTTCCACAGGGTGTAAGAGCTAAGAGCTTACAAACGGCTGTAAATAGTTTCAATCAGCCCAAAAATATGAACAAAGAACAGTAAACAGAAATGTTCACTATCTGTAATGAAGACGGTCTCTTTCAGTTCTTCAATTTCTTGTTTACCGCAACGACCTAGTTTCGCGATTTGGCGGAAGTGAGATCTCTCTATACATCTGTACTCTTTGATTCACTGTAAGTTTAGGCCTCTGTACAGGTAAAGAAAATCACGTAAATCTTTTTGAACCGAAAGATTTGCTTTCGTTTACTGGGTCCAGAAAAGGTGCTGTCTCGAAAGTGCATTGTTAGATGCGAAATAAAACAGTCCAGCCATATTATGTACCATGTCCCAGGATGCAGGCCGACTCAGAGGGGTTACGGGGTAGAAAAGGAGACCATATATACATGTATAATATACAGTGTAGTGTCATTGAACTGGCCCATGAGGATACCAGCCAGAAAAATGTGCTACTAACGCAAGCAGCAGTTTTTGTTTGTTTTTGTTTAACCCAGTACCTCCATGGTTTAACCAGTTACCATCGGCCTGGTTTTTTCACTTTTTAGTGGGCCATTGCGATATGTTTTCACAAGGATGTCTTTTTGCAATATATTATATATATGCACGTACAGTACTCTCGAGAAGTTACTACTTGGCTCTTTTCATCTTGAAAGACGGTCAGCAGCTAAATTAACTTCTTTCTTCCGGAACTTCTCTCATGGCTTATCCTGTCGATGTTGGATAGGCAGCTCCTATAAAATACATTATATTGATCACCGCCCCTCTTTTTCGGAGTTCTTTTTGGCCACTGTCCATAAACGCGTATTTCATTCACATGCACATGCACGCATAGAGTTACAAAATGTGGCATTTGGTTCTTGGACACAGTGCATCGAAGGCGGGGGAGTAATTGGGTAAACTTGTTTTATCTTGCTGTATAACATTTGCATAAATTAAAACTAGGCGATTTATATAAACTAGTTCGGCCGCTTACTCCGGGAATACACAGATGTGATTTGTAAAGTTGAGTTTCGATCATCAGTGTGTAAATTGAGGCGCTGAACGAAATTTCCTGTCATATCTTTTAATTTTTCTTGAAGGAAATGCGTTTTTTTTTTCCGGCTCAAAATGTTTGTTGGAACGCTTAATTCTTCTGTTCAACTCAGTTGTGGCTCAGAATCATCGAAAGTATTTAAAAATACAGCAAAATTCGAGACTTTTTCAACCATGCCCATGTACACCTTCACGTCTTTCCATGCGTAGTATAATATTTTGTAGAATTTAAGGCTCAGCTGTAGAAAAACCTTTCATTATTACACTGGAGGCCTTACCTCCTTTATAATGTGACAACTAGATGTCCCACTGACTCGGGGAATCGATGTGATTTTTAAAGTTGCGTTTCGTTCACCAAGGTGTAAACTGGGGCGCAGAACGGAATTTCCAGCCATACTTTTTTAATTCTACATGTAGTTGAAGAAAATGTGACCTTGTTTTTCCTGTTCAAAGTGTCGGAACTCTTTCTTCTGTTCAACCCAGACGTGGCTCAAAATCAATAAAGTATTAAACACAAAGCGAACTTCAAGATCTTTTAAAATATGCCCACCTACACCTTTACGTCTTTCTATGCGTGATATGATATTTTTGTAGAATTTTAGGCTCGGCGGTTAAAAAGCCTTTTCATGATAATTTGATTATACCAGCAGTAAATGCACTTTATATTCATTGCATCAGTATTGCCTTAAAGGAAGCGCATATCCGTACAAGATGTTGTACGGATATGGACAGTGCATATCCGTACAACGCACACAATTCGATGACGTAGAACACACACCGGAATACTATATTACTGACCTTGTTAATTTGCATAGTTACTAAAAATATGAATCGGCTTTGTAGCAAAACAATCCGACTTCTGCTCGGAGATTGCGTGATCTGCGCTAACAATATAGGCCTACTTGAGTGTACGTAGATCACCAATGGCTACCCCAACCCCTTTTCGCCTGATTAGTCAATCTGTCTACCGCCCACTGATACAAGCTGACTAGACCCTCACGCCCCCAGATCCTACTGACTATTCCATGTTTGTGTTGACACTTGAAATTCGTGAACACCGTACCAAGTTTTGTTTCGGCAAACCTTCACAAGTCGCGCTTTTTTGTAAACATGTTGTACGGATATGCACTGTCCATATCCATACAACATGTTGTACGGATATACACTTCCTTCCTTAAAACACATACATGTTCCTGGAGGGGGAAGGAGTGGTGGTGGTGGTGGGGGGGGGGGGAGGGTAGGATGAGGGGTTCAGTACTAGAGATACAATTCTAGAATCTTTGGTACCGGTACTCGACTGGTCGAAGGACACTGAGAGTACTAACGATGGTCCACGGGTCAGGGGTTACAATACTAGCCGCGCCCCGGGCGCTCACAACCCACACTAACCACTGACGGGACAAACTGGAATTCAGATTGTTTAATTAAGTAAATTACATGGAAATCTTGCCCGAATTGATGGGCATTTTGATTACATCCATGTATTATTGTCACTACAGTTATCGTGTGAGTAAATCATGAAATCATCTCATCGGATAAACATCATGAAGTGGGCATTTACAATAAAAAGAGTCATCTGGCTGAATTCATGCGCAGCTGGGCTGATTTCCTGGCCAACACAGTGAGTAAAAATGGACACCATTAGCAAACGCCTGACAAGGTACTGTTGAAGGTTTAGGGTGTCTGACAGCATCCGTAGGAGGTATTGCTGTCGCAATACACTTTAAACATAACCTAGGCCGCTTCCCCCCCCCCCCCCCCCAAGGATGGTCCTAATTACAGACCCATGTGCACCCACTTCGGCTTTAGTGTTAAAATGATGTGAGAGGATGAACGACTTTTTATTTTTAATGTGCTTTCATGGTAGCTCTAGTGCGTGAGTGAGGGACGGCCACTCATAGTAGTTTATGGACACTTGGCCGAGTACCATTAATTGGATTATTTCCCTTGTAATACTAGCGCGGGACCCGTTATTCACATCACGGTGAAAAGCGCGCATTTTGATTGGTCAGTTGGAAATGTTGACCACGGGGCTTCCAACTCTTATATCATGGCTTTAAGTTTCTTACAACTCGCTCACTCGTTGTTATCCACCGACAGAAAGACGGGAACCCGAATTCATTTTTGAGAGTAGACAATACTCTATCGGTACAAAATAGGTACTCATGATAACGTTTGTTATCAATGGAGATACGTCGTATTAATGGACGAAAGTATCCCGCACAAAATTGTCGAATGTTGTTAGTCCTGACACTTTGAAAATTTATATTAAAACTACTACCGAGTTTCTGGTATAAGTAGTCAGTTAGAATTTTAGCAGCAAGTTTCCACTTTATAATGGTACCAATTTCGTTGTACTTTGATGCACGTGTCCTATCGAAATAATTAATAAGAGGATCTCGGATTTAAAGTAAACCACGAGTTAGACGCATGTTATCCCCGATAAATCCAACCTGGGTCAAATTTATTCAATTATTGCTGGAGGGGTCGTTAGAGTAATTTCTGCAGTTTACTGGGATACCTAATTGACTTTTGTGTGCACCCTTTTAACCGTACTGTAAATTCGATTGTGTTAGGACCCTAACCGGTTATGTTGTCGGGCTGGACTCCATGTCCGAGCCTTTCACTTGTGCAACACGGGCTACGTAATAGCTCTCTCGGACGTCCGCGCGGGCTCATAAATAAGATGCGGTTCGAGTGGTCGACACACTCCATCATAGACGCAGGAGACAAGAGCCGACAGCACGGTGAAGCTAGGCCGGCGGCGGCCTGCCGTGGCGCGCCTCGCCCAAGACATGGCCTAGTCCAGTTGCGCCAGTAGCAGAGAGACTTTGGGTAAGTTGGAGACTATTATATTAGAAGTGACTTTAATTTGCGCACCCCCCCCCCCTTTTCTTGGATGCCACGTAGAGAATGCTGATCTACAGAGACCATTATGAGTCCGGCTCAACGGTAATTGCCATTGTCATTGGACGTGTAGGATGCGCGATGCAGCGCAGTGTCTTGATATTGTGACTTTATTGTCAAAGTTAACGTTTGCGGTGCTAGATGATAATGATGGCTCGCTAACCAAGCTATCGCGATTTGCTTGTGTGCATATATATAGTGTATGTGTAGCATTGCCTTGTTGTGGTAGGCAGTGAGGATTTCCTGACATGTTGATGTGGATGGCTTATGTTACAGCGAGCGGCACTATACGCTTGATTGTATTACGGGTATTGGTGTACCTTGCCAGTACCACTATGCTATAGAGAGCAGTGTGATTGCGATTGCGTGTTTAGTGTTTAAGATGTGTAATTAATTACATGTATTGGAGATGTATAATATTAGTTGGGCCTCACATGGGTGAGCCCCAGGATTGTTCTATGTGCGGCGGTGGATGAACAATGTTTCAGTGAGTCTACACATGTTGCAATGAGTCTCGCCGACATATATATATATATCATGTGCATGTATTATGGTTATCCAGATGTATTATGCTTCTATGAGTTTCGTGTGTGAAGGACAGTCTCATTTTAAGGAATGTACACACTACTTTATGTATCTAGTGGTGTGTCATGCACATGTTAGCCTGGCGGCATAGCTCCGCGGCTAAGGTCAAAGGGCATGACCCTTCAGTATCGATTGGGAAGGGAGGTAACCGATACAATAGCCCTGGGGCGGGTTAGTACTAATAATGGGAGTGGGCCTATGAGGATGGCCTGCATTGGGATGCAGCGTCTGTGTTATGGACGGTCAGTGGGCCATGTTGGCCACTGCGTTATTAAATGGAATGGCCACTCTGGATGTGTTGTACACCGGCTCAGTGGAGCGAAACTATTGTGTTCTTGCCCCTTCATTTGTTATGTCCTTCATACTTTGATTAGTACATTAGTTTATGTTGCCAGTGTACTAGGAAACTCCTTGTGTATATGATATAGCCACTTGTAGTTGTTATTCATTAACCTTAGCGCTATTTTATTCCATGCATACATATCCAGTTGGTTATTGCTTAAATTCTATATTATATTGTGGTTGTTTGATTTAATACTTAATACTATTACTATGTATGTCCACCATTGATTGCCTGATTAATGTTGTCATTATATCCTAATCATATTTTTGTCTTTTTCTCTTGTTCCAGCTTATGGCTGGTTGGGCTTCCTTTTTTGGGCTTCTTTTCTGGGTTTCTCTTCTTTTTTTTGGCTTTGTTTGGGCCGCGATACCTTTGTTAGGCTTTTTTTGAATAAATAAGATTGCCAGCAGAACCCTGTGTTTGTTAGTCCTGTGTATCCTTAAGGGAGTTACTATTGAACCCACGCAGTAACCACATTACCCACTCGTAGTTCATCCAACATTTTCTGGTGTCAAGAAGTGGGATACACAGAAGGGTTAGTTTGTAGTGTAGAAAACCCAGCCATGGAAATTTTTAGTTTGAGGCCCAGCCAGCCAGCCAACCCCTGCCCCCACCCCATAGGAACCAGGGAGCCACGAAGACCAACGCCCTCCAACATCAACTCAAGATTCAGGACTTGTATCCCAGTCCTGTGTACACCACCCATCCCACTGCAGTCAACAGGGACCCGTTGCGGGTATTTCATCCCGCAATCTACACGTACCCGCAACATCCGCCCCCACAGCCTGCGTCGACCAATGTCTGGTACTCCCAGCCTACCACCCTTGCCAGCCACCTGCAGCCCAACCAGACCCCCAACATGGGTTGAGAACTTTACAGCCCCTACCTCCTGTGCAGCAGTCCAGCTGCCCCCACCGACAACCCCAGAGATTAGACCTATGACTCTTATTAGTGATTAACATTAGACATTGACTGTGAGTGCAGAAAGAGCAGGGGAGCGCACCCATCAAGACCCCCCCGAGTTTCCATCAGGCCAGATGATAGACCACCGAATCCAAGGGAGCTCCGCCTCAAGATTTTAAGTTAGAGAGTATGCCCGTGTTAGCTTTCTCCACAGCTTAATTACAATTACTTTTATGCCTATGTTGACCTTACCTTTTTCATTGCACTAGTGCCCTTATAGCATATTGTCTTTTTTTGTACTGTTCGATCCTACGTTAACCCTGATAGTGGTCTGGGACCACCGTTTCAGGTCTAGGACCTGTTGTTTTGTCCATATGATGTAACTTGCTACAGCCAGAGCTGAGACTGTTGTGTACATCTTCAGGATGCCAGTAGTAACTTAGCCGGTTCACGCCACCTGTTAGTAGTTATAAAGAGGATGGACCATTGTTGTACTTCGGTTCACTGTGTGTAATTTGCGATTGTTCTACTCTTAAGTGATGGTATCATAGCCCCTTAGAGTTTGATTATACCTTCAGTGGTCTTTTGTAAACCTTTGAATTGATGTATGTGTCACGTAAGGGACTACGTGACTTAGCAGGGGAGAATGTGAGAGGATGAACGACTTTTTATTTTTAATGTGCTTTCATGGTAGCTCTAGTGCGTGAGTGAGGGACGGCCACTCATAGTAGTTTATGGACACTTGGCCGAGTACCATTAATTGGATTATTTCCCTTGTAATACTAGCGCGGGACCCGTTATTCACATCACGGTGAAAAGCGCGCATTTTGATTGGTCAGTTGGAAATGTTGACCACGGGGCTTCCAACTCTTATATCATGGCTTTAAGTTTCTTACAACTCGCTCACTCGTTGTTATCCACCGACAGAAAGACGGGAACCCGAATTCATTTTTGAGAGTAGACAATACTCTATCGGTACAAAATAGGTACTCATGATAACGTTTGTTATCAATGGAGATACGTCGTATTAATGGACGAAAGTATCCCGCACAAAATTGTCGAATGTTGTTAGTCCTGACACTTTGAAAATTTATATTAAAACTACTACCGAGTTTCTGGTATAAGTAGTCAGTTAGAATTTTAGCAGCAAGTTTCCACTTTATAATGGTACCAATTTCGTTGTACTTTGATGCACGTGTCCTATCGAAATAATTAATAAGAGGATCTCGGATTTAAAGTAAACCACGAGTTAGACGCATGTTATCCCCGATAAATCCAACCTGGGTCAAATTTATTCAATTATT
Organism: Onchidella celtica; assembly: GCA_963931925.1. NCBI lineage: Eukaryota > Metazoa > Mollusca > Gastropoda > Systellommatophora > Onchidiidae > Onchidella > Onchidella celtica. The sequence continues at coordinate 48,340,368 of OZ007570.1, forward strand.
GCTGGAGGGGTCGTTAGAGTAATTTCTGCAGTTTACTGGGATACCTAATTGACTTTTGTGTGCACCCTTTTAACCGTACTGTAAATTCGATTGTGTTAGGACCCTAACCGGTTATGTTGTCGGGCTGGACTCCATGTCCGAGCCTTTCACTTGTGCAACACGGGCTACGTAATAGCTCTCTCGGACGTCCGCGCGGGCTCATAAATAAGATGCGGTTCGAGTGGTCGACACACTCCATCATAGACGCAGGAGACAAGAGCCGACAGCACGGTGAAGCTAGGCCGGCGGCGGCCTGCCGTGGCGCGCCTCGCCCAAGACATGGCCTAGTCCAGTTGCGCCAGTAGCAGAGAGACTTTGGGTAAGTTGGAGACTATTATATTAGAAGTGACTTTAATTTGCGCACCCCCCCCCCCCTTTTCTTGGATGCCACGTAGAGAATGCTGATCTACAGAGACCATTATGAGTCCGGCTCAACGGTAATTGCCATTGTCATTGGACGTGTAGGATGCGCGATGCAGCGCAGTGTCTTGATATTGTGACTTTATTGTCAAAGTTAACGTTTGCGGTGCTAGATGATAATGATGGCTCGCTAACCAAGCTATCGCGATTTGCTTGTGTGCATATATATAGTGTATGTGTAGCATTGCCTTGTTGTGGTAGGCAGTGAGGATTTCCTGACATGTTGATGTGGATGGCTTATGTTACAGCGAGCGGCACTATACGCTTGATTGTATTACGGGTATTGGTGTACCTTGCCAGTACCACTATGCTATAGAGAGCAGTGTGATTGCGATTGCGTGTTTAGTGTTTAAGATGTGTAATTAATTACATGTATTGGAGATGTATAATATTAGTTGGGCCTCACATGGGTGAGCCCCAGGATTGTTCTATGTGCGGCGGTGGATGAACAATGTTTCAGTGAGTCTACACATGTTGCAATGAGTCTCGCCGACATATATATATATATCATGTGCATGTATTATGGTTATCCAGATGTATTATGCTTCTATGAGTTTCGTGTGTGAAGGACAGTCTCATTTTAAGGAATGTACACACTACTTTATGTATCTAGTGGTGTGTCATGCACATGTTAGCCTGGCGGCATAGCTCCGCGGCTAAGGTCAAAGGGCATGACCCTTCAGTATCGATTGGGAAGGGAGGTAACCAATACAATAGCCCTGGGGCGGGTTAGTACTAATAATGGGAGTGGGCCTATGAGGATGGCCTGCATTGGGATGCAGCGTCTGTGTTATGGACGGTCAGTGGGCCATGTTGGCCACTGCGTTATTAAATGGAATGGCCACTCTGGATGTGTTGTACACCGGCTCAGTGGAGCGAAACTATTGTGTTCTTGCCCCTTCATTTGTTATGTCCTTCATACTTTGATTAGTACATTAGTTTATGTTGCCAGTGTACTAGGAAACTCCTTGTGTATATGATATAGCCACTTGTAGTTGTTATTCATTAACCTTAGCGCTATTTTATTCCATGCATACATATCCAGTTGGTTATTGCTTAAATTCTATATTATATTGTGGTTGTTTGATTTAATACTTAATACTATTACTATGTATGTCCACCATTGATTGCCTGATTAATGTTGTCATTATATCCTAATCATATTTTTGTCTTTTTCTCTTGTTCCAGCTTATGGCTGGTTGGGCTTCCTTTTTTGGGCTTCTTTTCTGGGTTTCTCTTCTTTTTTTTGGCTTTGTTTGGGCCGCGATACCTTTGTTAGGCTTTTTTTGAATAAATAAGATTGCCAGCAGAACCCTGTGTTTGTTAGTCCTGTGTATCCTTAAGGGAGTTACTATTGAACCCACGCAGTAACCACATTAGCCACTCGTAGTTCATCCAACAATGAGGCCATAATAATAATGATAATAATAATAATTTTGTTCAAATAATTGTGAATCATTGGAAAAAAAAAATCGTTAAAATTGTTTTTCTAAAAATTTGTAGACAATACGCGGGGCTGCCTAACTCAAAAAAAAAAAATACAAAACACCTCCACCTGTGTACTTATTTTGTGTGTTGTAAATGCCCACTTCATGATATTTATCCCATAATATCTGTGTTGAAATAATTTCAAGTGAATCGGCGCAGAAAATACTATTGGTCCCTGTATTTTTGTTATCGTTACTTCTTATGCGTTCTGGATGTATTCTGAGAGCTGCCAATGTTCTATTAAACTGTGTCGTCAATAAAGTGCGAAAAAACACCGCGGTACTTCCTTTCAGGCGGAGAATTGAAGTCATGCCAGAGACGTCATCTTTTGTAAAGGCTTTAGAATTTGAAAAGTACACAACAAATGCCTACCAGTTTTCAAACTTTTTTTGGCGGAACCTTGCCCTCCTTTTGTCTCACCTCGGGGCACAGATGGGGTGCACAATGAGCCTCGCTCTCCTTTTTTGTTTTTGGTCTCACCTCGGGCAAAGTTTCGCGGGGTTTCGCAACATACAACCTTTTCTTTTTGCCCAATTTTGACAATCACTTGATACATTTCCCGTTCCTGCTCTAGACCGCGGTATTCGCTGATGGCTTTCCCCTTCAATGTGAACACACATTTTGGTGTTGCGCACAGTTTTGTACTTTCAATAGACAGCACTGTGACTCGTACGACCCTTGGTCACCCTTTGAAAGAAAGGTAGGCCGAATGCACGTCAAAACCTCAGCGCAGTAGCGTTTCGTGTAGTTTTAGACATTCATAATTAATCATCCATATAAATTATAATCGTTCCGTGTAGGTGTCTTTCATCACGAAAGACACCAACACGGAGCGATTACTAATAAAAACAGTTAGGAGAAAACAATTGCAGTTCATGTGACGCCTGAATCAACACAAACTGACAAAGGCCTTGAACACTTGTCCTTGCTCTAAGTCTAACTGGAAAAATAGATGGCAAAAAAAAAAATGCAGAGGTAGACCAAGAATAACACATTTAGAGAGTTTGAACAGCTGGGAGACAGGGAAAAACCAGGACAATGTGGGCTTTTTGAGAGCATTCGAGCAGGGGAATGAGTGGCGAACCATGATCGTCGATATATGTTCCAGATCCGGCACTTGAAGAGAGAGAGAGAGCAGAGAGAGAGAGAGAGAGAGAGAGAGAGAGAGAGAGAATCGTTCCACCATGTCTTTAATTGAAGATTATGCCGCATGGAAAGAGAGCCGGTGTGGTATCCCAGATTATCCCCCTCAAAATCTATCCCCCCTGATATTTCAGAATATCCCCCGGATACTCTAGGATATCCTAGAATAACCCCCGGATATTCTGGAATATTCTGGTTTATCCCCCCGGATATTCTAGAATATCCCCCTCTATAACAGTTTATCCCCCGGGGTTAAAATAGGATGGGGGATACTTGCCAATGGGTAAGCGGCATCCTATTTTATCCCCCCATTACAAATTATTCCCCAGCTTTTTTTTTTTTCTTTGGGTAGCCTTTTTCCTCCTTTTCTTCGTGTGCGTTTCTGTATACAATCTTTCTCTGCCACACACACAAAAACACACAAAAAAACACAAACATTTACAAAGTGAGACAACATGCGTTTTAAGCCGACCCCTAGAATTGGATTGGGGGCATAAATCTTTCTCCTCCCGTCCACCAACCATACCCTTTTCTGGAACTTCTAATAGTACTAATTAAAGAGATTAAATTTCAGGGGTGGTCTGTGTATGGAGCAATGAGAATAAAGTACATTGTACTCAGTATCAACAGACAAGCAGGGCACCCATTCTTTATTGTGAGGAGAAAAAGGAACGGACAATGCACCAGCGCGCTAAATTTGACAATATCGAATCGCAGCTGGCACAAAATGAAGTCGAGATACAATCTTAATCGGCCACTTGTGATCTTAAAGTTCTCATCTTATAGTAGGCTATGCTTCGACGGAAATGTGTATCCTTTGATAAAGCACCGTAGGTGTAATTTCCAAGTTTTTGAGGGTCTACCTCATGGAAGATACTGTTTGTACACCACAGTCGGTAGCAAGCAAAGAGCTTATATAAACTCTTTGGTAACAAGTTGTTGATTTCACGGGACAAGAGGTCTGTTAAAGAACTAATTATTGCACGTCAAACATAGTGACACAGCAGTAACGAAACTAGTGCTGATGAGTGATTTGCAAACTTTGAAAGAATTTCCCCTTTCGAAGCAACATTGTGTATGTGAGGATGTTACTGAAGATTACACTACCAGCTTCAGGAAAGTCTATCATTGTCGTCAGTTCTGAGAGCTGTCATCTGGAGAAGCCAGCCGACTTGTCCCCTCTCCATTGCATTTAGACACACATCCATCTCAGAAATATTCTCAACAGCTCCAAGGACAGGCTGCCGAAGTTCGAAGATGTAATAGGCTCAGCGTCCACAGTCTTCTTTGTTATCAATCCTCTAATATGTTGCAAGTAGTCTGTCACCAAAGCCGAGCAAATGGCAGCATCAACAGGGAGAGTCTGTTTTTAGTTTACATGAGAAATAGCCATCAAAACCTACAGTCTGTCCTATTTTCGGATCTCATGGACAAAACTTCCTAATCAGGGTCGCAATGCTAAGAATGGATTCAATCAACATTCAAAGACAATGCAGATTCGAGACAGACAGGGAAAAAAATTCCAGATTCTTGGACCATTCAGGGATATACTTATACATATAAGTCGAGGTGAAGATCTGTTCAGTGACAAGCAGCTGATCCCATTCAAGTCAAGTGTACCCATACAGTCACAAATTTTTTTTTTGCTTTCCAGATCCAACACGTTTCTCAGACTTAGCGTATTCGGAGCAAGAGATCCTTTAAAAAAGTTATTATGGATTTCGGGGAATTGCATCCTGGTTTTAATCCTTAAAAATTGTCCATCTTTCAGCCTCATCTGAGACTGCCTTTCCTTTCTACGGGTCACACCACCTTTTTTCCATCCCTGGAAGTCTATCGTTCCATTATATAATGGTAGCATAAAACTCTTGTGCGTCCTCTTTCTCCCTATCACCCCGCCTCATTTCCTGGAAGTACTTCTGTCAATGCAGCAGGACACAATCAGCAAATGTGAAAGGCGGTGCTGGATTAATATACCTTTAGTCCACGCTGCAACAATTGTTTTTCCCTACTATGTTACAATGCACATACTGCATTTTGTCAGCCTTCACTCATGGGACTGGGAGAGTGCCCGACTGATCTTGAACGTCTGCAACCCCGCCAGTGATGTCAGTAAAACTGTAGAACAGTGGTTCTCAACGTGGGCGATGTCAGTCCCCTGGGGACATGATTCTCATTTCCAGGGGGAAGGAGAGAGGAGGAAACGAAGAAAAGGGCGACAAGTGGGCGAAAAAGAGGAATAGGGGCGATAATAATGGAAGTAGGGGAACCACAATGAAGAGCGATTTGGGGGCAAATACATGACAGACATTGACTTCTTCAACAGCATGCCTAGATGGGTTTGATGAACAGAAAAGAGTTGTTTTTTTTTTTTAGTGCATTTGACAAAGAATGGTTTCTGCTTTATAATGAATCATCAACATTCTTGTTGTCTTTTTTTTCCCCCGGGATATAGGGGGGAAAAAGTAGGCGATGAAAGAAAATTTGGAGTCTGTGGGGCAATTGCCTGAAAAGGGTTAAGAACCACTGATAAAGAAGGTGGAATCGAGCTGGGGGATACTTTAGAATAGAGGGGGATGTTCTAGGATATCCTAGATTATCAGGGGGGGGGGTTAAAATAGGATGGGGGATATTCCAGGATGTCACACCGGACGTCATGGCCAAGAGATGACGCCACACGTCGACGGGAAACAGCACGATGGAGGAGAGCAATTAGGAGAAGAAAACTGTCTCACAAAGGGTGATCCAACAGGTCATAGGGTTATGTAGTGGGATAAAATTACTGTTACTATCATCCTTCTCGAACTCTGTGAAGGAAAAAAACCTGGTAGCTCTCCAATCAAAGTTTTTTTAAAACTTGTTGCTGAACAGCAACAACTGCTAGTGGTGCAAAATGGACAATGGTACAGGATGGTGGCGGTGGGTGGTGCTTTTTGCATCGTTCTTTAATCTTCTGGTTAATGCCAGCGCGTGCTATCACGTGGGGGTGCTAAATATAGCGGTGCTCGACACATTTCAGTCAGACCCTGATCTCACAGCATGGATGGTGTCATTATATGCCGCTACGTTTGCAATAGCAGGTAAGTACTAATCCATATAATATTATTTAATATTGCCATTTTAGCCCAAGATAAAATATGGAAGGAGATGTATTTTAAATGAAATCCGAAGAAAAGAACATTCACTTGATTGAAACTATGAACAAATCGCCGGTCAAATGGCGAATAGAAGAGTGTCGTCAATGAAAGAACACACTTGCATTCACGCAAAGGTTACTTAATGCAGATGACAACTTTCTTGCCAGGTACCGATACTGTGCGTTTTCCTTGAAGAGATGGTTTTTTTTTTTTTTTTATGTTGATCAATGTGAAATACAATGTTTCAAATATTTATTTATGCTATACTTTAAACAAAGGTCGTGCCGGGATCCCGATTGTGTCTTTATGTTTCGCCAGCGTGTCTGGCTTGATGTATTCAGAACTTGCAGAAATATTTTTAGAAAATAGATCCATGATGGTTCAAAGCAGTGCATGCTATAAATGTATGTGAACTTCTTCTGAGCCTTCATTAGGCTACATGTCAGGATGGACACTCCACAGCCATTTTGTTTTCGTTTTCGTGTAAACAGCTCAACATTTTGCCGATCAGGACAATACTCTTGTATTCGCCATTAGAATAACTGTAAAATCATCTGCTCCTAGTTTGGTTCGTTTATTTAAAGATTAGGGGAAAATCCTAGGCTACTTTTTTCACCTGCCACCCCATGATTGCGCCTTTTAGGATTGAAACGCGGCCGGATGTCCGGAAGTCACAAGTTCGTCGACAGAACAAAAATGAAAAGTGGACAACACACAGCGATGGAATTTTTGGTCTACCAAAGAAGGCAGTGGCTACGGTTACGGCAGCCGGTGAATACAACTCATCATTTTTCTTTGTTCGGCTTTACTCCCGTTCGTACAGCAGGGCTTTCTTTCTTTGTTTTTTTCTATTGGGATATGAGCGTAATCTGCCGTACATGGACTGAACAATGGTTAATGTGAGAAAACGGTGCCCATCACGTCGCTTGTGACATGAACACAGTGTGGCATTCCATGCAGCATGAATACTGCACGTCTGTCGAGATCTGTTTAGCTCTTTATTTTAGGAGGTTTCGCTGCCCTTAGCATTTACACCTCACTTTACTTCTTTTCATTGTTCTTGTTGTGCTAGGGATTTGTTTTTTAGAATTTTGCCTGGGCAGCGGCCCGTTCGGCCTGCTCTTTTCGATTTCCAACTGCCATGGTATCTTTAAAGTGCGCAACGTAGGACTAGGCCTACCCACGGGCCCTCCGAATTTTTCGTCTTTATCCGAGAAGACTAGGTGCTCGATCCTACCTACCATAGGATCAGGGACAGCAAAATATGAGAAAAATCCCAAAAATTCCTGCACCGACCGGGATTCGAACCCGGTAGGTGTACCTTTGGCATGAGAGGAGAGCACCTTGCCTCTAGGCCACAGTCTGTACCCCCCTACGTCTGTCGAGATAAGTTAGAAATCTTATTATTGGAAAAATAAAAAAGGGGCGGGAGTAATTCATTGTGGTAATTTGACAGAAACGATAAACTTTTTAATGAATGAGCAATGGTTAAAATACTAAAAACAAAAGAAAACACTGGCATTTACATTGAGAGTTTATCCAAATAATTATTGTGGAAAATGGATTTATTTGATGAATTAAGAGATCTGGCACAGTTGAGGTCAGGAACTTGAATTCACATTGCAGTCTAGATTTCTAACTTTCTCTGTATTTCAAATTTCAGCTCTTTTGATCTTTACATTATTTGGAACTTGATGTATGCTGTATAGATTTGATAAGATTTATCCAAAACCTAAAATTTCAGCGCCCATTGCCAGCGTCTTGGTCAGTTTGACCAACTGCAGAGTATGTGTCTTTCTATCTGGAGTAGTCTGTTTTATTGGCTTTGTCAGCAGCAGCTTTGTAAATCAAGTAGAATGGCTCTTCTTGAAGATGACCCTTGCAGGTAAGTCTCTATGTCAATTGATCCATCCATCCATCCATCCATCCATTCATCCATCTATCCATCCTCACCTATTTATCACTTAAAATTTTGACCTGCATGAGCCAGTATTCATACTTTCTGTATTGGAAATCTGGGGTGATTTTTGAAGCCAATCATCGGTCAGCTGTTTGAACCTCACTGAAATTTAGCCTTTGACGCTCTTGCTACAATGCTAGGCGACGGTAGTCTAATTACAAAGCCAAATAGAGAAAATACTGAGTTGTGTTCGCTTGTCACTGATAGGTATAGAATGTGCATGACGTCTCACTGTTTTTTTGTTTTGATCCACCTACACTAAAAATGGCCGGTGGATCAGCTGATTAGTGTAACTTCGAGACATGTTTAGGTGGTTAAAATGCTTGCTGGTTGCATTGTAGTTGATTATTATGACAGGTGTGGAAAGGCTGGATCCAAGCTGTTCAGATTCCCTACCATCCATGTAAACAAGGGAAAGGAAGTGAAAAAATTGACCAAACGTCTCCCATTGCACATGTACATACGTGCCATTGTTTACTGTAGCGAACTACTTTTAGCTCGCCACCGGTTGGTTCGCCACACCTCCCGTGCTCGCAGTGCAAATCAGCTAACGAATCAAAATCCATGCCACAATCGCCATGGTGACGCGTGGGTCCTTGCTCTAAAGATGGCGGATATGCGCATTCTACCGAAATTGTTTTAGCTGTCTATGTAAAATACTTCATACAGTTCCCTAACAACATCCTCAAAGGCTAGTTTTAACGAGGTTCCAACAGCTGACCGATGATATTATAATTATTTAAGAAATTTAAGTAACTGAAATGAGTAATTAATTAATGTGTTGAACGAAATTTCAGGGAGTACACTCAGGCTTTTTCCTGGTACTGAAATTAACATTCATTGTGCATGGGTTGGTCAGAGTAAACAGTACCTGTTTCCAATTTGTTGCCATCTGGGTATATCCCCAAAATTAAACACTATGCATACATCAAGCTTGAAAAAAAGTATTACAGGCATTTTCATTATAAGCTTATTTCACTGAATGAAACATACCATTTCACTTCAAAATCAGTTTTTATTGTTGTCTTTGGTCCAGGAATTGGGCAAGCCTTGTCTGAGATTGGAGGGACTGTGGTTCTTGCCTTTTACTTTCCAGCTACGACATCCATAGTTAATGGTATTGGCCTAACAGGCTGTGGTTTAGGCAGTTTTGTACACCCACCTCTTTTACAGGCTTTTGTGGGTGAGTACACTGTCAGCTTTCCAGGATCATGAAAACTTTATCACCAACTGTAATGAAGTGGAATTGCACACTGCAGAGAACAGAAAAAAGTCATGAAAAAAAACCAAAGAAACAAGGAGCTATATATTGGGGGATATAATTGAGTTTTTAAATATAGATGTCTGGATGGTTTTGGCTCTCTGTATTTATTTGAAAAATCAGCACAGAATCTGGGCACTACTAGAATATTCCCAGATGTATCTGCCCTGCAGTGGGAGGTGGGTAAGGCACCTTTGGTAGGGTTTCCTCCCTTTGTATCATACTGTTATACTATTCTGTCTATCGTCTTGCTTCTCCTTAGCACAATATGGTTGTATCACATCCATATGCTTTCTCCAAACTCATATTGAAACTCAGATTCATCTTCCTTGCAGTTGGAAACCAATTCTACACCTGTGTATTTTCTTAAATGGATCCAATTCTTGATATATTTTGCATTTTACTTAAGACACTAGTGACATTACAAAGAAAAGACTTACTGGATGAATGCTCTCATTCAGTAAACTTATAAAGTGTGTAAATAAACGTATTAAAAGTCAACATGTGCTTTAGGTGGAGTTAGGTGTTTTTTTTAGGACCTTCCACTTTGAACATAAACAATTGAGAGACAAATTTGCTGCTGCACATCATGTCAGATTCCATTCTTCAAATGTTGTCTCACCAGATAGTTATGGCCTGAAATGGGCTTTTGCATTACTAGGAGCCATCTCTTTGCATTCATGCATATGTGGGCTGATCTTCAGGCCGACACAGTATGAAGAAATGAGACATAATCAGCAAAAGCTGGATCGAGAAATGTTTAAGGTCAGAAATAATCAAGAAATAAATATAATCATTAGCAAATTATATGAAATTCAATAAATGGATGGTGAAAACAATAGCTAAACAAAGTATATTACATACTGCATTTTGCCGGCACTGTCATGGAACTGCACAAGTGCTAACATCCTAATTGACTTAACTGAGGAAAAATATATTTCTGCTTTAAATGTCTACCTTGTTGTTACCCAGCTGTCAAAAAACCGAAGTTTTCACAATCAAACTTAAAAGTGTGAGCGTAGAACACTTCTGGCTCAGTATCTCATTTTTAACTATTTGTGATTTAAGCACAATAGAGAATTAAACTGTTTGCCTTTTCCTTGTTTCTGGATTTCAGACACTGTTTGGAGATTGTTATCACCACCTGAATATTTTCAAAGATCCAGCCTTCACCACCCTTATGCTTGCAGTATTTGTATATTCTGTGGCATTCCAGACTATCACGGTATTTCTGCCGGAATTTGTGGTTGAGAATTTAGGTAAGGGTTGTTCTTTTTGTTACAGTTTATCTAATTTTTCTGCTTATCTCATTCCATCCATCCGTGCAACCAACAATCCATCTATCAATTCAATTCATCATGGATCTGCCATTCCATTCATTCATTCCTCCCATCCCTCCCTTCCTCCCTCCATCCATCCATCCATCTTGGTTTTCAAATCCAGTGAGCTTGGAAATGTTTTATTTGATGTTATAATTATGTGTTACATCATGTGGCATTATAGTGCTTTGATTTTTGAGCAGGACTGAGTCGCCAAGAAGCTTCTATGGTGGCAGCAACTGCAGGCATTGGAAGTGTGATGGCTCGTGTCTTTGCCGGAATTGCAGCTGCTGATCCCAAAATTGGTGCTTCACTTATATTTATAGGTGGGTTTATTTTGGGCAAGTAAGTGTGCGTGTACATAAATTTGCACGTTTTGCTATTAATTTCTCTTTTCTTTTTTCATATATGATTCAAAATATTACAGTGGAACTTGGTTATAACGAGAGGCCATGTTCCACCAAAAATGTTTCCTTATACCTGAGGTCTCAATATTCCAGGAAAGAATACAAAAGGCAAAGCAAGGGATTAGAATATCCCACTACATGCACGACATGCTAACAAGGGAGGTAACCATAAAAAGTGGGGTATTTTAATGGTTACCTTCCTCGTTGGCATGTCCTCTACATGAATGTACATACATGATTGTATATATTATAATATCAAACTGACGGCAGATCTTGGCCTTGATACCATGTGTACAGTACTGTATTTTTGTTGTTGTTATCTTTTTGTGCTGATGGTAGCCGTGTTTCGATCAAATGTGAGTGAGCATGAGAAAATCAGGCTTAACCCTTTGAACACTGGTCCCCCTGTCCTTATGAACCCCTTTCCCTGGTCCCCCAGCCCAAAATTGCCATTTTCATAGATAGTAATATAATGATGGAAACATACAACAAACACAACATTGATGGATAGGGAGCAAATGTGAGTATTGTAGAATGTTTTTCTTATCTTTTATCTCCAGTATTGGGCCTTGGTATGCCAGTCGGTCCAGCACTTTGAGCCCCGTTTGATACATAAAAAAAACTTTTCATTCTGTGCATTCATCACGAAAATTTCACAAAAAACCTCCAAACTACGCGCCGGCTTCTAGTTTCTCTTTGTTTACAACTGGGAATAAAAAATGGTGGCCAAACGCAAGTTTTGGTGACGTAGGAGCACAAATATGCGGTGTCACCCTTCTGACCGGTGTACCGGTCAATAGTGTATACGTCGCCGTAGAATTTGACCGGTGTACCGGGCAATAGTGTTCAAAGGGTTGAGACGGCAACATGACATTTTGAGTTCTGTACATATAATAAAAGACAAGACATTTCTGATAAATTGAAGTCAGTGACCCCTTAAAACAAGATTTTGAGGAAATGGCATTTAACCCTATAAGTGGCGATAGCTAATTTACCAAGTAATATTGGAGTGATTGTTGTTAGGGGACCGTCCGTAGTCTAATTTCGAAGCTGTTATAGAGATCATAGTGAGTAGTGTTCACTGCTCATCTACAGTTTACCCTGTAACATGCCACGGTCCCCTAAACAACAACCAAGTTGGAAATTTGTGTCGCACCCATATTTTCACTTCAAAGCCGTTTTTCTCAAAATCAGCTTTGCTGCCTTAAGCCGGGTTTTCTTATTCATAATCTCAAATTACGAGAAATTCAGATGCAAAAGTTAGAGGCAGACAAGTACGTTTGTTTTCCGGTGATTTCCCGTGTTGTATCATTCAAAGTATGGGAACAGACTGGCCACATGTTTGTGACATAAAGAGTGTAGGCATGTAGTCATGAAGCCCGGTGTAGACAAAGAGCATGCGTTGCACAGCGATCAATTATGATCAAAGACCGTGCTACATGTAATAATCATTGCACATCACAGGTAGTGACCAGAAAGTGTCTGACGAAGTTACTTCCTTGTAGCCTTCATGGCCTGCCCCACAGTGGGGTTAAATTTTACCTACCCTGGGGGAAAGTTTGCTAATTCTGGATTTGTACTTTTTTATTTTGAAATAACATTGTTATGCGCTATTATTATTGTTATGGTCAAATGACCAAATGAATTTGAGAAAGTGATGTGAAAATTAAAAAATTTTCTTTTTTGACTTGCTTTTATTACGTGGAAACTTAAATTACTGAACAAAACAGGGTGGGGTAAATTTACTCTTGAAACATAGCCAGGGGTAAACAGGACACAAAAGGGTTGTCAGGGGTAAACAGGACCAAAAAGGGTTGTCAGCCCTTGATCTAAATAATACATTTCTCACTCTTATACTTGTAATAAAGGAAAAAAAAGTGAAAATGTTATGTCATGAATGGAATTTATTTGTTGTTAAAAAAAGGTTCACAATACAGACAAAAAGTTTCATCCTCATTTTCTTCCTTGTTTTTGTCCCTCCCTCAACAGGCATGAATGCAGTGGTGTGCTTGGTTTGTATGGTTTCCAGTTTCTTATTCAGTTTCCATGGTGGGGTATACGTGGTCTCATTTTCATTTGGAGTTTATGGAAGTAAGTATTTCATTGTTCGTATCATCATCATGGTCATGTAGAGAATAATCTCAGTAGAAGTATGGTGTAGTGGTTTGGTAGGGAGCAGGATGTTGTGTAATCATAGCCTTTATGTTATTGACATTAACGCATTAATGTTGATGCAGGGAACTGACAAAATTTAGTTCTCGTTAATGAGGCCATTATGTGAATGAAATTAAATCCAATTCAGGCAATATAGTTTTACACAAATAGGCGATGGAATGAAAGTCCTAGTGTGGTGTTAAATGGTTTCATTATGCACCCCTAATAGAAAATCTAAAAATGGTTTAGATGTGTTCGTTATGGACACAAAACAAAATGTTATCATTAATTGTGAATGTGCACATTCCTCATAAGATAATGTTTTTTCGGATATTTTGCTTTATGCAACTCTAATATTATGCTGCCCAGGGAATTTCAATTCTTTTTGGGTGTTTGCATTCAAACTGTGTTCTTTTCGTTGTGTGTATGAATCAAACATTCAGTCCGTCATACTATTTACTGTCGTTTTCCTGTAAAATTAAAACACAATTTGTACAAAAGTGTGCAGCATTTGAAATGATAACATTACTTATTTGTAACTGAAATGTACATTGGAACTTGCTTGTAAAATGCCAGATCTTCCATTGGGCGTGAGTAATGGAATTACTAGCTACAGCTCTGATCCCACTGCCTGAAAGGGGAACTTGCATTTGTACATAATTTTCATTTTAAACATTTTGGGGTTAGAGAGGGCTGCCTCAGGATATGGATTGGTGCTTTTAGCTTTTGGCTGTGGCAGTCTTGTTGGTCCTCCGCTCAGTGGTGAGTGGAAAACTCTGACAGAGTGAATGTATGTGGAAATGGAATCTTGTTGTAACTGAGCTGCTCATAACCTTGCATCAGACATGATACGGGCAACCTGTTGGGATCTGGTCCAAGGGTGGGTTTTGACCTGACCCCCGAGACTGAAATTCACTTTGCATACTATGGTAGTACTACTACTATTTCCTATACTACGGTAGAACCTGTGTAAACCGAAAGCGATAATAAAAAATTTCTCATTGTCCGAAAGATTTCCACAGTCCCACTGTAGCCCTAGTATATTCCTTGTAAGTTAACACCTCTTTATTTCATTAACTTGTAGCCGAAAGATTTTCTTTCATTTACTTGATCGAGTGAGGGTATTGTCTTGAAAGTGCACTGTCTTTGATGTGAAATTTTGAAATAAAACAATCCCGGCTTGTTAATTTCACGTCCGACTATACAAGCCTTCTTGGTGGGATTGCGGGGGGAGTAGGGGAGACGGTATTGTGTCACTGAACACTGAACTGACAAAACCGGACAGAACGGTGGTGCTGCCGTCAGTAGCGTTTTCTTTTTTTTACCATTCACCCTCTTGTCTACAGTAAATTCACTAACAATACTTGTCTGGCAGTTCAAATATATAATCGATGCAAATGGGTTATCACCATCCACAGTTTTGGTGGGTTTTTTTTTTAGGCTACTGTACATGTGTAAATGGACATCTCAGTCACATCTATAGATATAAAGACATGGACTCACACAGACAACCTACACACAATAGAGTGGTGGGGGAGAGGGGGTGGTGTAACAGTAAAACTACTAAAGTATTTTGCTTCCCATCAATAGACTGAAAATGGTGATTTTTAAAACAAATACTCTGTATCCAAAATACTGTTAGTACGAAATGAAACACTTGAATTTTGGCTTAAGCAGGCACCACTGTAATTACTGGGCTACAAAAAAGATACATACAGGGCTGCCCCCACGACCAAAGGAGAAATTTGTCCTTAAAAATCAACATCCAAATAAATAATTTTATCTAGCAGGGCTTTAATATGGGGGAGAGTATCTGGGCCCTCGGTATTGTCACAGTTTCCAGATCTGGCCCTTACTTTATGAAATGTCATTCATGCCTGCTTTACATACATCAGTACCATTTCACACAAATTTCTCCGTAACGTATTTCTGACTGGCCCACAATCATCTGCATCTGTTGTCTGCTAATGGTAAATAATCTGTATATGCAAATAAATTAGATTTTTATGTTGTTTGTGCTTGCTGTTTTCTTGCGAGCCCACCATTACTTTTTGTACACATTTTATATATACATCTGTCAACCCACCTGTGATTCCTCTTGGCCCTCTGTCTGTCCAGCCACCTGATTAAGTCTCATCAACTAACCCTGTGATCCATTATTTCAATGTATACATTCAGATATACATGTATCATTGAATAACATGCTAAATAACTACTGGCTTCTTTCTAAAAATCATTTATGAGCTCCTTTATGTATGAAATTTAAAATTAAAAATATTATGTCAAACTTGGATCTCTGGAGACAAAGATAAAAGGGGAACAATTAATTTGGTACACAAATTTATTCATGGCATTTATCTTATCTTACAGCTCAATTGCCTCATGGACATTCGACACTCTTCTACTTCTCGGGTAAGCTTGCAGGCCTAAGGGTAATGAGATATATCCATTTACTGTAGTTGTATTTTTGTGTGGGACTACTGAGCAAAACAGTAAATATATGCTGCTGCTCAGCTGGTTTGAAGAATACCAACCAGTCTTCGTTTTAGTAATCCATTCCATATAAAAGCTATAAAACGCTGAAAAGAGAATTGGACAGTGTACACCAGGGGCATAATTATTGTATGTGGGCAAATAACACAAAAGTTATAGTTATAAATTACAGGAGTAATTTCGAGCTCTAGTCAACAAAAATGTAATCCATTTCCTGACAACTTTGAATTAATGGGACTCCACTATAGTTAGTCTGTAATGTGCCATGGTAGATTGATTTTGTGTGTCTATGAAAACATCGCCAGGGCTTGACTCCATTTAACATACCTCTTTTTTATCAATAGGCCTTGTGTTTCTACTGGCATCATTCCTTGGCGCTGTCTACACCTTTTTTATCAAGTCTCAGGTGGAAGATCTTTCATCAGAGGCAAGTGTGAAGAAAGAGTCGGATGAAACCATTCAAACTCAAGATGTCATATATCCATTTTTACACAACAGTGACTTTGAGTTCAACGTAAAATGTGAAGCAAAAGGGGATGAAAAGTTGTGTGGCTTACACCTATGTGGCTCATATGTATGACATTTTCTCTCTTAAGCCCTTCATTGCACATTGCAGAGGATTTCCGGGCCAAATCTTGTGCACCGGATGCCTGCAACCAGGATAGTCGCTGGGCCATTTCAAAAGGTCACTTCTCCGTGATGTTGCGGTTAAAATTTGAAAGCCGTTTTTACAACACTAAACAGAATAATATTTGAAGAGCCGCCATGGGAAGTTTTCGTGGCAGCACTCCCACAGATAGGCAAATTAAGATATGGGCTGTAAAATCCTAATTCTACCAAGCTTAGTCCTTGCAGTGATATGGAAATCTGCCACTGGTTATCCCTCAAGTGATGGGCCTGTGTATCGCAGTGTTGACTTCTAGTGATAGCCATCCAGGCAAGAAGCACTCATTTTTCATAGCCATCAAAGAACATTTTCGCTCTCTTTTGGTTTCAAAGATAGAATAACATTCAAAGAACAAGAAAGACTAGAAAATGAACGTTTTACAAACACATATAAGTTTTATTGTAATGAAACATTATTTTGATTTATCTATGAATAATTATAATATCTCATGGTATTTTTAATTTTTTTAACTGAAAATTTGCCTGATTGTTGATTTGATAACAAAATATTTCTTGAAACTGTTTTTTTTCATTTTTTTGTTGTCAAATTATGGCTTTAAATAAATCATTGCTCTCATGGACTACTTTTTATGAGCCCATTAAGGAGAGAAAAAAATTAATTAATTTTCTGGAGAAGGAAAACCCTATGCTCAGTGGATGAATGTTGCAGCAATATGTGAATGAGACATAAATTGAGTGAAAACTCTTGTGATTTATTGAATGTTGTGTTATAAATTTAGACTGTGTCACTCAGTGGAGAACAGAAAAACAGTAACAATACAAAGGCCTTTACAATATTCAATATTCAGATAAATTGTGTGTGGTGGCGTCTTCAAGAAAACAGATCTAAAGTACTCATTTTGAAGGGGAATTGTAAGAGAGTCCATAGCTGTGGGTTTTAATATAAATTTTTTATATACAGATATGATTAATAATTTAAATAGATCTGATAGATATATACATGTAGTGTTGGTCATGGTACATGTATATTAATTTGCACTGATTTTATTCATTGTGAAATAAAAAATGTGTGAGTGTTTATTTGGGGCATTTGGGAATTCATTCCCCAAATATATTTTATTACGTCTGTCCAGCGTAATGGATCCGGTGACACAGAGAATATTCGAATTATTAATATTATCTTTTATATGTTGCTCCTATTATATATCTTTTATATAGATGTAATATTTAATATTTGCATGCGTCATAAGTTTTAGTTTATATGTAAATCACTAAATCATGTATTTATGTAAGTGATCTTTATTGTGTGCATGACCTGGCCATAATTTTGGTTTTACTTATTACCTCATTCTTCCACTTCTTTTTTCCTCTAATTCATTAAAGTTATTCTTGATGAATAATACACCTGTTGCCTGGTTAGTGTTTGTTGGTACATGTATTTCACAAATCTGGGGATTTATTTCAAGGTCAATCTTTATACAGCGGAACCTGTTTAAACCGAAGGCAGATATGAGATAACAAGAGATTTCCTTTTATCTGAAAAATTTCCCGCCGCAATCCTTCTATAATTCATTGTAAGTTTAGGCCTCCCAGCAAGTAAAGAAAAGTATGTACGAGGGGTAAACCAAATAAATGAATAGATAATAAAATCTGGAAATTTACTGTGCATATTATATATATGTTAGCATTCGAACAATGCTTTATTTTTCAAGTTCGCTCTATTGCTCAACCCTGGCCGATCGAGTTTTCACTCGTGACGGCGATGGCGAATATGGCAGTATTCTTAAGTTGTGTTACGGCCCCATAAAGGCAGTTAGAGACTGTCGGGGTATCTGGGAGGTAGCGGGATCTGAGGTGTTTTAGTCCTTGGCACTCCGCCAGGATGTGCTCGACTGTCTCCTGCGGGGACCCGCAGTGCCGGCATACTGGCTCACGGAGTGGGTTGAAACGATTTAGATGTGCGTTCAACTGGACATGTCCCGTCCTCATACGCTGTATAATAGTCGCGTATTTACGCTCTAGTGTCAATATTGGGTCTTTGATGTCTGGTTTGGTTTGGTTATGATACACCCTACGTCCTTTATCCGAGTTTGCCCATTGATCTATCCATTTCCTGCGTCCGTGAGCGCGGATTCTGGCTCGGGCTGCTGGGTAAGACGAAAATTTGTGTATTTTCTGTCTTCTCTTTAGTTTGCTTTGTATTGTTTGGGTTTTATTTCTCACGCGGGGCATTGCAACATACAACCTTTTCTTTTTGCCTATTTTTGACTTGGGTAAGACGTGGGGTGCTTTGGCTGTTCGCCCCTGGTCCCCTGTTTCGCTAGGCTATCTGCAACCTCATTGCCCCGGATTCCTATGTGCGCGGGGATCCACTGGAGGTGGACCTCGACACCGTATCCACTTATGATCTGGTGGCAGATATGTCTGATTTTGTCTGCGCCATGTGCCTCGAGCTTGTGGTTGAGCGACTGGACGGCCATCAGTGTGGCCCTTGAGTCTGTGAACACAACAATATCTTCTGGCGATACTGTTCCGTTTTCAAATCCGTTGAAAACCGTAGTCAGTGTCCTCCAAATCGCTGTCGCCTCAGCGTCGAAGTTGGAGCCGTTCGCCCCACACGGCCCATAGATCTTTTCGGTGTCGGTGCCGTCAGAGTAGTATATTATTGCTCCGTACCCCGCATTCGTAGTCGCCTGTACTGCCGAGCCGTCAGTATAAGCCTTAATCATGTGTGCTGGGTACGAGTCAATAGTTTCGCCAGCCGCCGTTTTCAGAATCGTGGGATTGTCCTCCTTAGTCATGTTTGTGTCTAGTAGCGTGGTTTTGACCACTGGGGGTTTCAGGGAGGCGTGAGGTGGCTCTTTTCGTCCATAACCGAAGGGGCATTCTCTCCTGACCTTACGGAGCCCCTTATCCGTATTCGTAGCTTTGCCACTCTTATTTGTACTGGCAAAGTGTCGGTTAAGCATGATTGCACGCTTATGGTCTGTCACCGCGACCGTCCCGTTTGCCCGTATCGGAGCGACATTCTTCACTCTTTGCCCCCGATTAAGGCGATTCAGGACGGTCCACGCTCGACCACCACTCGGGTCCACGTTCAGAGACTCGCACAGGTTTAACCACTTTGCCCTTTTTGTGCTTCTAGACAACAGCTTGACTTTGGCGGTCAATCTGTTATATTCGATTCTGGCCGCCCATACTCCTCAGTTAGCCGTTTGGCTTCGCCCAGGAACGACTTCTTCTGAAGTATTCTCGGTGGCGGGTCGATTTCGATCGCCTCCCGCGCCGGATAGTCCGGCTCGAGCCTTTTTAACCTCTCGTACTGCTGTAGTACGCTTCCTTCCCTTCTGGTTGCCAGTGGTTCAACATTGGTCATGATTTCGAGAGCATTCGTAGGAGTGGTTTTGAGGCAGCCTGTTATGAGTCTCAAGGCGCTGTTCTGAACTCGGTCCAGTGCCGAAAGCGTTCGGTCGCTGGCCATTAGTTGCAGTGGCAGGCTATACTCTAGGCCTGCTCGGACGCAGGCTAGATATAGCTGTCTGAGAACCTTCCCAGTGGCACCCCAGTTGGTACTGGCGAGCATTTTTAACAGTGTTAATCGCCTCCTAGCCTGAGACTCAAGCTTGCTGACGTGCGTCTGCAAGTTGAGCCTGCTGTCAAGTTCAACTCCCAGGTATCATGGTGCGCTTTCCCTTTTGAGTGTCTGGCCATTGATCTTAAGAGTGATGGTGGCTTTCTGGGCGTGTTTGCCGTTGGTGAAGAGTTGATAAACGGTCTTATCGACGTTTATCTCCATCTTCCACAATCGGCAGTAGCAGGCAAGCGTCGTGAGGTCCCGGTTAAGGTCTCGCTGTAGCCATTGGACATGCTTTCCTGTCCTCCAGATTACCATATCATCGGCATACATCGCTTTTTCGCATTTCAGATGCTGGGCAAGGTCGCTGGTGTAAGCTGCAAAGAGCGTGCAGCTTAACGCTGAACCTTGCGGCAGGCCATTCTCCATGGTGAGTTGGCTTGAGGTCTGTCCGTTCACTCTGGTGCGGACTGTTCGATTGTGAAGGAAATCTTTTACCCATGCATACAGATTTCCTTTGACCTCCGCCTTGAGTAATTTAAGGAGTAGCCCAGCTTTACACACCTTATCGTACGCTTGTTTGAGATCGCCGAATACGGCGATCGTATGCTCCCGCCTATAGAAACCATTATTGACCGCTTGGGTCAATCGGATAAGCTGGTCCATCGTCTGCCTGCCACTACGGAAGCCCGCCTGGTGTCTATCTAGAAGACCGCGCTCTTCTAGATACCAGGTCAGCCGGTAGTTAACCATCCTCTCCCCTACTTTGCAGATGCAAGAGGTAAGGGAGATTGGCCTGTAATGTGATGGTTCGGTACCATCTTTGCCTGCTTTAGGTACAGCTGTCACCACGGCCTTTTCCAGTCAATAGGGAGCTTTCCTTGATGCCACGTTCTATTTATTAAGGCTAGGAGCCATTTCTTTGCCGTGGGGCCCATCTGGAGCAACATCTCGTTAGAGATTTTGTCCGGGCCTGGCGCTTTACGATTTTTACACTTGCCAAGTGCTCTCTCCAGTTCCTCTAGGGTGAACTCACTGTTAAGGCCCAGGTAATCGCTGTCTACCTGCGATTGTTCGAGCTGACGCCTGACCTTACGGAGCCCCTTATCCGTATTCGTAGCTTTGCCACTCTTATTTGTACTGGCAAAGTGTCGGTTAAGCATGATTGCACGCTTATGGTCTGTCACCGCGACCGTCCCGTTTGCCCGTATCGGAGCGACATTCTTCACTCTTTGCCCCCGATTAAGGCGATTCAGGACGGTCCACGCTCGACCACCACTCGGGTCCACGTTCAGAGACTCGCACAGGTTTAACCACTTTGCCCTTTTTGTGCTTCTAGACAACAGCTTGACTTTGGCGGTCAATCTGTTATATTCGATTCTGGCCGCCGTGCTCGTTTTTGCTTTTCTTCTCGCCCTCTTACGCTGTCGGACCGCCTGTTCAAGTTCCTTTGACCAGGGCAAGCGATTTAGGGGCTGCAGTCCTCGCGGAATACTCCGCTTAGCAGCTGCGAGCACGGCCGTAGTCAATACGGCGTTAGCTTCGTCTATAGAACCCTGGTTGGGGTCCACCTCGTTCAGAGTTAAACCTAAAATCTCTCTGAACTCTTCCCATCCGCCCCGTTTATAGTTCCAGTTCAAGCGCTTCTCCTTCTTCTTAGCTGTTTTAGTCTGGATTTGTACGAGGAGAGGAAGGTGGTCGCTACCTACGTCCTCGAGGACTGCGTAGCTGTGTCTGGTAACGAGGTCAGCAGATAGAAGCGTAATGTCGGGCCGACTCTCCGCGCCGTTTGCTCTATGCAGGCAAGTGGGCGCGGAGTCGGCTGTTTGTATCCGGACCAGGTTAGAACTTAGGAGGAGATCTTCGACGTTTCTTCCTGCGATGCTCGTCGATTCTGGGGCGTACCCCATTTCAGGGCTTCGTGCGTTGGAGTCTCCTCCGATGATTGTATTATTCAAGGTAGCCTCTGTCAACCCTAGGTCGCAGGGAACCTTAGGAGGATTATAGACATTCGTGATGGTGAAGGCCACGCCGTCCTTCCATACTGTAAGAGTGAGGGTATCAGTTTCACCATTGCTCGTCGGGGCGTGCTGCCTCACAGCCGTTACGCCATTGCGAACCAGTGTGGCAATGCCTCGGCATTTGGTACACGAGCAGGTGTATATGGTATACCCTGTGACGTGCGCGCCTCTCCCATTCAGCAGAGTCTCTTGAAGGAGAGCTACATGTATATGTTTTGACTTTAGGAGCTTAGTTAGCTCCAGGACCTTCGGACGAAGGCCGCAGACGTTGAGCTGCAACATGTTAAGTGTCGCAGGGGGATCCCTCGCCGCTAGGGTCCCCTTGTTAGTTTTCACACACGCATTCACACTCACATTCGGACACAGGTCACCAGTAGCATACTTGCGTAGGGGGACCTGGCAACTGCCATCCTCCCTACGGAGGATATGTTTGGGTTCCTCAGCCCCACGTTTCTTCTTGCCATATTTTACCATCATGTATAGTGGGAATTTGTTGCTGCTTGGACCCCTTTCAGACAAATGGAGGCTGATGACAGCCTGAACCGGCTGATTTGTATCACGTCGTGACCAGAATCTCACTTTCTCATCCGCCAGCGTGCGGTCATTGTCTTGTTTAAGTCATTGTCACGTAGTGCTTGCTGCACGACTTCTCAAAGGATCGATCTGGTCAGTCCCCGGCCCTCAATCGGGGACTGCCACCACTGCGTTCTGCTAGGCAATTTGCCCCCATCTGCCTACAACAACGGAAAGCTCCCAGTGTTTCACGGCCTCGGGAAGGTCAGCCGTCAGCCCGTCCCCGTTAGCCAGCCCCCAGCTTGGGCTGCCCCGCTGCTACCACGTGGCGGTCGAGAAGAAATTCTCCCCGGGTCTCTCCAGACCTGGGATCGGGCTTATCCGGAGCCCGGAGGCTGCGGAATGGTCATAGGCGAAACGGTGATCATCTGCTAGTACCACTCGTTCGCATGCACCTTGTACGAAGGACCCACCGAGACAGTACCAGTATTCGACTACAATAGTTGCTTTCCCGGAAAGACTGCAACAGCAGGACCCTCGGAGCAGCGGTTCAAGTTCGCTAATACGCAACGGTCTGCAGGCGCCCTGTTGTTGTGCTAGATGTTAACCATGGCTCGCTAACCTCAAGATAAATTAATTTATGATTTGCTTGTGTGCATGTGTGCAACATTGCCTTGTTGTACATGTAGTAGGCGGTGAGGATTTCTTGATATTATTATGTGTGTATTGTGGGTGATTCATCATAGCGAGCGGCACTACGCACTTGATTATATAACGAGTGCTTGTGTCAGGCCGCTATACTACTATGCTAGAAAGAGCAGTGTAAAATAATTTTATATTCAATGCTTAGTGTTTGAGATGTGATAGTTCAGTCCCATACGGGTGAGCCCTAGAATTGTTATTTTTATCTTACTCTACTAGTTTACTAGACTGCACGGTACGGGTGCACAGTGACGTCGCGCATGGAGGCCATTACCGCAATATTATTATGGCATAACACCGCTCGAATAACTGATCATTGCTTATTTGCTCCAGATTACTGCCTGTTCATTGAAGTGGACAATTACTAGTTAAAAATAAAAATGCAAATCAAATTTTAAACATATAAGTGATTATTTGTTAAAATTAGTAAAATTAGTCTGAACAGAAAATTTTACCACCCTCTTTTCGGTAACTTTCTGTATCTAAACAACAGGAAAATAACTGAGAATGAATTCTATGCGTGAAACTGAAGAGGCAACAGAACAGTATGAAAAAAACTAGTATGAGTGAAAGCTAGTCTGACAAAAATCAGAGAGGTGAAGAAAAACGACACAACAATAGGATGTGGCGCACGATAGTGTGGGTGAAAGACAAGTGAAAAGCAGGGAAGATCTAGAGGATGAGTGAAAGACATCAGAACATAAATCATTTAGGCCTATTTGCACTTTCAGATCATAGCCATAATTTTTTTTTCACCAAAATTTTTTTTTATAACCCACCCCTTTTCTTTTCGTAGCACTGTGTTCATATGCCATTTACATTCCAGGGGCCGAAAGCCTACATGTTTTTAAATTGGTTCTGTGATTAGGGCTTCTCAAATACAACCGTGCCAAGTATTGTCTTACATCTGCCCTTTCTACGATTCACCGGCTATTATAATATACTGTATCTGTGGTTCGTTTTGCCGTTTTAGGAAAATGGCGTCCGAGCTCCACGATTGGGTTTCACTTTGCATGCTGCGTCAACAAAGATGGCGCGCAGTCTAGAATGAAGGTCACTGGTTATCTAAATCTAATTATATATTTCACGAATTCTCCACCTTTGAACGCAAAAAGGCTTTTTTATTAGGACACCTGCAGTAACCATATTTTGCATTTAGGTTTCAAATACCGTGTAGGGTGCACGGAAGTTTTTATTATTTTGACTGGTTTTGTTTTTGAATTTATCGGAAATGCATGTTTTATCGTGCCGTCAACAGTTCCAATCCAATTTTCATTCTCCATCTTGGCTCCATTCTGTTATAGTACCGTGCATGTCATAAAAAGTAACCATATCAAGCGTTCAGTTTGGTGCATAGTGTTCTGGCGCGCATGAGTTCTGAAGCAAGACTGTAGGAGAGAGAGAGAGAGAGAGAGAGAGAGAGAGACAAGGAGAGACATAGAGAGAGAGGGAGAGAGAGAGAGCGCATGTTTATTCCGGGCAATGCCCGATACGTCATCTAATATCTATTATTATAAAAGTGAACTTTGGAGGCTATGTTAGTCTACTCCTCCGTTAATACTTAGCCCACACGCTTCAAATTTTTACACACGTCGACAGTATCTACATACTCAGGTTTTCGTCACATAAAACATTCGAAAACTCCTGTTCCCGAATTTACCGAAATAGATTTTTTCGGTCATTCTATTTTAATTCACCATTTTGAGTGAACCGGAAGAATGATACCTACTCTCTGATGATACCATTTTGACGCGCCGACTGAACGCGGAAGTTTGGTTCCGCACCAAGAAACGAAACCGTTCGTAGAAAGGGTAATTAAATAAAATAATTCTGTGTGAAATTGTGGTGAAACCGTAAGTTCTATTAGTCATAGCATGGAATCCAAATGTCGTTTTAATGTAGCCTAGATCTAGATATACGGTAGCGCTTAGCACATGGAAAATTTGCAAGATATATCTTGCGCGGGTCGGCTGGTATATATAAGATAAGATAAGATAGGATAAGATAAGATAAATTTTATTCGTCCTTGTACAAGGAAATTTGTTTTAATCATTGAATACATAACAATACAGTTACAGAAGCAGAAAGTATGATACATAGCGCGCACACACACATATATACACACACACTGATAAATTAACTAAATTAACAAAATTAACAGTGCACACAATATGCTTCCCTAACTAAAACACATTGACCTGACACGCAGGACATAATTCAACTGTGCACAGATTACGATCAAGATGACGACATTATTGTAACATCCTAGTTGATGATGGAATAAACGATTTAAAGTAGCGCTCAGTTTTAGTTTTCTTTGACAACAGCCTTAAACTTCTTACAGATCTTATATATTCCTTGTTCAGGGGATGTTGGGGGTCATTTATAATAATATTAGCTTTTTTAATACAAGCACCAGTGTACAGCTCATCAAAATATGGCAGATCACAGATACAAATTTTGGATGCTTTTTTAATTAAATTATTGATCTTATTTTTATCTTTTTGTAAGATGTTTCCTCCCCAACAGACAACTCCATACATCAAAACGCTCTGAATAGCCATGGTGTAAAATATTTTCAGAATGCTTTTGCTAACTTTTAAAAAGCGGAGCTTTCTGAGGAAATACATGCGCTGGTTGGCTTTCTTGTATACATATGTTACATGCGCATGCCAGTTAAGCAATGAATCAATAGTAATGCCAAGATATTTGGCCTCTGTGACAATTTCAACCTCTTCATTGTTGATAGTAAGAGGGCAAACAGGATCGTTGTTATTTTTCCTAAAGTCAAAAACAAGCTCTTTTGTTTTCTTAACATTCAGTAGAAGATAGTTGTTATTACACCAACAATGAAAGGATTGTACAATGTTAGAATATTCGTGGCCAGAGTTAAGTAAAAGGCCTAAAATAGCAGAGTCGTCGGCAAATTTAAGAAGGTAAACGTTGTTGTGTGTCACAGTGAAATCATTTGTATACAATGTATACAAGGCAGGTGACAGCACGCAGCCTTGTGGCGCTCCTGTGTTTGTTGTGAGTAATTTGGAAAATGTGTTGTTTATATCCAATATATCATTCACAAATTCTCCACATTTGAACGGAAAAGGCATTTTTATTAGGCCACCTACAGTAACCAAATTTTGTATTGTAGGTTTCAACTACCGTGGAGGTTGCACCAAATTTTGGATTTGTTAAAATTCCTTTTGTTTTTCATTTTTTTTTTTTTTTTGAGATTGCTTTGTGTCGGTGACCACAGACTAATAAATTAGTTTGTGTCGGTGACTGCTCACTCCCGATACCCCCCCCCTTTTTTTTTTTCACGAGCACATGACCCATGGTGTGAACACTTCCTGCCGCATGTACGTCACTGCTGTCAGCTGATTTAAACGATTCACCGTACTCGTAGCTAAAATAACCATTATCAAAGCCAGATTTAGACTTAATTAAGTGATTGACAGCCCAACTCGAAAGTGCTAAGTAGCTCACAGCATACTGTGAATTAACAAAGGACAATGCTGTGCTATATACAATTATTGCTAATCGATCTGTACGAAATACTATAGTCTGGCTGCCATCCCCCCCAACCGCCGTCGTGACAGATAGTGTGACAATATTGGCAGTCTAAGATCCGACAGAAACAGGGCCGTCCCACTGAAGGGCAATTTAGGCCTACACAAGGTGTCCCTCACACTGGGACCTGCTTGACGGCGAAGTTCGCAGTTATGGTACATTGTATAATTAATATTATATTGGTAAGAAATGTAAGCGACATTTGCGAAAAAGAAAGGAATTGGCGTCTTGTTTTGCAACTTGGCCCTGATTTTGACCTGTGTCATAAGACACACCCCCCCCCCCCCGCGCCTGTACCAACTACATGTATTAGGAACATTGACATTTCATAACACATGCAAACATATTCAGTGTAGTACCATCAGATCTTCCCCAGCTGTTGCCTGATCTCGCTGAAAACTTAACCCATATTGCATTATCTTCCCATTACCACCAGTCATTCTTACAGCTCTCTGGATGCATACTGAATGAAGCGGGAACATAAAAATACAGAGTAGATCATACTACATGTATAATTATGTCTTTGTGGGTAGTAATAATCTATATATATTTTGGTAACTCGAAATTTTGGTTACCTAAGGCTCAGGAACCGCATCACACTCAGGCTTCAAACATTGCACAACAGCATATTATTATCAATGCGAAATTAACATGGGCTATATTACTATTAGAAATTATGAAATGGTCAGGCTTCTACGTTTCATTTTTCATTGTTTCGCCATCATTTAGATCTATTTCGAGCCATGGTTCGCCATTTTAAGGTTTCGTTATCACTTCCTGCGATGTGTTCACTATCCTATCAAACACACTAACCCGTGTGCAAATCATGCTATTGTACGGGATGCACAGGGTGTCAACTCACAAAGGCAGAGCAGTAAGACTTATTTAAAAACAAACAAACAAAAACAAAATAAACAAACAGGAACAGGCAAGAGGAAGCAGGTCCATAATAATCACCCAGAACTGAAACTAATATTCAAATCGATTTATCCCGGGCAGGGCAGGGGACCTCAGCTAGTACTAGTAGTACTAGTAGTAATATAACGATACACGCATCCCTTTTTGTTAGACCATGAATAACCAGTTTGTTACCTGATGCGCTGAGAATGGATATCGGCACTGAAAAAGATCAAAGACAACCCAGGCCTTTAGGATACTTTTTATTTATTATATTTTGACAACCATCATCACCATCATCACCATCATCGTCATCATCATCCTATTCTTAGTTCTTACCATATTGGAGCCATAGATATAGTACACTAGATCGCCGACTCTCATTGGTCGGTGGAAAGGAAACCGACGCTTCCCAGGAAGTCCGGCCGCCATTGTTTAAGCGTGATAAACAGCAGACGGCGTACTCTTCCTGTGCAGTTTCACTTTCGTTTTTTTTTTGACATCGTTATTTTTTCAAGATCGACTGCAAACTCCAGCTGACAATTTGAAAGGTAAGGAATCACAAGATATTTATTTGATTGGTTTTATTATCTTGTTTACCAAGTCTGTTTGTTGCAAAGTTAGTGAGGAACAGGCTCTCGTTCTGCCAGCAGTAGCAGCGCGTCATTGACCGCTATGATCTAATCTAGATCTAGATCTAGATTTATGTGGGTGCAATTAACCGAATACAATGGGCCTGGCAAGATTTTTTATATAGACTAGATCTATATTATATGAGAATGGCTTTCTGATGTTGTTTGTCAAAAGTTTGTGTTAGTTTATTGCAAATTTAATGAGGAACAGGCTCGCGTACCGCTAGCAGTCAATAGCGTGGCGTCATTGACCCAAGTACAGCAGTCAGCATCACTGTCTGCTAATGCTATATAACGGTATTGATAACAGAACAGCTAGTGTGGTTTGGCTAATCAGATTTCGTTTCTTGAACTGCTTTCGTAACTTCTGTTTTGGCTGTGCAACTTATTATTCTCAGCCCGGACATCTGGCACAGTACATTAATGTCTGATGTCAATTGATGCTCAGTGATGAATATGAGTAGGCTACTGAGGGAAAAAAAAGTTAAGAGAGGTGTGCTTACAATTACATTTGCTTTGGGTAGCTATGTAAGCAATTAAAAAGGCCCATTATGAAGAGCTAGCACAGTAGGTGATAGAGGCAAGGATGAAATTCGTATGTGAAATAGACTTAATACTGATAGTGTAGCTGTTCCTCAGACAGTCAGTGTTAACTATGAAGATATATAGGCCTATTATATTTAAAAAAAAATAGATCTAGAGTTTGTAAAACAGGACAAAAGACTAAGCCTGTTGATCTGATAGTCTGCTGAGACAGAGATAATCAGAAACAAAGTAGCATTTACAAGATCTTGCAAATAATGCTGACCAGAGGAAACTGATAATAATTTAATTAACCAACATAATTGCAAAATTCTGGGAAAATTCCAAGCACTATTTACAAGGAGAGATCTGTCTTTTTAGTGTGATCCTGATTATAGATAAATTATAATTGTGCTCTAGTGTTTGCAGTCCTCTGAAAGGTAAGGATTCGTGTTTTCGAAACATACCAAAGCAGCATAAAATGTCCATAATCTTTTTTATACCTCTGATGCTATGGTGGGTAGGACTGAACTCCAGGTTCTTTTTGGGATAGCAAAATTCAGAAGTCATGCACGCTCATTGTGGATATTAAGGCTGCCACATGTATTCTTTGCCATCTGGAAATTGAAAAGAGAATGCTGTTTGGACCATTGCTCAGGCAAATGTATCTATTCTACTCTATAGTAATCACTTGCAGAAAGTTTTTTTGAAGATTTTATTGTTTAGAGAAAAATTTACCTGTATTTTATCGAATGGAAATTATTAATTTATTCATTTATTTCAGATTCGTCAAAGAAATGGGTGGAATAACAACCCAACTGCACAACAGTTTCGGGCTTCAGTTCGCACACTCATGATTCAGAATGATGTGAAAGCATCCGAGTATGCTAATTGCCTTCAACTGGATGGCACAGAGGAGTTGCAGTTGGACTGTTTTCTTTTGAAGGCACCGGCAAAACCCCAAAACCTGCCTGATTTCTCACAGGATGACATGTTTGCTGCTGCGGTTGACAGGCTTGAGTCCACCTTTACACTCCCGGATAATGAGTGGAGATACTCATGCTTGACCTACACAGCAGGATTTGTGTGCGCACGTCTGATTCCAAAAATAAAATGTTCAGATTGCAGGGCTGCCTTGACATGTGCGGAAACTCCGGAAGATATTCGTTTCTCCTTTCTGAGGAGAAGAGATCAAGGCGGTCTTGTATGCCCTTCCGACGGTGTTGTGCAGCTTTTGTTGGCAACAGAAAAAGCATTCAGGGTTGTGATGCCTAGCCCAGATGTCATGCAGACCTTGCCACACAAGAAATTCATTGATGTCCAGATTCAAAACCTCGTCCTCACATATGTAAAGGAGAAATATTTTGATCTATTCCCATCTCTGCGGGATCATTTCTATGACCACGAGATGATTGTAGAGGAGGACCACATCACTAGCCTCATCAAAAGTGTGGCATCTTACTACTTGCGGATGAGACTCTTTAAGGCTGGCAAATTGCACCAACAGAGAATGATCCTTGGAGGCAAAGCAGCCAAGAGGATGAAACTGAACAAGTTGGTACTGTTTAGTGGACAGTAGTTTTTTTTTGTGCTGCTCCTCATCCCCGTCTTGGAATACATGAACACCGGTGGTGAGTACAATTTTATGTATTTATTGTTTCTTGGTTCCTTGTTAAACCTGAATAGAAAATTACTCTATATGTGGACTTGCAATTTCTCTTGCGACCCGAGTTATTAGTGTTACAAAAGTGAATGTTTCATTTAACGTCCTCAAGAGATGTAGACTATCCTTACTGTGAAACATACGACAGCGTGTGGAGTTTGCTTTTTTAACAGGATGTATATGTGTTACCTCTCCTCCTTCCATCAAACTGTTTACTGATTTCCATCTTTCCTTCTGTACCTCTTCTTCTTTCTTTCAAGAAATACTGTGTCCCGTGGGTGTGTCGTCCCCATACATTCTTCACGTTTGACTGATATTCAGTTGGATTAACTGATAATAAGGCTCTCTGTCTCATTCCTTTCTCCATTATTGAAATGTTGCTTTTTTTGAATGGGTGACTGTGGACATCAAAATCATGAGTCGCTAGCTGGTCAAACCATTGTTTTTTAAACATCACTGTGCGTCGTTTTGTTTTGTTTTTTGGTGGGGCGAGGTGGGTTGTATAGCCCATTGAATGCATATGCGGTATGTATTTTAATTGAATTCCGCCAAGATTAACATTGTAGATGTAGATAATTTTTTCAACATTTATTTATTTATTTTATTTTTTTTGAAGGTCGATATACATAGCACTATGAAAGTATAAAGCTGTCTCATAATGAGTTGTTTCAATGCTCAAAAACTTCTGAAGAGCATTTAGAACAGTGATTTGTATATTATTGTCTCGCAAACTCACACATGGTAAACGCCCTCCCCCCCCCCTCTCCCGAAAACAAAAAACAACGCACGCCCGCAACTTTACTGCTATACTCCTTGGCTGGCACGACTGTACAGCATCGGCGAGCTTCAGGCTTAGCGTAATGGCGGCCTCGTTTTCAATTCGTTGCGTGGGCCGCTGGCTGGCTCAGCGATCTAGTGTACTATATCTATGATTGGAGCTGGAGGGTGAACACGCAAGCACCTAAGACTTAGTGACCATACAATCAAACATTATGAAACTTTGTATTCTGCCTCAATTTTTTACAGTAAATTACCTGGACATTTCCATTTTGGACGGAACTCAATGTTTCATAATTATTATTTACGTACAAATTATTTGAGCCACAAAAGAAGGTCGCATTTTTATCAAGTGAAATCGAAAAGTATGATCGGAAATTGCGTTCTGAGCCTCTGTTTACACACCCCAAATCAACGTTATCACATCTGTGTATTCTGCAAGGAATTGTGATGTAGGCTACCGGTAACAATAATTTCCATTAGTCTTTGCATGAAATCTACATGCCGTTAGTAAAGTGACCTAGATCTAGCTAGTAGCTTTGCAGGGGGTCTTGGTACAAAGAATTTGCAAGATATTATCTTTCACGGGTGGCTAGAGAGAGTTAGAAGGTCAACATGTAATTCCTGAAACGTCTGTATCATGACTACGTCACCCAAAAATCATGGAACTTTGTGAATTGCCTTAATTTTTGATAATAAATTACATGGATCCATCCATTTTGGACAAAATTCAGTCTTTCATAATTCATTTTTTACTTCTGATTTTTTTTTTTGGAGCCGGGAAAGAAAAGATACATTTTCGTGGAGCGAAATCGAAAAGCGTGATCGGGAATTTTGTTCTCCTTCTCTCGTTACACACTGCAGGTCGAAAACCAACTCATTCATATCTGTGTGTGATGTAACAATAAGGTAAAGTAGTATTTGCATCAACTCCAAGAGCCGTTATCAAAGTGACCTCAAATCTGTAGATACACGTTTGGGCTTGGTGCACTGAATTTGGACGAGTCATCTTGCTCGGGTCAGCTCATTTCTTTAAAGGCTGGTATTGATATTTTTTTCAAATATTTTTATGGATCATTGGAAACCAAATTATCGCAAAAATTAAATAGTATTCCTAAAAATTCGAAGACGTTGCGTCTTCAGCGAGGCTGAAAAGCTTTAAGAGAAAAAAAAATTCATCTTCAGCCTGAAAATAATCCCTCTGTTGGAAACTTCAAGTTTTAGTGCAGAAATGATATATTTTTGTCTGAGACAGGGAAACTATAGCGGTTTGAACACAAGAGAGAGAGAGAGAGAGAGAGAGAGAGAGAGAGAGAGAGAGAGAGAGAGAGAGAGAGAGAGAGAGAAAGAGAGGGAGAGAGAGAAAGAGAGAGAGAGAGAGAGAGAGAGAGAGAAACCCCAACGTTGTACGTCCTCGAAACATAGAATATATATTATTATTATTATTATCATTATCATTATTTGAAGCTGCACTGTTGCACGCGTTGTCTTTCTTGTACATAGGCCACCACAGGCCTTTCTTACAGATAGGCCAACACAGGCTCCGGCCCACATTAAAGATAACACCAATTCACTGGATACAGCTGTATCGGTTGCTCAGCACAAGCATGTAATGAGATAAGGTTATAATAACATAATGCCCAAGTGCGTAAAGATCATTCCCTCATCACAACAGTCAGTGGACTATTACTATGACACTATGTCACATAAAAGCACATTGTTTACGAAACATGAGCAGTCTCCTTTGCGCGCGACCTTAAATTTGGTCACAGTGTTATAATTAGGTCAAATTAGGTGATAAATATGTTGAATTGGTTGCGTTGGGGCAGTGTTGTGGTACAGAATGTGCTGCGGGTTCTTATAGAGTACCGGTATTCTTGTTTTTTGGGAGAGAGTTCTGTGAGGCGAAGGTAAGTGATGCTTGTATCAGCTCACCATAACGATTCTGTGTATAATCCGTCACGCACCGCAGGAAGTTTTAACATGAGAATATGAGAAAAGAGTCCCGTACGTCCCGACCTCTTTGAACTCTTAGAATTCGTTGTAGACAGTTCAATAATTCCTGTGTGTTTTCTGTTTGAAAATGATAAGGGTTGAGGTTAGGGATGGAACTAGGTTGAGGGTTAGGGTAAAGGACAGGGTTAGGGGATTGACCGGGTGGTCAGGACGTACGGAACTCTTCCCGACATAAATTATTATTATCTGATTAAAAAAAAAAAAAAATCTTCGGGAGCACTTCCGAATGCTATTTATGCTATGTAGTATTTCAATACCGTGCAATTTTAGCCAGTTTATTTCCTCAACTGGACAGCCTCACTGGCAATTTTTAAATGTATATAAAAATAATTTTCTTTCGTGTCAGTTAAAAAATCTGGCCCAGTCTCCTTTGTAGCGGCTTATTATATTTATTAGTTACATTTCAGGCAATCTTTCACTGTTTTAGACATGGTGTTATGGCGCCTTTGAAAGCTTGTTGTTAGGGCACTGGTAGTCTAATTGCAAAGCCGAATAGAGAAACTACTGGGCTGGCTCCGCTGTCCAGCTTTGGCTTACTGTATAAACTACCACAATTACCCAACAACAACTCGTGCTGTTACCAAAGATACTAGATACAATAAGATGAGACACTCCCTTCTTTGCACCTCTAAAAATAAAAGCGTGCACAGTTTGCGCGCTGATCGGAGGGGGGTGGCATGGCACATAGTATGAAAAGAATGTTTGATATAATGATAAATTCATGATGCGGATTTGTCAGTGCCAGTGCGTCTAAAAAAAATAAATAAAAAGAGCCAGAGTTTTTCTCGCAGCGATTGAAGTTATAATTACTAAACAAGTGACGTCATTCAAGGCCCACAGGGAAAGCTGAAAAATGAACAAAACTCAGTATTTTTCCCTATTTGGTTTTGTAAATTACGGCCCTGTTCATGACCTCGGCGCATTCACCGCTAGGTGGTGCGGAATCTGTGCACACTAATAGCGCGGACTGTCTCGTCTTGTTCTATCTGGTTATCTTTGGTATTACTGAGTTGTGGTCACTGCTCAACTATAGCTACTATGTAAACTATTACGGTCCCTTAACAACTGCTGTTGGGATTGTAGTATTTCACACAATAACTTGATAAGCTTCCGCGTTTGTTTGGGGACCTCAGTATTTTCTTTGTTCGGCTTCGTAATTGATAGAAAAGAGGTTAGTTCAAGAACGAAGTCAAATCTCATTTGACTCAAAACAGAACTGCGCATGTCAGTGGAAACTAGATTAGGCTAACAAGGCTATTTTTATCGTAACATCATCTTTCCATCGTTAATCAGCGTTGAGAAAATTTATATGAAAGTGGGCCACACCAATGCATCAAACTAGGTTATGGCCAAAGTTATTTGGCTTTTTCTCGAAGTGACTCAAAACTCGACCCAAAAGATGCGAATTTAGGAGTGTTCATTGTCGACACATGAGGAAGTCCTTCTGAATCTTCGTTCCTCAGTGTTTTGATTTTGCAAGGATACCACAATTATTGTACTCAGCAGATGAACGACAGTGCACAAAACTGGCGATGGGTCATCCTTTCCGCGTCCTTCTCCAGTCTTTTGGTCAATGCAAGTATGAACAATCACGTGGGCGTTCTAAATATAGCAATGCTTGACAGATTTAAATCAGACCCTGATCTCACAGCATGGTTACTGTCGCTATACACATCTACGTTAGCGCTTGCAGGTGAGTACTGATACACCCGACAGTCATTGACAGCATTGATATAAAGCTGGGTTTTTTTTTATGTGTACGGAAACGGTAACAGAAACGTTAAAAACCCTTCGAGTAGTGAAATAGAAAGAATGTTTCACGTACAGGGAAACGCTTCCGACCGAACACACGAAAACATTCTTTCTGTTTCACTACTTCAAGCAGAGCCTGAAACCTTTCCGTACACATGAAAACATTCTTTCTATTTCACTACTTGAAGCAGAGCCTAAAACGTTTCCGGACACATGAAAAAATTCTTTCTATTTCACTACTTTAAGGGTTTTTGACGTTTCCGTTGCCGTTTCCGTACATATGAAAACCCAGCTTTATTGCCATTTTACTGTAAGATAAAATAATGACAAAAAGGTGGCTACAAAAATATTATGAAATCAGAACACTCAGTTGATAGAAACTGCAACCAGATAGGTTAGCAATGACTTAAATATCTCAGTAAAACAAATATATTGTTTGGACAACAGCATTAGGAAAGAGGCCTGTACGTCAGACCACAGAGTCAAGATAGTGAAGATACACTAAATCTATCCTGAACACTAAACTTTTGTTTTCTCTGATTGAGAGGGTAAGGGATAGGATTAGGGATAAGATAAGGTTTAGAGTTAGAGATAAGGACAAGACTAAGGACAGGGTTAGAGTATCTCAATCGTGGGTGGTCGGGGCGTACGGAGCTCTTTCCAAGCATCGGTATACATGTGGTAGTACATGTATTCATATTCAGATCACATTTTTATTTAGAGTTATTAAATTATAGTTAATTGGAAACACACGTAGGCCTACGTTATCCAAGTAAGCAGATCTGCCATGTTGGGTATAATATACAGTGGAGTTTGCATAATTCGAAGTATGCCCCCCCCCTCCCCCCGTGTATTGTATGCCGCAAATCATACGTTATTTATTACATCCCTTCTTGCACACCCCCCCCACACACACACATACACTCTCTCAGTCATAGGTAAATGTATGCCGTATGAGATCTTGTGATGAATTATTTTTTCTTAAGAATCCATCGCGCTGTGGTAGTAAGACAACAAAGCTGCACTGAATGACTCAGGCCTAGTGGTTCTGGCCAGCAATCTGTTGCTTGCCTTTGTCTTGGCAGCATGTATTGTGCCACCATAATAATATGGTATGGGGGTGTCATTAGTCGATAATGTTGCAGCCTTGCTCGTGCCATTGTACTACCCTTACCCCTTTCCTTCCCCTCCTTCTGGTTCACTGATTTTAAAAGTGGTTGAACCGGGCCTTGCTTGAACTTTGAGGGTGCTGAAGTTTCAGCCCATAGGAAGTTCAAATTTACGATAATTCGGTTCGAAATCGAATTATGAAATACATGTACATGTAATGTCACGATTAAGGTTGATGACCTTGTACGCCACGAGTATAGAGGGGGTAAACTTGGTAGGGGAGAAGGGGAGTTTTTTTAAGTTGTTGACTAGCATGAAAGATTACTATCACGAGGAAGGTCGGTGGCCTTGTGCGCCACGAGTCTAGGGGGGTGAGCTTAGCAGGGGAAAACACGGTTTTTAACATTGTTGACGAGCGTGAATAGATACACACGACTCGCTTTAAACTAGTCGCGTGTGCAAAGGCCTCGGGAGTATAAGTAGAGGAGAAGTTCGACACACGTGGTTCCCAAGTTATTCATTCCTAAAGGAAGACGCAGAATTTATCGGTCCGGGCGACAAGTGGAAGGTCGTGCCAGTGGGGACCAGAAGTGTTAGGTGTGTGAGGGATCCATGATGTTCACATGTATTTCCCAATAAGAAGAATTTAATCGGTCCGGGCGACAAGTGGAAGGTCGTGCCATGGGGACCAGAAGTTGAGGAGTTCTGATGATAGGATGGGAACCCATCAGAAGCTCGTGAATCTACGATGGCGGGTGTGAACCGTCGATGTGCTGTGTGTTTGCAGAAGTTGAAGAGTCCTGAGGACGGGATGATAACCCCTCAAGGAGCTAGTAATCTACGATGGCGGGTGTGAACTGTGTGTTCTTATTTGTGAGAAGCCAGGGGCGTCTGTTTCCCCTTTTATCGTCGAAGTTAGAGATCTAGAAAGGATCGTGTGAACTCTGGAGAAGTGAAACTGCATCAACGAGGAGGGCAGCTGTTGACAGAAACTATTAAGTATACGTAGTTAAGTTTATGGACAGAGGGATTAGATCTAGATGTGAAACGGGGAATAGAGAATAGCCATGATCCCCAAGAGTAAATTTGAAATATCTCTGTTTTTGTGATTATGTATGTGATTATCATGAGTTGAATGTTTTGACATAAGTTTTGTCATGCATTTATAATTAAATATCGTTTAATTTAAATCTCACTCCATGTGTCCGTTGATCGCTGGTCTGCTTGCTTGGCTTGTTAGCTGGGTTTGAAAGGTAAATAAGTTAGGTACTCATCACACACATGGTCGTGACCATCTTCACGCACGTGATCGTGACAGTAGTTATAAAGAAGAAAGAAATGCAGACTTTGAAATTACTTCGATTTAAAAGAAAGTTGAATTATCAAAGTTGATTTACGGTGGACCCCACACTATATTGAACACAATTTCACACTGCCAAAAACATTTATGATTTACACAGGATTTTTAATACCAATAAACCTTCCACTTTTGCGTCTGCAAATTTATGACGGATTTATGTAGGTTTTTGGACTTTATGTGGGTTTTATTTTTCAGCCCCCATTGCCAGTGTTATGGTCAATCTGACCAACTGCAGAATATGTGTCTTCCTGTCTGGAGTGGTCAGTTTTATTGGTTTCGTCAGCAGCAGCTTTGTAAATGAAATAGAATGGTTCTTTTTAACCATTACACTAGCAGGTAAATTTACGTGTTTGCCCACTCATCCAGTCCAGTCCATCCATCCATCCACCCATCCTTCCATCCACCCACTCATCCATCCATCCATCCATTAGTCCATCCCTCTGCCCCTCTAATTCTATCCATCCATCCATTCATCCATCCATCTGTAACAGCTGAGGTTGTTCTAGCACGTTATAGTAGGGGGGAGTTAGTAGATCTAACTACAACCGTTTAGAAAACGAAACTATTACGAGATCCGACGATCGATTAGATAATACTTAAGTTTAATAACTGTATCTTAACAATAAAACACTAGGAAGGCACAGCGAACTACTAAATATCTTACGCCACACGAGAAGGAAAACTCACTTACTCACCGACCAACCACTCACATCGGTCCATATATATAGACATTTCTACAGAAAGTTCCCGAAATTAATCTAACCTCTGCCCTCGCCCGAAACACACAAACCAACCAATCACGTATCAATACGTCACCAGGTTACATCACTCAAGGCCAAATCTGGTGTAAACATCTATATCTACACCATTATCGAACGTTCAGGAACATACTAATATTTACGAGGCAAAAAACTACTCACAAGAAAGGGAGGGCAAGGTCACTCTGGCGAACGTCAACAATAAAATGAAAAAAGAAGTGAACACATGCTCAGTCATCAGCATAACAAGCAACGGGAAAGGGCAAGGGGTAGCTTGCAGACGCTACACCATCCATTCATCCACCCATCCATTTTTCTCATGTATTTACATCTTTCACCTTAGTTTTCTTCCAGCTTTGCCGAATATTGATAAATTTGAGAATGACTTGCTA
Source organism: Onchidella celtica (assembly GCA_963931925.1). Taxonomy (NCBI): domain Eukaryota; kingdom Metazoa; phylum Mollusca; class Gastropoda; order Systellommatophora; family Onchidiidae; genus Onchidella; species Onchidella celtica. Next base: position 48,379,072 of record OZ007570.1, read on the forward strand.
TATTGCTGCAAACGGTTTGAAAGAAATATAATATCCATGAAAAGTCATACAATCAATTAAGTGGCTTTGCAGTTTGGTTGCTGTAATCCATTTTGTTTTGATGTAATTTAACTTCAAAAAGAGTACACAAATTTGTGGCATTTGCACTTATTTCAACACTCTTTTCATGCTGGACCTGATACCAAAATAATTATGTCATTGAATGAAATTGAAATAAGCTAAAATACATTTATTCCCTTTAAAATCAGTGGATATTACATCATTGCTTCAGGGCTAGGACAGTCGCTGTGTCAGGTTGGAGGAACTGTGGTCCTTGCCTTTTACTTTCCGTCCATGACATCTGTCGTTACTGGCATTTGCCTGGCCGGTTGTGCACTGGGTAGTTTTGTCCACCCACCTCTGTTACAGTTACTAGTGGGTGAGTATGCGACATGATGTCAGTTTTCGTGAACCAAGGAAATAGAACCAGCAAGGAATTGAAATGGCAGATGAGAGAGAGAGAGAGAGAGAGAGAGAGAGAGAGAAAAGGAAGAAGCAGGGAGTAATAAGTAATATGGGATAGAGAGGGGGCATTAAATAGAAAAGATTAACGTGTTTGTTCTGCAAGGGTCTTGTTTTGGACTGATGACAGTGGCTGCACAAAAAATGGTGAATGTTTTAATTTAAAAAAGAATAAAAAGTTGTGTGTTTTATGTGAAATGTAAAAATGTGTGATGCGCCTTGAATGTCCCCAAGGCGATTGGGCGCTACATAAATACATTTATTGTTAATATTTATTATTGTTATCATTATTATTATTATTTAAAAAATCAAGAAGTAGTTGCAATACATAAATAGAAGAAGTGGAAAATGGACAACAGGAGAACGAAGTGGTAGTGTGTGTCGATATTTCCCTTTCTCATATGAAATGAATACAGTGATAAAGAGAAGAATATTAGCGCAAATGGCGCCACAATGCATGAACCTGCAACCAATGTCACATTCATAATTCACCACCATTGCCTCAATGGTGGAAAATCAAATTTTAGATACTACTCTCTTCCAATTTGTAAAATAAATTATCTCATCTTAAAACAAAACAGAAAAAACCAACAATACACCCATCATTTATATCCTAATATCATGTTCTCACTCCATCTCCCCGGTAAAAAAGCAAAAAATGGAAAAAAGGATACTTTCTTAAACATATCTCTCCAATCAAAATTTCAGCTTTTCTCTCCCAATTTATAATCATTTGTGCCCTTTAAACAAAGCTCTCAAATCCAATCATTTAATAATTATGGCAACAGCAATGAATGATGAGTTGCTGTTGCCCTATATGCCAGGTTCCATATCCGCATACTGTTGTCTCACCAGATAGTTATGGCCTGAAATGGGCATTTGCAATACCAGGAGCCATTGCCTTGAATTCATGCGTATGTGGGCTGACTTTCAGGCCAACACAGTCTGAAGAAAGGAAAAGCCATACGCAGAAATCGGACGGAGGAGTGTTGAAGGTAAGTGACAGTAAATAAATAAATTTGTCATTTGAGCTCCACATGAAATTCTATAACTTGACTGTAAATCTAAATTATAATTAAACTAATTAAATTCATCTCTGCTTATATCAACGATAGTCAAAGAGATATAATGAGATAGTGAGGCATAAAACCCAAATTAACAATGCTGTTTCTGCCAGGCCCTTGTGTGTATGTCAACATATACACGAAATGTGGATATAACTTAAAGACAAATAGACAAAGTGAATAAGAATCAGAAATATCAAAATCCACATCACTGTTACTCTGGTTTGTTACAAATGGATCCGCCTCAAGATTCTCTTGGTTATAAACAGATCTGATACTGTCTATAGGCCAGAGTTTTTATTAGATTTTGTAGCCTTTGGCCTACCTATAGTAGTGCTGCAGAAGAAGTATCACATAGAGAAATTTATATTGAGAGAGAGAGAGAGAGAGAGAGAGAGAGAGAGAGAGAATCTCACTCTGTGCATGCCATTGAAGTTAAAAAACTGGAATCAGACTTAGATAAAATTGTGCTTTATCTGTACTGCATGCACTGGTGTTCTCTTCAAAACATCCCCTAGGTACCCATCATTTCTACGTTGTCTTTTAAAATTAATGCTGTACTTTTAATGTATGGATCCTGTGTCTATAGTTTAGATTTGAATCCACTGGATACCTTTTTGAATAATTGCAGTTATACCCTTTGTGAAATATGGCATGCATCTAGCTAAAGTGTCTTGTTATGGCGAATTTCGGAGGGCAAAAACTATCCACTGTATCTTTTTCTGTTTGCTTTCATGTGTATTATTGTTGTGGCCCACGCCAAATTTTAAAAAAAAAAAAAAAAGTTTGGACCATAGCCAGACATTACAATTTATTTAGAAATGTAATTTTCATCTTTCACATTTCACCTAGGCATTGTCCATCCGCTGCAGGCTGTGTGTAGCCCTCCGACAATGACTTCCATTCCTTTCTGTCTGATGTCTTCTTCATCCATGTTGTTCCCCCCCCCCTTTTTAATAACAACCTGCCATCTTCTTCCCGGTTGTCCTCGTGCTCTTTTTCCTGTCTGGGGTTGCCATTCAGTGCAGCGTTTTGTCCATCTATTATCATTCGTCCTTCCCATACGTCCGGCCCAAATTCCACTTTTGTTGTAGCATGAATTTTGCGACGTCTGTTACTTTTGTTTGTTTGCGTATTTCGGCGTAGGCCTATATGTATGTAATTAGAACATCAAATTAATGCAGTACTTTTAATGTATAGATCATGTGTCTGTAGATCTGAATCCACTAGAGACCTCTGTGAATAATGAAAAGTGTAACAGTTGATGCAAATTTCAGCACGTTATGATGGGGAGAGTCAGATGAACTGATCGTTTACCCCTTAAAAAACGAAACTGTCTCGAACTGTTGTAGAAATAAATGACAGGATCCGATGAACAATTAATACTAACTTTAATAACTGTAAACACGAGCTGATATCCACAAGTTACTTACACCTATCAGGGAAGGCACTATAATATATCTGACCACGACTAGATTTACACCTACGACCTGCATCCATGGTTTGCACACCTCCTGCTCGCCTGGCCCTCCTTATATATATTCTGTCCAGGAACGTTCAGTAAGCGGCTTAACCGCCCCATAAGCACGAGACAGACCTAGATCGTTCGGGACACATACCAGCCACCCAATCGTACACAGACACGTCACAGAATTACATCACTCAAGGTCGACCTAGCGTAATCTCGGACACCGCAGTACCTTCTAGATTTTCTAGACATTCTACAGTGAAACAAACAAACCACATCAAAGAAAAATACCGGCCTTGCTGGCGAGAGGGGGGAGGAAGGTCGCCGAGTGAGACTCGCCAAGCGGGGGGGTGAGAAAATATCGATCGTCCTACTAGTGGGACGCTACAAAAAGTTTGGAGCAAAACACTGTGGAGAATCCCTGTCAAGATCTGTCTCCACGAGATTCATGATGCGAAATCAACACACCACAGGAAAACTGCCTGTGCAAGTGTGCAGTGGCGTTCCGACTGCGGGGCCACAGGGGCGGTTGCCCTGGGTGCAAAATTTCAGAACTCTCACTATCACTGTTTCAACTGCTGCATGCCCAGTTGTGAAAGAAGTTTCTCTAAACTTAAACTAATCAAAGCTTATCAGAGATCTACAAAGAGCCAAGAAAGACTGAGTAACCTAGCAATACTGTCAATTGAGAGGGGTTTCAGTGTAGATTTCAATACTGTTATTGAAAAATTTGCACAAAGTAAAATCAGGCGACCTCAAGTAGATTTAAGTTTAATGGTATTAAATGCACTTTACTTTAATTAAATACGATATAGTGTGCTTTTGAGGGGAAGGGGAGGGGAGGGGGACTGGGGTTAAGGGGTTCAAATACAGATAAGATAAGATAAGATAAATTTTATTCGTCCTTGTACAAGGAAATTTGGTTTGATCATTGAATACATAACAATACTGTTACAGAAATCATGATATATATAGCGCGCGCACACGCACACACACACACATACATATGTATGTATACACACACACTAATAAATAAACAAAATTAACAGTGCGCACAATATGCTTCTGTTACTAAATCACATTGACCTGGCACGCAAGACACAATTTAACTGTACACAAATTACGATCAAGGTGACGACATTATTGCAACATCCTAGTTGATGATGGAATAAACGATTTAAAGTAGCGCTCAGTTTTAGTTTTCTTTGACAACAGCCTTAAACTTCTTACAGTCTTATGTATTCTTTGTTCAGGGGATGTTGGGGGTCATTTATTATTTTATTAGCTTTTTTAATACAAGTGGCAGTGTACAGCTCATCAAAAGATGGCAGATCACAGTTACAAATTTTTGAGGCTTTTTTGATTAAAATATTGATCTTATTTTTATCTTTTTGTAAGATGTTACCCCCCAAACAGTCAATTCCATACATTAAAACGCTCTGAATAGCCATGGTGTAAAATATTTTCAGAATGCCTTTGCTAACTTTTAAAAAGCGGAGCTTTCTGAGGAAATACATGCGCTGGTTGGCTTTCTTGTATACATATGTTACATGCGCATGCCAGTTAAGAAATGAATCAATAGTAATGCCAAGATATTTGGCCTCTTTGACAATTTCGACCTCTTCGTTGTTGATAGTAAGAGGACAAACAGGATCATAGTTATTTTTCCTAAAGTCAAAAGCAAGCTCTTTTGTTTTCTTAACATTCAGTAGAAGGTAGTTGTTATTACACCAACGATAAAAAGATTGTACAATGTTAGAATATTCGTGGCCAGAGTTAGGTAAGAGACCTAAAATAGCAGAGTCGTCGGCAAATTTAAGAAGGTGAACGTCATTGTGTGTTACAGTAAACTTGTTTGTATACAATGTGTACAAGACCGGTGACAGCAGGCAGCCCTGAGGTGCTCCTGTGTTTGTTGTGAGTAATTTGGAAAAATGTGTTGTTTATATCCTATATCCACATACTGACTTCTCTGTGTTAAAAATTCAAAGATCCAGCTCTTTAAAAAAGAACTTAGGTGTAGGCTGGTAAGCTTTTGAAACATTAAGTGCGGTTGTATGGTGTTAAAAGCAGACGAAAAATCGACTAGGAGCACACGAACACAGGTTTTTACCAGTGTCTAAATGACTGTAGATGTTATGCAATAAAAACAATAAGGCGTCTTCTGTGTTCCTGTTTTCTTTGTATGCAAATTGCAAAGGGTCAAGATTTTGTTTGACCTCCTTCATTAGTTCAATTAGAACAAGTTTTTCAAAGCATTTAAAGATAATGGAAGTTAAGGCAACTGGGCGAAGAGGCAGGCTGGTGAAAAGGTCTCAGAATGTGGTAATGGTCCACAGGTCAAGGGGCACAATACTTGCCTTGCCCCAGGATCTGTCAACCCACACTACGTACGCCACTGCATTTGGTTGTTATGGAGGAAAATAAGAAAACAAGCTCTTTTTTTGTATTTCAGGAGAAAATTTAGGTGTTGAGAACCGACACAGGCAAGGAAAAAAAAAAGCTACCCTGATCTAGCTCTGAAGTTTCATCAAATTTCTAGAGAATCTCAAGAGCAACGGAATAATACATATGAAAGCAAACAGAGAAAGATACAGAAGATCGTTTTTGCTCTCCGTAGTTCGCCTCAACAAGACACTTTAGCTAGACTAGCTGTATGCCATATGTCACTGAGGGTCCTTACCATGTCACTTCATGTAGGCCTGTTAATGAGTTTATTGAGTTGTAATAATTCGAGTAACGATGCCGTGTAAGATGTGTAGACCATAGATGTGCTCATAAACGCTCTGGGAAAGAGTATTTCTCTCATGGGATAGTAAAGAGAGTCTTCGGATCTATCTTTTAAGTGTATCGTCACTATCTTTATCTTCATCATAATCACCAACCACCACTACAGATAATATCAGCAGTATTACAAGATGAATTTTACTATCATTTTTACAGTCAGCCCTGCTATCATGACTCACTCACACTTTCTGAAATACATCAATATAAAAGGCATATGAGTATAATTATTTATTTAGAACCAATAAAACAACAACAAAAAAAACAACAAACAAACAAAACACGGAAATTCCAAACCTAGCCTTTTAAGAATAAACTATGTAAAACCCATTTGAATATCATGAAAAGTGGTATTGATGTAAGGAAACACTCAGCTGGTGCATATTTAAAGCATAAGAGTCTTTAGAACTTACTTGTATTTACAGCCGGAGAGCATTATAGAGATGAATAATATTGATTCCAAACACAATGAGGAGTTTAATTGCTTTCAATTAGTAACATATGCTGTCTGTATTGGTTTACTATTAGTATTAGCACTACTTTCTAGTATTTTAACAAAATTAGCTTGTTGCCCACATAAACACTTTTTTTTTTTGAGTTAGGACCGTCGCCAGACATTGCAATGTATTTTACAAGTAATTAGGACAAGCTTACTTGATTAAACGACTACATATATAAAACAAATGTATACAGCAGATATATAAGAGAAAAATATATAATAGGCCCTTCCATGGTTTCAAAATCCTCTAATATGATATACATGTAGTATAATGAATCTGTTATGCACACATGATAATAATAAGTACAATGAAAATCTACATTATACAGCATCCAGTCCTGTCATTTTTTTGTTTGAGCTTTTTTGAGAGTTAACATTTATTCTAGAGCATACATTTGTAAACTTTGTTTTTCCATTTCTTCCACTCTGTCATTCTCAGTGATACAAAGACTGGCTAATACAATAGGTCTTTGGACATGTACATGTACTTCAAGGCAGACTTACCGCAAAGTGGATTGCGCGTATTCTGTCAGTCTACTGTGTTTTGGAAAGCAGTGAGCTGAGGGACAATAAAAAAGGATCCCCATTTAGTTTTCAGAGTGACATAATAAAAATTATTCACAAACTGTGTGAAAAACAAACTGCTGCTCATAGTTCCGGTCACTTGAACTCCCTAGGATTATGTTTTTGAGGTTTGGAGGCAGAACTGTTGTGTAATTATTTTTTTTCATTTCATTTCAGACACTGTTCGGAGGCTGTTTCCACCATCTGAAGATTTTCCAAGATCCAGCTTTCTCATTCATTGTGTTTGCAACATTTGCATTTTCTGTGGCATTCAAAACTGTTGTTTTATTTCTGCCAGAATATGTAGTAGAAAATATAGGTAAGAGATGCTCTGCTTGTTATGATGAATCTGTTTTTCTGGTTTTTTCCTTATCTTATTCCATTCATTCATCCAGCCACTGGTTAGAATATATATATCAATTCATCATAGATCTACCCATCTCTCCTGTCATTTTTCCACATCATACATCCATTCTCCATTTTACTTATCCATTTATTCACCTACCCGCCCATCTACCTATCCATCCATCTGTCCATCCATCCATTCATCCATCCTTTCTTCCTTCCTTCCTTCTTTCCTTTCTTCCTTCCTTCCTTCCTTCCTTCCATCTTTCCAGCCATTCATCTGTCCATGCATCTGTCCATTCATCCATCATGTTCACTTCATATGTGTCTTTCTTAATGTTATAATACTTTGTCAATTATTGCACTTCTAATTTTTTTGGCAGGACTGAGTCACCAAGAAGCATCGATGGCAGCAGCAACTGTAGGCATTGGAAGTGCAATCTCTCGTGTCTTTGTTGGTTTTGCAGCTGCTGATCTCAAAATTGGTGCTTCACTTATGTTTATAGGTGGGTTTGTGTTGTATTTTGTGTGGGTACGTGGTTGTTTACTATACTGGATATTGAAACATTAATTCTATTGTTTTATTTTCATTTTTTGTGCCCGTCCACCCTATCTTCATAGGTCTGTTCGTCCATCCATCCATCTGTCCATCCACCCAATGGCCCATATGTCTATCCATCCATCCATCCATCCATCCATCATCAATCCATCCATCCATCCATCCATCCATCCATATATCCATCCATCCCTCCATCCATCCAATCCATCCATCGATCCATCTTATCCTATCCATCCACCCATCCATCCAATCCATATATCCAATCCATCCATCCATCTATCCATTAACCCATTGGAAGACTTTTACACTTCTCCTCTGACTCAGCAAACATAACCAGAAAAGTGAAGGGTGGGGTGGAGAGGGCCTAAAATATTTTGTTTTTCATTAAAAAAAAACACACAAAAAAAGTGAACATTTTATTTCACAAATTGAAAATTATGTGCTGCCAGATTCAGAATGAAATAAAAATACAACGTGAGCAGTTTGATGCCTGAAGACGGTGAAACTTGGCGGTTCTTCCTCATGTTTGTTTTCAATTCAACAGGAATGAATGCAGTGGCATTCTTGGTGTGCATGATGTCCAGTTTCTTATTCAGTTTTCATGGTGGGGTATACATCATCTCATTTTCAATTGGAGTTTATGCAAGTAAGTGTTTTTTTGTTTCATTGTTTATTGTCACTTTGACTGTCATCAGCATTACCGCGTGTAGCGTAATCCCATGGGATAATCGCATATCAGCCAGTATAAATCTATCAAATTACTTTATATCTGAAAAGCCACTATTTGGGATCTTCTTGTGATTACCACCATCATGCATAAATCTCTGTGTAAATAAACTCATCCCATTTTTATAATCTCTTATGAAACTTATGTTGATAAAATAAAGCTCAGTCCCAACTGGTGGTTCTTGCCTCTCCATTTATTCATACACCATGGCTTTATTTTGCCCTGCTGGTAGTTTTTTTCACAATTAAGAACATTTCCTGCTATTTCTCTTTATATTTTTAACTTCCACCCGCAAACTTGTGAGAGCATAACAGGGCAGGTTGGATTCCATAGACCTAGCAACAGATGGAAACGTTCCTTTTGTGTATCGTCCAGGTGCATGGGAGCATGATGAACTGATCTTCGTAAATCCTATTTCTTATTTTAGTTCAGCGCCTTACAGCACATCATTTTTCGTGGTTTTGAGTGCTATACAAGTTAATTATTACATTACATTACATTACACATTACATAACATCCCCCCAGGTGCCACCCAGAGTTTATACACCCCACTGGCTTATGATTTAGTAGGGCTGGAAAAGGCTGCCTCTGGATATGGGCTGATGCTATTGTCTTTTGGTTGTGGAAGTCTTGTTGGTCCTCCTCTCACTGGTGAGTGGAGACTTGATGAGAAACACACAGTATAATTACATGCATGTATATGCATGAGGGAAGGTTTGACAACCAGCGACTTGTAAGCTGCATGCAGCTGTTTTAGCTGTCGTCTGTGGCTTGTTCCTAATCTTAATATAGGAAAAATCTTTAAATAATGTTAATAATGTAGATCATTTATATACTGCCCAATCCAAAACTATTGCCTTTGGCGCTTTACGGAAAGTCTTGTTCTCTCCATCTGCAGTGCAATCTCTTGACTCTTTTTCTCTCTCTCTCATGTACAATCTATTACACTCTTATGCTAGATACACATGCACACGCACGCACCCCCACCCACACACACCCCCATCCCCACACACACACGCACGCGCGCGCACACAGACACACACACACACGCACACACAGAGAGAGAGAGAGAGGGAGAGAGAGAGCAAAATGAAACAATAAAGCAGCAAAAATAAAATGAACTGAGCAATAAATGGATTGGGAATGAGACTTCACAACTGACATTGTTTTTGGAAAAGTGTGTCCTTAGCTCAGTTTTGAATTTTGTCTCTGTAGATGCTTCTCGCAATGCTTTTGGCAGTGAGTTCCAGAAATGTGCAAAAGTACTATTGGTGTACAGATCTGCTTGTGTGTTGCAGCTCACTCTGAAGTTGAATTCTAACGAAAGTCTCAGATCTTCTTCTCTGAAAGGTTGCTAACCCCTAGACCAGGGAAAAGTGACTCATTATAAGAGAACTAATTATACTGGCAAGACTTTATTTTTCAATTGTGCAGTCCCTAAACACATCAATATTAGACCTCAGAAGTATCTGTAAGCATTTCTATGGACATATTTTAATACTAAGCCACATATATAAATGTATTTATAAATCTATTTGTTTGTGCCTTTTGTCTGTTTTCTCATGAGTCTACCAATCTTTCCATCATGCCATACATAACTCTAGTTATCTGTCGATCTGTACATCCATATGCATCTCTATACATTCTTCTGTCTGTCCTCTCATCTGACCATTCCATTGTCCATCTATCTTCTTCCATCACTTTATCTGTCTGGAAATCCATCAGATTATTAGTGGTTTTGGACAGTGTGCTGAGAGCTTCAAGTTTCTTTATGGAAATTATTACTGAGCTCTGTAAAGCAAATAAATATAGAAGAGGAATTATTTTATTGTGCAAAAATATTAATGGTATTTTTCCTGATTTGCATCCTATCTGGAGAAAAGCTTCGGACATTCCACGCTTTTCTACTTCTCAGGTCAGTTTGCTTACCTTGTCTAAAGGTGTTGAAATACTTAATTACTGTCATTTTATTTTCTTTGACAACTTTGCTATTGCTGTGCAAAGCACAATGAGATGTCCAATGGATTGAAGCATGAAAAAAAGGGTAATTTTGTAGACTGTTCAATATATATATATATATATATATGTGAGGGGTCTGGCTGAGCCTGGCATAAGGTGAAACACCAAATTCCTGAGAAAACCCCTCCAAGAGAGGAACAAATGTGCTATGGAAAATTGAGATTTGCTGTTAATATGAAAGATTAGCCATTTTTGTATACTCAGTTAAAATGTTTTGCTTGAACTTGTCTTAGAAATATTTTATTTTGATTTTTTAAAGAGATCAACTCTAGCCTGGTGTTGTAAAATCCACCCACATATTGTCTGAGGATCCAGCAAGATTTATCATAGTTTATTATTGCATGCTGTAAGGAATAACCCCATCTCATGGGTAATGTTCTATAATACATGTAGATTGGTTGATGTTTGCTTGGGCAGACATCTTCTTGGCTGGACTTCATATAAAATGACTTCATGATTTGATGAACAGGTCTCATGTTCCTGGTGACGTCATGCCTTGGTGCTGTCCACACTTTTTTTTACTAAACCTCGGACAGAAAATCCTCCATTAGATGCAGGTCTGGAGAAAGAGGATGACGAAAGTATGCAAAATCAAGAAACCATATCTCCACTTTTACACAGTGCAGAGTTTCAGTTCATTATGAAATCTGGGACAAATAAGGATGAAAAGCTGCGTGGCTCACATGTGTGAAATTTCCTTTGGTGATATTATATGCATGACCTTGAGACTGGGTCCCTTCCAAGTAACCATCTTCAATATACAAATGTCATAAAGGTCTGCAGATGAACTGTAGTTAGTCTTGGAACTGGAATCTTCTGACCAATGAAATTACTACGGTCATTCTGAAGATGGATTGCTCAAGGCTGATTTGATATTCCCAGCCAGTGACCCTGCGTCAATCTGATTACTTAGGACTGACACTAAGTTTTCTCATAGAACTGATATTGTTCCTGCTGGTAACCCTTCCAGCCTTACAGAAATCCTATATTAACCTATGTAGGAGTGATATAGGGATTGTGGCCGGGTTTACAGTGACAATTGTGATTGTAAAGAACAAGCACTGTATTCTGAGATTTCGAATCTGGCAGCATGTCTATTGATGACGTGACTTACTGTGATAATTAGATTGATGGTGATGTCAGACATTGACTGATCAATGTAAAATGCCTATTGTTTGTATGGTAATGCTGTGATATCATTTGCGTACCACCTTCTGGAACTGAGCAATTTCCCATGTTAACAAAGCTGTTTACAAAGGCAGGCAACATAAAATAGAAAGTGTACCTCTACCAGAGCAAAGTTTATGGTTCAGAGTTGCACTTTCCAGCAGGACAATTCCCTATATGAAATGTAACTTCTCTATTAACAAAGATACACCTTCATCACACCTCTAAAAGAATTGTGCCCACAGTTTGCACACAGATGGGAAGCGGGGCCCATGGCGCATTGCCTGAAAAGAATGCTTGATGTAATGATAAATTAATGATAGGGATTTGTTACAGTGCTACGGCAACTAAAAAAAAAAGAAAGTAAAATAACCAGAGTTTTCTTAAAGCGATTGAAGTTGTAATTACCAAATAAGTGACTTCCATCAAGGCCTACAGCCACAGCTGGACAGTGAACAAAATTCTATGTTTTCCTTGAGTTCGCCATGTAAATTACGGCATTGATCGTGACTTTTGCTCATTCGCCGCAAGGTAGCAGGGCCAAATTTGTGCACACTAAACACGCCAGCTATCTTAATATGTTATTGTACCTCGTATTTTTGTATTAGTTTTATGATAACCACCATGTCCCTGCCGCAACAAACACAATAAAGCAGTGAAAAATAGGAACAGCTTCAAGGTTCAAGTCTTAAGTTTATTAAAAATTGAACTGGAAATTCAAAAGATTTCAAAAGAAAAAAACAACGAAAAACATGTACGCAGTCATTCAGGCCCGAATGTGTGGCATGCAATTTTCAACTATCAATAAAGCATATTTTAACTTAATGTGTGGTTTTCATGCATATATCCGAAGAATTCAGTATGCCTGTGGATCCATGAAAGAATTATCTTCTAACGTGCACCCACAGCTTGTCTTGTCTTTTCTGAAAGATGCTAGTGTTGTACTTCGGTTCACCGTGTGTAATTTGCAATTGTTCTACTCTAAGTGATGGTATCATAGCCCCTTAGAGTTTGTTTATACCTTCAGTGGTCTTTTGGAAACCTTTGAATTGATGTATGTGTCACGTAAGGGACTACGTGACCTAGCAGGGGAGAATGTGAGAGGATGAACGACTTTTTATTTTTAATGTGCTTTCATGGTAGCTCTGGTGCGTGAGTGAGGGACGGCCACTCATAGTAGTTTAGGGACACTTGGCCGAGTACCATTAATTGGATTATTTCCCTTGTAATACTAGCGCGGGACCCGAAATGATTAATAAGAGGATCTCGGATTTAAAGTAAACCACGAGTTAGACGCATGTTATCCCCGATAAATCCAACCTGGGTCAAATTTATTCAATTATTGCTGGAGGGGTCGTTAGAGTAATTTCTGCAGTTTACTGGGATACCTAATTGACTTTTGTGTGCACCCTTTTAACCGTACTGTAAATTCGATTGTGTTAGGACCCTAACCGGTTATGTTGTTCGGCTGGACTCCATGTCCGAGCCTTTCACTTGTGCAACACGGGCTACGTAATAGCTCTCTCGGACGTCCGCGCGGGCTCATAAATAAGATGCGGTTCGAGTGGTCAACACACTCCATCATAGACGCAGGAGACAAGAGCCGACAGCACAGTGAACCCAGCCCAGCAACCCGGGCCCGTAGCAGCTCAGAGGCTTGCCGACGCTTGCCATCGCCACCCCGCCCCATAAGGCATGTAGCGGTAGCACAGGACCCGGAGAGACTTTGGCTTATGGCTGGTTGGGCTTCTTTTGTTGGGCTTCTTTTTCTTTTCCTTTTTTTTTGTTTGGTAGTGATACCGTTGTTAGGATTTTTGAATAAATAAGATTGCCAGCAGAACCCTGTGTTTGTTAATCCTGTGTATCCTTAAGGGAGTTACTATTGAACCCACGCAGTAACCACATTAGCCACTCGCTTCCAGCTCTTATATCATGGCTTTAAGTTTCTTACAACTCGCTCACTCGTTGTTATCCACCGACAGAAAGACGGGAACAAAAAAATATAAAAAAAAAAAAAAAAAAGAAGCCCAACAAAAGAAGCCCAACCAGCCATAAGCCAAAGTCTCTCCGGGTCCTGTGCTACCGCTACATGCCTTATGGGGCGGGGTGGCGATGGCAAGCGTCGGCAAGCCTCTGAGCTGCTACGGGCCCGGGTTGCTGGGCTGGGTTCACTGTGCTGTCGGCTCTTGTCTCCTGCGTCTATGATGGAGTGTGTTGACCACTCGAACCGCATCTTATTTATGAGCCCGCGCGGACGTCCGAGAGAGCTATTACGTAGCCCGTGTTGCACAAGTGAAAGGCTCGGACATGGAGTCCAGCCGAACAACATAACCGGTTAGGGTCCTAACACAATCGAATTTACAGTACGGTTAAAAGGGTGCACACAAAAGTCAATTAGGTATCCCAGTAAACTGCAGAAATTACTCTAACGACCCCTCCAGCAATAATTGAATAAATTTGACCCAGGTTGGATTTATCGGGGATAACATGCGTCTAACTCGTGGTTTACTTTAAATCCGAGATCCTCTTATTAATCATTTCGCACTGAGAAAATGTTGGATGAACTACGAGTGGGTAATGTGGTTACTGCGTGGGTTCAATAGTAACTCCCTTAAGGATACACAGGATTAACAAACACAGGGTTCTGCTGGCAATCTTATTTATTCAAAAAGCCTAACAACGGTATCACTACCAAACAAAAAAAAAGGAAAAGAAAAAGAAGCCCAACAAAAGAAGCCCAACCAGCCATAAGCCAAAGTCTCTCCGGGTCCTGTGCTACCGCTACATGCCTTATGGGGCGGGGTGGCGATGGCAAGCGTCGGCAAGCCTCTGAGCTGCTACGGGCCCGGGTTGCTGGGCTGGGTTCACTGTGCTGTCGGCTCTTGTCTCCTGCGTCTATGATGGAGTGTGTTGACCACTCGAACCGCATCTTATTTATGAGCCCGCGCGGACGTCCGAGAGAGCTATTACGTAGCCGGTGTTGCACAAGTGAAAGGCTCGGACATGGAGTCCAGCCGAACAACATAACCGGTTAGGGTCCTAACACAATCGAATTTACAGTACGGTTAAAAGGTGTGAAAATGTTGGATGAACTACGAGTGGCTAATGTGGTTACTGCGTGGGTTCAATAGTAACTCCCTTGAGGATACACAGGATTAACAAACACAGGGTTCTGCTGGCAATCTTATTTATTCAAAAAGCCTAACAACGGTATCACTACCAAACAAAAAAAAAGGAAAAGAAAAAGAAGCCCAACAAAAGAAGCCCAACCAGCCATAAGCTGGAACAAGAGAAAAAGACAAAAATATGATTAGGATATAATGACAACATTAATCAGGCAATCAATGGTGGACATACATAGTAATAGTATTAAGTATTAAATCAAACAACAACAATATAATATAGAATTTAAGCAATAACCAACTGGATATGTATGCATGGAATAAAATAGCGCTAAGGTTAATGAACAACAACTACAAGAGGCTATATCATATACACAAGGAGTTTCCTAGTACACTGGCAACATAAACTAATGTACTAATCAAAGTATGAAGGACATAACAAATGAAGGGGCAAGAACACAATAGCTTCGCTCCACTGAGCCGGTGTACAGCACATCCAGAGTGGCCATTCCATAAAATAATAACGCAGTGGCCAACATGGCCCACTGACCGTCCATAACACAGACGCTGCATCCCAATGCAGGCCATCCTCATAGGCCCACTCCCATTATTAGTACTAACCCGCCCCAGGGCTATTGTATTGGTTACTTCCCTTCCCAATCGATACTGAAGGGTCATGCCCTTTGACCTTAGCCGCGGAGCTATGCCGCCAGGCTAACATGTGTATGACACACCACTAGATACATAAAGTAATGTGTACATTCCTTAAAATGAAACTGTCCCTCACACACTTACGAAACTCATATAGAAGCATAATACATCTGGATAACTATAATGCATGCACATGATATATATACATATGTCGGCGAGACTCATTGCAACATGTGTAGACTCACTGAAACATTGTTCATCCACCGCCGCACATAGAACAATCCTGGGGCTCACCCATGTGAGGCCCAACTAATATTATACATCTCCAATACATGTAATTAATTACACATCTTAAACACTAAACACGCAATCACAATCACACTGCTCTCTATAGCACAGTGGTACTGGCAAGGTACACAAATACCCGTAATACAATCAAGTGTGGAGTGCCGCTCGCTGTAACATAAGCCATCCACATCAACATGTCAGGAAATCCTCACTGCCTACCACAACAAGGCAATGCTACACATACCCTATATATATGCACACAAGCAAATCGTGATAGCTTGGTTAGCGAGCCATCATTATCATCTAGCACCGCAAACGTTAACTTTGACATTAAAGTCACAATATCAAGACACTGCGCTGCATCGCGCATGTTACACGTCCAATGACAATGGCAATTACCGTTGAGCCGGACTCATAATGGTCTCTGTAGATCAGCGTTCTCTACGCGGCATCCAAGAAAAGGGGGGGGGGGTGCGCAAATTAAAGTCACCTCTAATATAATAGTCTCCAACTTACCCAAAGTCTCTCCGGGTCCTGTGCTACCGCTACATGCCTTATGGGGCGGGGTGGCGATGGCAAGCGTCGGCAAGCCTCTGAGCTGCTACGGGCCCGGGTTGCTGGGCTGGGTTCACTGTGCTGTCGGCTCTTGTCTCCTGCGTCTATGATGGAGTGTGTTGACCACTCGAACCGCATCTTATTTATGAGCCCGCGCGGACGTCCGAGAGAGCTATTACGTAGCCCGTGTTGCACAAGTGAAAGGCTCGGACATGGAGTCCAGCCGAACAACATAACCGGTTAGGGTCCTAACACAATCGAATTTACAGTACGGTTAAAAGGGTGCACACAAAAGTCAATTAGGTATCCCAGTAAACTGCAGAAATTACTCTAACGACCCCTCCAGCAATAATTGAATAAATTTGACCCAGGTTGGATTTATCGGGGCTAACATGCGTCTAACTCGTGGTTTACTTTAAATCCGAGATCCTCTTATTAATTATTTCAATAGGATATGTGCATCAAAGTACAACAAAATTGGTACCATTATAAAGTAGAAACTTGCTGCTAAAATTCTAACTGACTACTTATACCAGAAACCCGGTAATAGTTTTAATATAAATTTTCAAAGTGTCAGGACTAACAACATTCGACAATTTTGTGCGGGATACTTTCGTCCATTAATACGACGTATCTCCATTGATAACAAACGTTATCATGAGTACCCATTTTGTACCGATAGGGTATTGTCTACTCTCAAAAATGAATTCGGGTTCCCGTCTTTCTGTCGGTGGATAACAACGAGTGAGCGAGTTGTAAGAAACTTAAAGCCATGATATAAGAGCTGGAAGCCCGGTGGTCAAAATTTCCAATTGACCAATCAAAATGCGCGCTTTCCACTGTGATGTGAATAACGGGTCCCGCGCTACTATTACAAGGGAAATAATCCAATTAATGGTACTCGGCCAAGTGTCCATAAACTACTATGAGTGGCCGTCCCTCACTCACGCACCAGAGTTACCATGAAAGCACATTAAAAATAAAAAGTCGTTCATCCTCTCACATTCTCCCCTGCTAAGTCACGTAGTCCCTTACGTGACACATACATCAATTCAAAGGTTTACAAAAGACCACTGAAGGTATAATCAAACTCTAAGGGGCTATGATACCATCACTTAGAGTAGAACAATTGCAAATTACACACGGTGAACCGAAGTACAACAATGGTCCATCCTCTTTATAACTACTAACAGGTGGCGTGAACCGGCTAAGTTACTACTGGCATCCTGAAGATGTACACAACAGTCTCAGCTCTGGCTGTAGCAAGTTACATCATATGGACAAAACAACAGGTCCCAGACCTGCAACGGTGGTCCCAGACCACTATCAGGGTTAACGTAGGATCGAACAGTACAAAAAAATACCATTGGCGTCAGGTTAAATCCCAACAAGTGCTCATTTGCCCGCTCTTCAGTACCCTTCCTAGGACACACTATCTCGAATGAGGGGATCTCTACTGATGAAGACAAGGTCCGCGCCATAACGGAATATCCTATGCCGAAGACCATGAGAGACCTAAGGACTTTTCTGGGGATGGTGGGCTATTACCGTCGTTTCATAAAGCATTTCGCCAGAATGGCCCGCCCCCTCCATGAAGTCATCAGCAAGGCAAACCAGCAGAACCAAGGCAGCTACAAGAAGCACCAAAAACTGGGTGAGCTATGGACGACTGAATGCCGACAAGCCTTCCTGGAACTGCGAGATGCCCTCTACAGCGACGCAGTAATGTTGGCCTACCCTGATTTCGACAAGCCTTTCGTCTTGGAAGTAGATGCTAGCCATGAAGGTCTAGGTGCTGTCCTCAGCCAGGAGAAGGACGGACGACGACGTGTAATCTCTTACGCAAGCAGAGGATTGAGGCCCAACGAGAGGAAGATGCGTGGATACAGTTCATACAAGCTGGAACTACTAGCAATGAAGTGGGCCATAACCGAGAAATACCGGGGATATTTGATGGGCAACTGCTTCACCGTATACACCGATAACAACCCCCTAAGTCATATTCTGTCTTCCAAACGCAGTGCAGTGGAACAACGCTGGATAGCTGAACTCGCAATGTTCAACTTTGATATCAAGTACCGCTCGGGGAAGGAAAATGCGAATGCTGATGCTCTGTCCCGACACCCCCTTCCGGCACCACCCGACGAGGACGCTGATGAATTGGTAACTATTGCTTCCGCCGGCCTGCAGTCTACCACACACCTCCCATTGGAAGTTGCCACCACGGTTGGAGAGGAGGTGTTTGTGAACCATCTGCACTTGTCTCCTGCCAAAGCCCTTATTCCCTCCCTCAATAACGAAGACCTAGCAGCTGCCCAAGAAGATGATCCAGCCATCCAAGTTGTCTACCGAGCAGTAAGGGCGCAACAAAAACCCACAGCCATAGAGCGCAAAGACCTAACTAGTGACACCCTCGCCATACTGAAACAGTGGCACAAGCTTTCCATCCACGACAGCATACTAGTGCGGAAGATTCTCGACCCAGTCCACGGAGAAGTAAAACAGGTAGTTTTACCATCCAAATATCGTGAAACTGCTATTAGGTTTGCACACGACGGCACCGGACATCAAGGCCCCGAGCGAACACTCGCCCATATACGACAACGGACCTATTGGCCAGACCAAACCAGTATGGTTCAACAGTATTGCCAACAGTGCGAGCGGTGCCAGCGATCTAAGCATCCCCCTGTCCGTGTTGCCAAACCCACTGGTCATCTTGTGGCCACTCACCCCTTGCAAATTGTGGCCATGGACTTCGCAAAAATTGAGCCCACTACTGATGGCTACGAAAACATACTGGTCATGACAGATGTTTTCACCAAGTGGACAGTAGCAGTGCCAACCAAGGACCAGACAGCAGCGACAGTTGTTCGCCACCTCATTCACTCGTGGATTGTCCACTATGGGGTTCCAGAGAGGCTACATTCCGACCAGGGACGGCAGTTCGAGGCTGAAGTGGTACGCCAGCTCTGCAGCCACTATGGCATCACCAAGTCCCGCACCACCGCTTATCATCCACAGGGCAACGGCCAGTGCGAACGGTTCAACCGCACTATGTTCAGTCTGCTGACCACCTTACTCCCAGAACAGAAGTTAAGATGGCGAGAATACCTGCCGGAATTAACTTTCTGTTACAATGCCACCCCCCATTCTTCCACTGGAGTGTCCCCTTACGAGCTCTTGTTTGGCAGGAAACCACGTCTGCCATTAGATGTCTATCTGGGCGACGAGACACCAGCCTCCACTTCGGTAGGCGACTACGTCCAGCGGCATATACAACGGCTCAACGAACTGAGGGCGAAGGTAGCGAGGAAGGTGGAGTCCACGCACCTTCTGCAGGACGCACGAAGGACGACCCCCCACAACGCCGCCCATCTTCAGCCGGGCGACCATGTCCTTGTCAAGCACCACTATCCTGGTCGACACAAGATCCAGGACCCGTACCCCGGTCCTGTGCACACCGTCCTGTCTGTTCCCCCGCCTCATGGTGGTTACTTTACCATCAGAAACCCAGATGGAGATGCCTCTGCGGTCAACGGAGACCTCTTGCGGTTATTTCACCCCCCAGTGGTCAACACACATCCACAGCACCCGCCTCCACTGCCTGCGTCGACCGATGTCTGGTACTTCCCGGCTCACCACCCTTGCCAGCCACCTGCAGCCCGACCGGACCGTCAACCTGGGATGACAACTTCCCAGCGCCTACCTCCTGTGCGACGGTCCAGCCGCCCACACAGACAACCCCAGAGATTGGACCTCTGACTCTCATTAGTGATTAACATTAGACATTGACTGTGAGTGCAGAAAGAGCAGGGGAGCGCACCCATCAAGACCCCCCCCCGAGTTTCCATCAGGCCAGATGATAGACCACCGAATCCAAGGGAGCCCCGCCTCCAGATTTTAAGTTAGAGAGTATGCCCATGTTAGCTTTCTCCACAGCTTAGTTACGATGACTTTTAATGCCTATGTTGACCTTACCTTTTTCATTGCACTAGTGCCCTTATAGCATATTGTCTTTTTTTGTACTGTTCGATCCTACGTTAACCCTGATAGTGGTCTGGGACCACCGTTTCAGGTCTGGGACCTGTTGTTTTGTCCATATGATGTAATTTACTACAGCCAGAGCTGAGACTGTTGTGTACATCTTCAGGATGCCAGTAGTAACTTAGCCGGTTCACGCCACCTGTTAGTAGTTATAAAGAGGATGGACCATTGTTGTACTTCGGTTCACCGTGTGTAATTTGCAATTGTTCTACTCTAAGTGATGGTATCATAGCCCCTTAGAGTTTGTTTATACCTTCAGTGGTCTTTTGGAAACCTTTGAATTGATGTATGTGTCACGTAAGGGACTACGTGACCTAGCAGGGGAGAATGTGAGAGGATGAACGACTTTTTATTTTTAATGTGCTTTCATGGTAGCTCTGGTGCGTGAGTGAGGGACGGCCACTCATAGTAGTTTAGGGACACTTGGCCGAGTACCATTAATTGGATTATTTCCCTTGTAATACTAGCGCGGGACCCGTTATTCACATCACGGTGAAAAGCGCGCATTTTGATTGGTCAGTTGGAAATGTACCGGGCTTCCAACTCTTATATCATGGCTTTGAGTTTCTTACAACTCGCTCACTCGTTGTTATCCACCGACAGAAAGACGGGAACCCGAATTCATTTTTGAGAGTAGACAATACCCTATCGGTACAAAATGGGTACTCATGATAACGTTTGTTATCAATGGAGATACGTCGTATTAATGGACGAAAGTATCCCGCACAAAATTGTCGAATGTTGTTAGTCCTGTCACTTTGAAAATTTATATTAAAACTATTACCGGGTTTCTGGTAAAAGTAGTCAGTTAGAATTTTAGCAGCAAGTTTCCACTTTATAATGGTACCAATTTCGTTGTACTTTGATGCACGTGTCCTATTGAAATGATTAATAAGAGGATCTCGGATTTAAAGTAAACCACGAGTTAGACGCATGTTATCCCCGATAAATCCAACCTGGGTCAAATTTATTCAATTATTGCTGGAGGGGTCGTTAGAGTAATTTCTGCAGTTTACTGGGATACCTAATTGACTTTTGTGTGCACCCTTTTAACCGTACTGTAAATTCGATTGTGTTAGGACCCTAACCGGTTATGTTGTTCGGCTGGACTCCATGTCCGAGCCTTTCACTTGTGCAACACGGGCTACGTAATAGCTCTCTCGGACGTCCGCGCGGGCTCATAAATAAGATGCGGTTCGAGTGGTCAACACACTCCATCATAGACGCAGGAGACAAGAGCCGACAGCACAGTGAACCCAGCCCAGCAACCCGGGCCCGTAGCAGCTCAGAGGCTTGCCGACGCTTGCCATCGCCACCCCGCCCCATAAGGCATGTAGCGGTAGCACAGGACCCGGAGAGACTTTGGCTTATGGCTGGTTGGGCTTCTTTTGTTGGGCTTCTTTTTCTTTTCCTTTTTTTTTGTTTGGTAGTGATACCGTTGTTAGGCTTTTTGAATAAATAAGATTGCCAGCAGAACCCTGTGTTTGTTAATCCTGTGTATCCTTAAGGGAGTTACTATTGAACCCACGCAGTAACCACATTAGCCACTCGTAGTTCATCCAACACTAGGATCTACAACTTGATTTAAAGACTTTTATACACATTTACAAAATATTTTTTAAGACCTATACAAAACAGTTTTTGAGAATTTTTCCAGTGTAATCAATTCTGTATATATATATTATGGAGCTATTTAATTCTATTCGTGACATTTAAATTGATGAAACTCCCTAAGCAAAGCACCCTAAGAAACCCACAAACAGTGCAAAGTGGCCATTATCGTGCCTATGTGCCGTAAAACCCAAAATCAGAGAGGGAAGATGAAGGCGTGGATGAGTGGAGGGACCCTAGTCAATGAAATTGTATTATAGTTAGGGATGCACTAAATATTATGTTAGATCTTACCATATTTCATCAAACAGTTTTATTAAGTTCCCTGATCGCACTGTGAATACAATTTATTGATGGTTGGTATTGGACAATAGCTGAAATGTGACGATACCAGGTTGCTATTTCATAATTTATGTTTATGTGATTGTAAATTTGTGAATAACTTGTTGCCTGTTGCTCGTTCATTTTCCATTTCGAGTCATTGGTTTATATCTGAAGTTTTTATGCCATGATGTGAATAACTTGTCCATTGAATTCTTTTTTCTATTCCAACTTGATTTTGATATATTATGTGGAACTCACAACACTTTTTAAAACTGACCCAGGTATCTGCACCTTTCTATTCCATTTAATTATTTTTACGAAATTTATGATATATTTTGGTATGTTAATTTGTACCGAATTGATTAAAATTATTAAATAAATGATGTGTTAATTTTTATTTGGGTATGTTTTGGAATCCTCATTTGGAATGAAGCTTATCCTTGGTCCAGTGGTGGAGGGAATTCAATGTAATATGTAAACAAACAAGCAAAAAAGATGTTAGAAATGAAAGGGAAAAACTCAAGTTCTGGTCTTAAGAGCCCTTATCAGGTTAAACAACAACAACACTATAACATCAATTAACAACTAAAACAGTATTTGAAAAATGACTGATAGAGTGTGTTTTTCCCTTCTATGGGGGGGGGGGGGGGAGGGAGCGGCTTTGCAAAATAAAACCTGTTTTTCTTTTTTTTTTTGTTCTAAGCCTTGCTGCCACCCCACAGATTTTTTGGGGTAGTTTTTCAGGTATTTTTGTCCAGGGCGTAGACTATGGAGATGGGGAACCAAACGGTCTGCTGTACACAATAAACCATTGCACTATATATGGCCTTTAGCGTCTTTACAGACGGTCTTAGCAGCTAGAATATTCACTTTCACTTTAACTGACAGCTTCTCTCGTGGCTTATTCTACCAATGTTTGACCCGAGAGTGCGATGGCAGTGATTGCAGGTCAGTCTTTTGGGTTCACTTTGGCGAGTGTTTTCATTCCGCCTCTGTCGTTTTGTCAGGTATGTTTCTTTTGCCTTGAAGTCTATTGCGAGCGTGCCACTGCGCAATTTTTGTCTCCATCTGCTTCGATCATTTGCAAGGTTCTCCCATTCATTGGGGTCGATGTTGAATGCTTTCATCGTGACCTTGCAAGTGTCTTTGAATCGCAGATGTGGCCTACCTCTGGGTCGGTTGCCAGTAGCAAGTTCCCCGTAGAGAATTTGTCTGGGGATGCGATCATTTTCCATACGGTGGAGATGTCCAAGCCACCGCAGTCTTTTTTTGCCTAGGAGAGCCTGAGTTGATGGAATGTTGGCTCGGCTCAGAACTTCGATATTTGAGATCCTGTCTTGCCACTTGATCTTGAGAATTTTGCGTAGGCAGCGCAGGTGGAAGGAGTTGAGGGATCTTTCATGTTTGGAGTAGGTGGTCCATGTCTCTGAGCCATACAGCAGGGTGCTTAGGACGCAAGTTTGGTACACGAGTACCTTTGTTTTGATGGTCAGCTTGCTATTGTTCCACACCCTTTTTGAGAGTTTGCCAAAAGCTGTGGCCGCCTTTCCTATTCTGGCATTTATTTCAGTTGTTATGTCTGTGCTACCACTGATGGTTGAGCCTAGGTAGCAGAATTTTCCCACTTGCTCCAGAGGAGAGCCATTCAGCATGATTGGGTTGGGGTTTCTCAAGCCTTGTGTCAAAACTACAGTTTTTGAGACACTGATCTTTAGCATGAATTTGTCACAGGCTTTGGCAAGGCTATTGATGAGAGCCTGGAGCGTGGTTTCATCGTGGGCCACGATTGCAGCATCATCTGCGAAGAGGAGCTCTTGTAACATAATATGCTCTGTACGAGATTTTGCTTTTAGTCTGGCAACATTAAAAATGGAGCCGTCCACTCTGGTGTTAATAAGTACTCCACCTGAACATTGACCAAAGGCATTCTTGAGTAGGGCTGCAAAATATATACCAAATAAGGTAGGAGCAAGAACACATCCCTGCTTCGCACCGCTGTTTACAGCAAATGAATTGGATGTGCAGCCCTCAAAGTTGACACATGCCCTCATGTCAGTGTGGAAGGATGCAATAAGTTTTAGCAATGTTGGTGGACAGCCTATGGATTTAAGGACTGCATACAGGCCAGATCGGCTTACGGTGTCGAAAGCCTTTGTTAGGTCCACAAAGCATGTTATAAGCGGCCTGTTTTGTTCATTACATTTTTCTTGGATTTGCCGAAGTGCAAATATCATGCCAATAGTTGATCGTTTGCTTCGAAAGCCACATTGTGTTTCTGGTAAGACTTTTTCCGCCAGTTGTTGAAGGCGGCAGAGGATGACGCGAGCAAAAGCCTTTCCAGTAATGCTGAGGAGGGATATGCCTCGATAGTTGTTGCAGTCGCCTTTGTCTCCTTTGTTCTTGTAAAGTGTGACAATTTTGGCGTCTCTCATATCATGTGGTATCACGCCTTCTTTCCAACACTGCAGTAACAGATTATACAGGTGTGGTAATAGTGGGCCTTTTAGGTCTTTTAATACCTCTGCAGGAATGTTGTCACTTCCTGTGGCTTTTCCAGCAGACAGGTGGTCGATTGCATTGGAAAGCTCGACTAAGGAAGGTTCAGCGTCAAGTTCGGCCATTATTGGCAGTTTTTGGAGGTGTTCCTCAAAATCTGGTGGAATATTTTTCTCAGTTGAATACAACAGAGAGTAATGCTCTACCCACCTATTCAGTTGTTCATTTTTATCTGTGATGGGTTCACCATTTACAGACTTAAGTGGGGCGCTCTTGGTGATGATTGGCCCAAGAGCTACTTTCATCTGACTAAAGGCGGTTTTCATATCTCCCTTTTCATTTGCCTCTTGTATGCTGTTACACAAGTCTGTCCAGTATTTGTTGGCGCAACGTCTTACCTCCAGCTGAAGTTTAGCTTTTGCATTTTTCAAACAAGTTTTTGTACTCTGATTGCAATTTTTGTTATACTCATTGAAAGCAGATTTCTTTTGCTCAATGAGAGGTAGGAGAATTTCGCTGTTCTGGGCTACCCAGTCGTTGTTTGAAACTTTATGCTGTCCAAAAGACTTGATGGCACAGTCATGAATTTTTGAACTGAGAGTGTTCCATGTTTCATCTACCGAGTCACATTGGGTGACATTATCCATGCTTTCAGCAAATAACTTTTCAAATGACTTTCTATTTGATTCATCTCTGATTGCTGTTACATTGATCTTAGGGATTGAAGGGGCTTTTGATCTGTATATTTTCTTGGCCGAAATTTTGATTTTGCTGACTACCAGTGCATGGTCGGTGTCACAGTCAGCACTGTGGAGGGAACGAGTTATTTTTATACAGCCCAAACTCTTCCTCCTTGAGAGAATAAGATCTAATTGATGCCAATGGCCAGACCTGGGATGGCGCCATGATGTTCTTTGGCATCTCTTAAGGTCAAAGTACGTGTTTGTAACACATAATGAGTTTACGGAGCATAGCTCCAGAAGGCGCTGCCCGTTTTCGTTGATGTTGCCAATGCCGAAGTGCCCAATGCACTTTGGCCATGCGGAGTGATCTGCTCCCACTCGAGCGTTAAAGTCACCCAGAATTAGCAGGCCTTCGGTGAGAGGGATGTTGTGGAGAGTCCTCTGCAATGCCTCGTAGAAAATGTCTTTGGTTTCGTCAGAGGAGGTAAGTGTTGGGGCATAGACACAGATAATGTTGGTAAAACCAGACCGGGTGTTCAGTCTGAGTGTCATGATGCGTTCTGACACTCCAATTGGAGTTGCGATCGAATTGATAAGGGAGTTTTTTACGGCGAAGCCCACGCCGTGGATTCTCGGCTGTTCGCTGCTAAGGCCCTGCCAGAAGAAGGTGTAGTTTTCTTCTTTGACTGACCCGGAGTCGGGAAGTCGAGTTTCTTGAAGGGCAGCGATGTCGATGTTTAGTAGCTGAAGTTCTCGATCAATAATTTGGGATTTCCTGATGGAGTCAATATTAGTGAGATCTTGCTGTTGCAAGCCTGGGCGCATTGTTCTGACGTTCCAGGTACCAAGTTTTAGTATTTTTCTGTTTTTGCCAGGTGCACACTTTACGTCAGCTTTTTGACTTTTGGTCTAGCTCCAACCACCTTATGAAGCAGGCTGACGTGGCGGGACAACACCCAACTGCCTGGGGGCTGCCCAGGTTACGGCGGGCGGTAGTTGATCAATGCAGCTGAAAAGCCGCTCCCACCGACAGAGGGGACCCCTGGCGCTCATCCGTACGCCAAATGGATTGAGCTTATCACCGGTAACTGCCACCTCCCGTGTTGTGCCCATCCGTAACGGATGGCTGGAGTGTCCTCTCCAAATCGGAAATGGGTGGGCTTATAGAGGAGAGACAGACGCTTGCCAAGCCCGAGCAAACGCCTCCTCGTTTTGCTGCCTTGCCTGGGCTATTTTTAAGAGATGGTGCTTTGCCCAGAGGCACCACCCCTCTCTCTGCCATTCTAGTTAAACCCAAGGGAGAGACCAGGTCAATACATTTGGAACTAGTCCGGCTGCAGGAGATGCTGGAAGCCAGTTTGATGCAGTTCTCCCTGACAACCACCTTCGGGTCTCCACTCCTGATTTTCTGTCTGGGTTTACTCCCATAGCCTTTGCTATCATAGCAACACACAAGGCAGTGTGGTATTTGTATTCAGGGTTACCTTCCCCTAGTCTTCCTCTCTCCCGAGATGACCCACAAGACAGTGGGGGTGACAGTAGCAGGCTGTATTGTGTACTGTCATACAATAGCAGAAAACTCTGGCCTGACATCCCATTGCACTGCTTTCAGTAATATTACTCAGCTTTCACTGTAGTAGTAGAAGAATTGGCTGGCATTGAAGCCCAGTATTTGAAATACGGTGGAATCTGTTCTGCTGAAATTCAGGGGACCAACATTTGTATTTTGTATTAAGAGTATTGTGGATACAGAGCAACTATTGTTCCCAAGTCACTAATTTTGATCTCATAAAGGGAAACAACATTAGACATCTTGGTAATTATATTAATTTTTATTACCCCCCTTGATGCATTGTATCCAAAAGCAAATTTTAAATCCATTCTGTATGTGAGGGAATCTATGTGAATGAGAGTGCGACTCCATGTGAATGAAGGTGCGAGTCTATGTGAATGAGGGTGCGACTCTATGTGAATGAGGGTATGACTCTATGTGAATGAGGGTGCGAGTCTATGTGAATGAGGGTGCGACTCTATGTGAATGAGGGTGCGGGTCTATGTGAATGGGGGTGCGAGTCTATGTGAATGAGTGTGCGAGTGTATGTGAATGACGGTGCGACTCTATGTGTATGAGGATGCGAGTCTATGTGAATGAGTATGCGACTCTATGTGACTGAGGGTGCGAGTCTATGTGAATGAGGGTGCGACTCTGTGAATGAGGGTGCGAGTCTATGTGAATGAGGATACGACTCTATTTGAATGAGGGTACGACTCTATGTGAATGAGTGTGCAAGTCTATGTGAATGAGGGTGCAACTATGTGAATGAGGGTGCGAGTTTGTGAATGAGGGTACGAGTCTATGTGAATGAGTGTGCGAGTCTATGTGAATAGGGGTGAGACTATGTGAATGAGTGTGCAAGTGTATGTGAATGAGGGAGCGACTCTGTGTGAATGAGTATGCGAGTCTATGTGAACGAGTATGCGAGTCTATGTGAACGAGGGTGCGAATCTATGTGAACGAGGGTGCTAATCTATGTGAATGAGGGTATGAATCTATGTCAATAACGGTGCGACTCTGTGTGAATGAAGGTGCGACTCTATTTGAATGAGGGTGCGAGTCTATGTGAATGAGGGTGCGACTCTATGTGAATGAGGGAGCGACTCTATGTGAATGAGGGTGCGACTCTATGTGAATGAGGGTGCGACCCTATGTGAGTGAGGGTATGAGTCTATGTAAATAAGATTCACGTTTGTGTACATTAACCTGAAAGTACAGTCAAAACTGTGGGTGGTGTTCAACCAGTTGTATCGAGTATAACGTATATATTGAACTACTGGACAAATACTGTTCCTGTATGGATTATGGTCGATGTGACACCCATCACACATTCGTAATGGTCCACCGAATAGTGAGAAGATGTGAGGGTATGGAAAAAAAGAAGAAAAAATCTCTCCTCGCGTCAGCGGTGCCTTTCTGTCTGGTACCCTCGTGGGCCAGTTCGACGACACCATAATTATATCCACCACCCCCCACCCCCCCCCCACCTCAATGGCATTAAGTCGTGTATAGCTGTGCATGAAATTAATAATGCGGGATTGGGTGGTTTTTTTCCAAGTCCACATCAAAGGCATTGAACTTTCGAGTAACAGCACCTCCAATATTGTCCCCAATGTTGAATGTAATCCACAAAATATCAATAAATCGATATTTCGATATTGATATGCCTACCATTGGACAGCAACTCGCTGGACCAAGAAAGTGAGAATTTTTCGGTTAAAGGGGAATTGCATGCTTTTCTTTATGTGTAACGAAGCGTGAACTTTTGAGGAATATGCAAATGCAAGGCTTACGCTGGCAGCATGGAAATCTTTCGGACAAAACGACATTTCTTCCCCTTTCGGTTTAAGCAGGTTCCACTATAATTATTATTATGATGATAGAGTGACCATTTCATAATGTAAGTAGTGGAATTCATGCTACAACAAAAGTGGAATTGGGCCGGACATGTGGGGAGGATGAATGACAATAGGTGGACAAAACGCCGCACTAAATGGCAGCCAAGGACAGGAAAAGAGGACGACCAGGAAGAAGAAGATGGAAGGACGACATTATAAAAGAGAGGAGGAACAACATGGATGAGGACAACAACAGACAGAAGAGAATGGAAAGCATTATCGGAGGGGGGGGGGGGCTACATCCTGCCGTGGGTGGACAACGCCTAGGTGAAAGGTGAAATGTTTTTTGTGACATTGTGGACATTCTCTGAGCAAAGTTTGGAATCTTTTAACCACTGAGTAACTGCCAGTATTAGAATAAAGAGTTTTCATAATATTATTATATAAACGACCACATTTTTAAATGTTTACTTTTTTTCTTTCACCGCGTTTGGGCAGATAAAAACTGACCAAAGAACGCCAATATAATTCAACAGCAGACATGTTTTATTTTCAATCATTAATTAAAACAACATAATATAATCACCTTGCTTCATTTCAGTGAAAACAATATACACAATAAAAGAGAGAGAGAGAGAGAAAGAAAGACAGAGAGAGAGAGAGAGAGAAAGAAAGACAGAGAGAGAGAGAGAGAGAGAGAAAGACAGAGAGAGAGAGAGAGAGAGAGACTGAGACAGAAAGAGAGAGAGAGAGAGAGAGAGAGAGAGAGAGAGAGATATGAGGGGTGCGTGCAATAGGCCGGCTACCCATTCAAATCACAATAATTATTGAGCCTTCCGCCCTTTTTTTTTTTTTTTAACGAACAAAGCAACGAACAATAAAATAACATTAACAACAACAAAAGACAGGCGCGACGATCCACGGTAGTGGACGATTCGTAAAAGTTAAAATAATGCACAAAGTATTCGTCTAACTTCATACGCATCCACTTCTATAGGGCTCCAAAAACGTTGCATTACATGTTTACTGGTGACACGGGCTTCGTTCTTTTTTTTTTTTTTGATCCCAAATTTTTGTTTTTTTTTCACACCCGAGAAATTCGACGTTAAGCGTTTGTGGCTTTAGTATTATGATAGAGCCGGGATAAATCGGAACTGTGAAACAGCTTGATAAGTGCCACGACGCAATTTCAACAAGTGTCAACTCAAAGTGTGCATTTGTTACACCTCTACTATTTGCTAAAAGGTCTTCAGTTTTCTTCACAAAATGGGGATTGAACGAAAAAGAACTAAGCATGGGTGAAAGTTCGCCGGCTGCCGGAAAAATTGAGGCTGTCGGGCCTCATGCCGGAAATCGTCCGGGAAAGCTTCTTGTTATGTGTTTTACACTTCTTGTGTTTGTGGCATTGATCCGCGGGATTTTGTGTGGCAGAAAAAATGTTGCAGGAAAATTTTGAGTTGGCTAACTTTCACCCATGGAACCAAGGCAGCGTTCTGCCCTTTTGTAACAAATGTAAGCTCATATAAGATGATCCAGGTTAATACAATTATGTATTAATACAATTTCCATTGTCAATTTGCATCTCGTTGAGGTAATGATCTTCGGCACCACAATAGTAAGGGTTTATACTGCATGGTAGCAATTACAATCAGCCACGGTGGAAGTGCACTAATCTAGATGTAAATCAACAGCATTCTGTGGGACATGTGATAACTGTAAAGTTGCTGTTTGATTAACCTATTCACTACTGTCTCTTTGTATCAAGCAAGGAACAAAATGCACCATCAGAAAACAAGTAAAAATGAAAGACCTGTATATAATTTCAATTAAAAAAAATCTGTCAATCAATCAATTAATCAATCAATCATCCAGCCAATCAACCGACCAATCAACCAATCATTCAGTATGCAATTCAGCCAATCAAAATGATTTGTGCTGAAACATCATATTACATGTAATTACATTACCATTATTTAGAAGTCAAAAACATTGTTGTTCGTTGACCTCCACACCATCTCTCAAACTTACTGACCACATGCTTAAAATCCAATAATTACACATTACAAGGCACTGAGTGAAATAGATATCAAATTCACAACGATAATTTCTGTACCCATATGAACTAGTGCGATTACATGCTGAATATTGAAAGACACTCAAAAAATCCTTCATTGTGTCTTCATGTTTGAGATTTATTTTTTTTTGCTTAAAGAAAAAATGTATTTCACCTTAACAAAAAATTCCGGCATTAATGGGTTATTCGATGTCTACTGCTTATTTCAAAATTTAAATTGGATTTACAACTAAGCAAAGCTCGAGTGTGTTCAGGAATCCAAATAAAGCAATATATTCTAACATTGCACATATTCGGCGCGATAACTCAAAGTGTCAGTGTTGTTTCTACCCAGT
Organism: Onchidella celtica; assembly: GCA_963931925.1. Lineage (NCBI taxonomy): Eukaryota > Metazoa > Mollusca > Gastropoda > Systellommatophora > Onchidiidae > Onchidella > Onchidella celtica. The sequence continues at coordinate 48,410,345 of OZ007570.1, forward strand.
CTTGAGTGGAGGATCGACCAAGGTTAGATAATCCACTTCTACTCATTCACTGTTTTAGTTTAGCAGTTTGGGATTTATGGAGCGTCGGCACGATAACGGCCATTTTGCGCCTTTCATTTTGGCAATAAATTTTTTTTTACTGTTTTCCAATAAGAAAACAATAAGTGAATAAAATTCCAGTTTCGTTTTCAGCATAACAGTCTCAGGGGACGTTCAAATAATAAATCTTACACCTCTTTGGGGACTTTTTGCTCCCCCCCCCTTCTTACACTTTTCTTACATTTGCTCTCCCCCCCCCCCCCCATCCCGTAAAATTACAATAATACATGTAATAATTATACATTGCACACGTACTCTTCCTCACAAATGAGGGAAAAATGAGACTCGTGTCAAAGTCAATGTCAAAATTGCCTTAAATTAGTTATCATCAACAAAGGGGTTTTTCATCATATAAATGTCAAAGATATTTCTAAAAACAGGGGCATCTGCTGACACAAAAGTGTAATATTACATTGGTTAAAGACCCTCCCCTCCCCCCCACGTTCTTACACTTTTCTTACAGGAGCCAAACACCCCCCTCCCCCAACCCCCCTCTGAGGCGTAGGATTATATTTGAACGAAAGATGGCGTAATTTATTTTATCTTCGTTCTTTTCGAAGAATTTATTGTATATTTTTCTTGTTGCTTATTTCGAAAATTGAGGGGATTAGAATTAGAAGTGATCTATGGGCCATTTGACTGTTTTTGAGAAGACAGCAGAACATATCATTGCAGTACAAATCAATTGAAATTAATATTTTAATGATTTACTCAAAGAGAGGAGATCCTTACTGCAAACGTTTATTAAATTCGATTGGTTTATACTGAAATGATGCTTTTTGCTTTTTCTCAAAGCAGTCAAATGGCACTTCAGACCCTTCCATTTGTAATCTACCCCCCCCCCCCCCCCAATTGGGGTTTTGCGAAATACATTTTTACTGAATTGAATTGAATATCTTACTGATTTACTCAAAGAGAGGAGATCCTTATTGCAAACGTTTATTAAATTCGATTGGTTTATACTGAAATGATGCTTTTTGCTTTTTCTCACAGCAGTCAAAATGGCACATCAGACCCTTCTATTCGTAATCCAACCCAATTGGGGTTTTGCGAAATACATTTTTACTCAATTTCTTTTTTTGGGTCATATTTTGATATTTTTGACTTCGTCCCGTTCACGTCGTCATAATACGTCACATCCCTTTGAAACAGGGAAAGCGCTGACTACTTAAATTTGCGACTAAGGGTCTGCCAGAACTGACATTAAAGGAAGTTCAGCTACCAAAGCTGTTCTCATATCATTTCATATCACTTTGACAGACCTCGTTTCAAGTTCTAGACGTGAATTCGTCAGAAATCTATTTGATGTCAAAACAATGCTTATCCCTTTACTAAACCTAACATGAATTACCTTGTCTAAACATTCTACAAGTTACAAAATTCATGTAACATTAATCAATAATTGAACGCAAAAATATAAACGTCTGTTTTTGGACATCGTGTAAAGATAAATTAGGAAACAATCCACATGCAGAACACTGGACAGGTTTTAAATACACGTAATAAATTTGTAATACTAATAAAATGGAAGAGTAGGCATTAGAGGATCATACACTGCGTTGTGAGTAATGGACGTGTTGGCATTGGAAGCTGTCCTTATACAATCACGTGTTCGAAACTCCCATTTAAAAAAGAACTAATATAATAATATTTGATGTCATCAGTGTAACTGAAGACATTAGAGCAACACCAGGGTCAAGTCTCAAAAAGATGATTTTGAGAAAGAGGTAATAAGTTTGAGCTTGGCCATGTGTTGTATTAGGACTGGTGAACTATATGCACAACTAGCTCAGCTCCAAGGCCAAAAATAGTTTCGCCAGAATGATCAATAAATGAGGCTTTCCAGGTGGTTTCCTACCGTATCAAAAACACTATTTTCAGAAAATTGTGACTTGACCTTAGTGTTGTTCTAGCTAAGGTCTTCAATTCTATATACGTGCATCTCAAACTTTTGGCGAGTTACTGTTAAATATTTTAAATTTTTACATTAACCATTGCTATAAATTTGCGATCGCGGCTGCTGAGGGTTTGAAAATAAAAAAATCCTTTACATACTGCGTGAAAACAATACCACAGATATGGACAAATGCAAAAACAGGTAAAGATCGAATGAAACCTGACAGGACATGAACTTTGCATAATACTTCACTCAGCAGAATAATTCCCTGTGCAGAATCAAAGCCCCACAAAATTCGTAGTACCTGTACACGTATTTCCCCGAATTGGGGGTTTCATACTGAGCCCGGAACGTCACAGCCAGTAAAGCTGCTGCCAGCAAACTGTACACCCAAGAAATAATGGCAGAAGCTGACTTTGTCTGACCGGGCTTAGTATGACAGGGTCTTCCCGCACTGACTAAGAAAATATGGGAAATTATGGTGTATTCTTGTCTGCCAGCAGCTGACTGTGCCGTTGCGGGCTTAGTTTGATACCCCCCCCCCCTTTTTTTTAAATACAGAAAACAGGGTTATAGATCGCTATCGATCACACAGAAATAACCTGCAATCTAAATGTGAGATCAGTAAAATGAAGTCGATAATCTTGAGATGTGCCGCTCAGTGATCCTCTAGTAGGTATATCTGAAGACAGAACATCAGTGTTAAATGGAGAGGCTATGTCATCCAAAAGGCAATGAGCACATTAAATGATGCTGTTGAGAAATCCAAATTTGACGTTGTTTTTTTTTTGACACAAGGAGTCCGGAATTTGCCTTTGACTAACGCATGCCAGTTCAGATTCCACAGAGTGATGAGATGAGAGTGTTTGTTCTGTGATCAAGTGACCAGGTAGACCGGATCTTCCCGCTGGCAACAATGGCGGATCTGCTATGAAACTTGTGAAGCTTAAGCTTTAGGGCCACTAATCCCCGAGGAGCCTTGGAGAAACTTTTTATTAATGAGTGAATTTTGGATGTTGCCGTATTTTTACTGGCTGTGAAGGGGCCCCATAACGATTCAAACTTCAGGGTCCCAAAAATGTAGGTCCGCCACTGGCTGGCAATACTCACAATTTCGTCTCATCTCAGCATACCCCACTGGGAACAAATAACAATTAGGATCAATGACGCCCCAATCATACGGCGGCCATCGTGTGGGAATTCTGACGGATTATTAATAAAAAATAATTGAACTGTTCAGGTGGATTAAATGAGACAAGTCACTTCTTCAATCACCACAGATTTTTGCTCCTGACCCCTGAGTTTCCAGAGTCTGACGTTCCTCCTTAGAATATCCTCATAGGACTGGTCTTGATCCTCACCGCCACCTCCACCTACGTAGAATGTGGCGCTTGGAACTCGGGAGTTTGAGAAGGTTCGAGATTTAGGTGAAGTGGGAGAATTTGGCGAAAAGATACTGTTCAGCGAAGATGTGGACTCTTCCAGCTCGCTTTGGGAGTCGAATTCACTCTCGTCAAAGGAGCTCAGAGAATCTGCAATGTAAATATTAACAGTGGTTGGAAACACAATCATAATGCTATGTATTTATTGGAAAAAGCAACAGTGCATCTAAGCATCATAAAAGGCTTTTTAACCGCTGAATCTTAAATTCTACAGAAGATCGTATTATACATAGAAAGACGTAAAGGTGTGTGCGCGCATATTTTAAAGTTCTCTGTACTTCTAATTCTTTCGTTGGATTTTGAGCTACAGCCGAATTGAATGAAGAAACTGTTCGGACATGAATCAAACGGTGTGACTGGAAATTGCATTCTAGTGTTAATAAACTAGGAAGTGTATCAAAACAAAAAAAAAACCCCATAAAATTGGACAATGGGGTCCAGGTGATCCGTTTCAAATACATATAATATAAGGAAACCCATATGGAAAAAAGGACCATGGCAACATATCCATGAAACTGAAAAAAAATCGATTTTCTAAGTTTGAAAGTCCCCAAGTGTTCAGAGGGAGGCTTTTCTTAAGTGGAGAAATTTGTGCTTTGGGGCAAAGCTGTTTTTTTCTTCTTCTGTATTTTGTATACTTCTTTAATCCCATTTGGGAAAAAAATTCCCTAAACAGTTATTGTAATAATCTTTCAAAATAACAACAGACAAATTTAATTGGGCTCTGGTAGTTCTTCAGTCCGGGTCTTCGGAATACTGGGTGCAAGAGGGTTCAACTTACCCCCAATTTCTTCCTCCATGCTAGCCGTCAGATTACTGAACATAAAACGTCTTCTTTCTACCGCATGCGGAGCGCTGTTCTGTCTCTCTAGCGGTCTGTATCTCCGCTGTATGGGTTTATGGTGGAGCAGTTGACTGCTGGAGAATGACAGAGATTTGCTCACTCTCAGCACTCGCGACCTGTGGATTCTCTGAATGGTCTGGCTTATGTTGATGAGTTGCTTCAGCAATGCCAGGTCTTGTTCTCTCATCGCCATCTGGAAACGTTAGCATTAAAAGTAGAAATATTAGTTTTACGAAAAAGATTTAAGTTAACCCCCCCCCCCCCCCCCAAACAAACAAAACATGTGAATGATCCAATGAATTTCAAAAACAGTGTGAGAGAGGGAAAGAGAGGGAGGGAGGGAGGGGGAGAGAGAGAGAGAGAGAGAGAGAAAGAGAGAGAGACAGAGAGAGAGAGAGAGAGAGAGAAAGATTGAGAGAGAGAGAGAGAGACACACACACACACACACACAGGATGAAACTAAAAGGGAACGAGTGAATATGTTTGAATGAATTTAAGAGGGGGAGGGGGAAGGGGAGAGTGAGTGAGTGTGTATGCGTGTGTGTGTGTTTGAGTGAGAGAGATATTGAGAGAGAGAGAGAGGGAGAGAGAGAGAAAGAGAGAGAGAGAGAGAGAGAGAGAGAGAGAGAAAACCGTAATAAATGAAATGGTTGATGAAATACAATTTAAATATTTCCAAGGTTTATTATATATTTGCAACGTCAAAACTGGGCAAAAAGAAAAAGTTGTATAAAGTAAAGCCCCGCGAAAGAAATAATACCCACAATTTTTCTGTGGTTTTTATAATATAGTTGCAGTTGTTGAGTGTACAAACAGATAAACAGAATGAGAATTTTAGATGATGTACAGTTCTTCAATCGTGACTTTAGTACTTGTTTGTTTTATCTCCATTTTCTGAAAAACTGGAGATCTTTTAGTATGTGGAAAAGATATAACAAATGCACATTTGACACTTGTATCAAATACCCTGTGGCACTCATCAAGCTGTTTCACAGTTCCGAATTATTCTAAGACCTTAACATATAATACTAAAACCGCAAACGTTTAAAATCGAATTTCTCAGTTATGCAATAAGTGGAGTTCCAACAAACAAGGACGAAAGTTGGGCAATGCCAGCGACTTAACATGTAATTTTCGTAAGACTTCCGTCGTCTACGAAACGTTTCGGAAATACCTTATATATAGTGACACTAGTAAAGTTCGGACTTACCGGAACCCAACAAGCTAGTTTTTGTGAAGTGTATAAACACTGTATGGTCTAACCGACCAGCATAAATCCACATAAGTACGCTCTTGCGTTGAATACCTTTGTCAAAAGGGCGCCGACCTGCATAAATCATTATGGCTTTAGACTTTGAATGCCGTTGTCAAAATATGGGATTTATATTTCTTACAATGTTTTGCACTCGTGATTCTTCTATAAAGGTTGCTCTTACATGGGTGTCATAGCGAGCGAGGAAGGAACACCGGAGCCGGTGTTTATGTAATAACAACTATATGCTAGTGGTTCTCAACCTTCTTCAGACAATCGCCCCCTTAAGCTCCAAAGTTTCTTTCATCGTCCCCCTTCCTCCCCAGTCCCTACTCAAACCCAACGGATACACTCCACACACAGACAGATTAAAGGCAAATCATAATGTTAAGTTTTTCAAAGCCTCATTAATGACAGTAGATGTATTGATTATTCATTATAAAAGAGAAAGCATATATTGCACTTAAAAAACAACAGCAAAAAACAACAACAACAACTGCACAGGCCAGCCCTTTTCTGTTCATAAAACCCATCTCCGCCTGCTGTTGAAAAAGTCAATCCAAATCGTCCTCCATTCATGTTTTCATCCTAATCTCCCCCTTTCACTTTCATAATTTTCTCCCGGCTGGTCGCCCTTTTCGTCGTAATCGCCTCCCCTCTGGGCCGATATCGTCCACGTCGAGAACTCTTGTTCTTTGCTATGTTGGGCTTAGTTGAAATGTATGTATGTTCGGGCAAGGGGAGTAGGGGTGTCCTTGTCAAAACCCCAGCTCAGCAGAAAGTAACACGGAAAATGCACCATGAAGTCTGTGAGAAATAATTTATATAGTCTAAAGGAAAATAGACATATTATGCTTTCGGTAATAAGGATATTTGTTAGGTTCAGACAGCCAGAAAACATGATACAAATTTGAAATTAACAAAATTATAGTTTGATACTACAAATGTTAGAAATATAATTCCCTTTAAACCGTTTCCTTGTTTTTCAAAGCTGCTAATAGTCTTGAACTTTATGCCTGAATGCACAGTCCTGTCGAAATAAACGTGAAGAAGTGTGTAGCCTAGTGGAAGATATGAACATGGACATACTTTGTATAACTGAATCATGGTTGCAGGAGACAGGAGATGACCCTATACTTGTTGAACTGTCACCACCTGGTTTTACATGTAAATCATTCCCAAGAGAGGGTCGAAGGGGAGGAGGCATTGCTTTTATATATCGGCAAGACATCAAATCTGCAAATGCATTCAGGAATCTACCATCACTCGAAACAAAATTTGAAAGTTTTGAGGCAGCTTTTCTTACGTTGTCACCAATGCAAAATGTACTGTTTTATGTTGTTTGCATTTACAGACCTCCGCCATCTAAGAAAAATACATGTACCATCTCACAATTTCTGGCCGAGATGCAACAACTCCTATACCATCTTATATCGAAAACAAAAAAATTCATTATAACGGGAGATTTCAATTTACATTTCGATTCAACTACATCTCTAGATGTTCTTCGTTTTAAAGAACTGTTAGAAGAGCATGATGTTATTCAACATGTTAATCAAGCTACACATAAATCCAACCATATTTTGGACTATGTCATTGCACCATTATCAGAAATGAACATTTTAAGTGTCAACATTCTTGATAAAGCTATTTCAGATCATTTCTTGATAACTATTGACACTAATTTTCCTAAACCTCTGACGATAAAGAAAACGTTTGAATCCAGGAACTTAAAGAACATCAACGAGAAGGATTTCAGACATGATCTAAAAAAAAACTTGAATCAGGCAGCAAACAACATGACAATGGAAAACTTCAATGTTGCTCTAAAAACAACATTAGACCAACATGCTCCGGTAACACCAAGGACAGTATCACATCGACCATGGTCACCATGGTTCGCCCTTGAAATTAAAGAATTAAAACGTAAAAGACGCCAAGATGAACGGCGATGGAGGAAATCGGAATTGCAAGTTCACAGTGACATTTTCAAAGAAAGTAAAAACAATGTTGTAAAATTGATTCAGAAACTCAAACGGGGTTATTTTATCCAAAAATTTAGCAGTGTTAAAACATGTAGAGATCTTTTTCTGCTCTCTGACAAACTTTTGGGGAAAGAAACAAGTTCGGTTTTTCCACAGGGTGACCATAAAGACTTATGTGAAATGTTTTCATTGTATTTTTATGAAAAAATTGAACGTATCAGATCTAATTTTAACAATGTTGCCAATTTATTACCTGAACTATGTGTTTTTGAAGGCAGGAAATTGACTGATTTCCAGATGTTGGCTGAGACTGAGATTAAAGATCTTATCAAAAACTCACCATCCAAATCATGTGAATTAGACCCACTTCCGATGACATTTGTGAAATTGTATCTTGATGAGTTATTGCCATCCATTACTCATGTAATCAATGTTTCTCTGAGAACTGGTGTTGTACCAGATTCTTTCAAACAGGCAATTGTAAAACCTTTGACTAAAAAAGCTGGGCTCGACGTAAACAATGCGAAAAATTATAGGCCTGTGTCAAACTTACCAATTATGTCTAAGATCCTTGAAAAATCAGCGTTGAGGCAAATCATGGAGCACATTGAAATAAATAATTTGAATGAGATATTCCAGTCGGCATACAAAAAGGGCCACAGTACTGAGACTGCTATCCTCAGAGTAGTGAATGATATTCTTCTAGAGCTCGATGACAAAAGAGTATGTATTCTTGTACTTCTGGACTTGTCTGCTGCCTTTGATACTTTAGATCATAACATTCTATTACATCGTCTAGAAAAGACCTTTGGTATTGCAGGAAATGCACTGTCATGGTTTCAGTCCTATCTTTCAAATAGAAAACAATGTGTGAGAGTCAATGATAGTTGTTCTAATGTCCAAACACTCAATTTTGGGGTACCTCAAGGTTCTGTTTTGGGCCCAATTCTTTTCACATTATACACCCAACCTCTTGCTGATATTTTCAGAAAATATGATCTTCAATACCACCAATACGCTGATGATAGCCAAATATATAAAGCATGTGATCTTGAAAACCTAGATGATACGATAAAAACAATGGAGCATTGCATACAAGAAGTTAAGAAATGGATGGATGATAATAAGCTAAAACTAAATGATGAGAAAACAGAAGTTATGCTCATAACGAATCCAAAACAAAAAATCAATCCACCAGATCTCAATGTAAATGGCCATCTTATTAAAATGACAAGTAAAGTAAAAGATCTGGGCACAATCTTAGATGCAGAGATGTCAATGTCACCATTTATTAGTCAGCTGTGTAAGAATCTTAATTTCCAGTTACGGAAAATCAGCAGTATACGGCACTGCCTAACTACTGAAGTAACAAAACAGCTTGTAACATCGCTGTTTCTCTCTAGGCTGGACTATTGTAACATACTGAGATTATGGAGCTATCATTAGATCTTGGCACCAAAGTCTTTCATTTGGTCTGCATTTATCGAGCGTCAGGCAGTAAAACCAATTTTCTGAGTGAACTTGAAGTTCTCCTACCACGCTTAACCTGCGAGAAAGGATACCCTGTTCTTTTGGGTGATCTTAATTTTCATTTTGATTCTGAAACATCATCTGAAGTAAAACGACTTAAAGAACTTATCGACCAATCAACATGTCTCAGATAATCAAATGTCCAACTCATCGAGCTGGTCACATCTTAGATTTAGTGATCATCAAACAAACCTTGAGCACCTTCACCAACACCGCCGTCCTAGAAAAACTCATTTCGGATCATAAAACCATCGTACTCGATATTGATTTCGCAAAGCCAAATATCATCAAAAAAGTTGTGTCGTCCAGAGACATAAAAGGTATCGACATCAATGCCTTCAAGACGGAAATGGCCAATGCTCTCGAGAACTTTGAAGGCGACATCACATCTTATAATAACATCCAGCAAGATCTACTACAGCGACATGCACCTATCAAGACCAGGTCCATCTCCAACAGACCGTTCGCTCCATGGTACACCCTAGATGTCAAAGCAGCCAAAGCAGAATGTCGCAAAGCAGAAAGGAAATGGTTAAAGACAGGTCTTACAGTCCACAAGGACATTTTCAAACACCAGAAGAACAAATGGAAATGTGTTATTAAACTGGCAAAAAAAGACTTCTATGTCACTAAACTTCAAAATTCTACATCTTGTAAGGAACTTTTTAGTATTTGTGATGAACTCACAGGGAAAAGAAAGGAAACACCTCTACCCACAATTTACGAGAACAATTTGTTGCCCAATGTTTTTGCTGATTATTTTGGTAAAAAAGTTACAACTATCCGAGAAAATCTTGACAGTTTTGATGCCATTGATCATTTTGATGAGTTTCAGGGAAATCCTATAGACACTTTTGGTGTTGTGTCGAATGAATCTGTAAAATCTATCATCATGGCATCGCCATCAAAATGTTGTGACCTCGATCCTATTCCTACATTTTTTGTTAGATCTTGTATTGATGAACTGGTTCCAACTATTACAAAAATAATAAACAACTCTATTTTAAGTGGGTCTGTCCCTGATTATTTTAAAACAGCCTGGGTAACACCACTTTTGAAAAAAACGACTCTTGATCAAAACATGTTGAAAAATTATAGACCCGTCTCAAACCTTCCTTTTCTTTCAAAAATCCTTGAAAAGGTGATATTACAACAACTAATGTGTCATTTGAGAAATAATGACCTGTTGGAACCATTTCAATCTGCTTACAGAAGTAACCACAGTACTGAAACTGCACTATTAAGAATCATGAATGACATATTAGTAAAGGCAGATTCTGGAAATATTACTCTGCTAAATTTGTTGGATCTATCAGCAGCGTTCGACACCATCGATCACGAAATCCTGCTCAGAAGGCTAGAAACATCGTTTGGAATCAGAGGGGTCGCCCTTAAATGGGTCGAATCTTACCTGTCAAATCGCCACCAATTTGTTGTAACCAACAAAATAAGATCTTTTTCTTATGCGCTTCAGTATGGCGTACCACAAGGCTCAGTGCTTGGTCCTATTTTGTTTACTATCTATACTATTCCACTTGTACATGAAATAAAGAAATTTAATTTACAATATCATTTCTATGCTGATGATACCCAGCTCTACAGTTCTGCCTTGCCATGCGATGTTGACAGCCTTCTGCAGCAGGCTGGAAACTGTATAACAGAAATTAAAAGCTGGATGAACCAAAACAAACTGGCACTAAATGAGGATAAAACTGAGGTTATTTTATTAGGCCGTGAGCGGGTTCTGCAAGAAGTGGACAGAACTGAGATGATAATTGGCACTAATTCAATAGAAATTTCAAAAAAAGTAAAAAACCTAGGGGTTTACATTGATTCAAATCTTTCTATGTCATCTCAGGTTAGTCACCTCATTCGTATTCTATACATGGAAATCTGGAAAATTGGTAAAATCAGACATATTATTTCAACTGAAACTGCGGCTGTTTTAGTAAATTCTTTTGTACTTTCAAAGCTTGACTATTGCAACTCCCTTTTGGCTGGAATTTCACAAAAAAATATTAGAAAACTCCAAATTGCTCAAAACAATGCAGCGAGACTTGTTTGGAAGAAAAAGAAAAGAGATTCAGCACTGCCACTTCTGCAGAGTTTGCACTGGCTGCCAGTCGAGAAAAGAATAATGTACAAATTGTCATCCATTTGTCACAAATGTGTCAATAATACTGCTCCATCGTACCTAGTTGATTTAACTGATTACTATGTTCCATCTCGTCAACTAAGATCATCATCTGACACTACAAAATTGAAAGTACCTAAAATGAATCTGTCCACTGTAGGAGAAAAGTCCTTTTCATTTCTTGGCCCTACCATCTGGAACACTCTTCCAAAGACAACCAGGGAAATTAATGACATTGGTTCTTTCAAACGCCATCTGAAGACCCATTTCTTTCAGACAAACTAGGCTAGGTGTTTTTCGGCAGCAACAATAGTAAATATTTTTGAATTTCTTTTGTGTATGCGTGTGTGTGTGTGTGTGTAAGAGTTTGTTAAAGCGCCCAGAGCTTGTCATCGACGGGGTTGGGCGCTATATAAATGCAATATATTATTATTATTATTATTATTACTGCTAAGTGGTCTTCCAAAAAGTAAAATCAATAAGCTTCAGTTAATCCAAAATAATGCTGCAAGACTAATAACAAGAAGAAAAAGGATAGATCACATAACACCAATATTTAAGGAGCTCCACTGGCTACCTATTGAGCAGCGAATAAAATATAAGTTGGCTTTATTTTGTTATAAAGGTGTCAACAACATGTCGCCAGAGTATATTTCAGAACTTATAGAACTGCATCGCCCTGCAAGAGCATTAAGATCATCTTCTGACAACCTTAGACTAAAAGTACCCGTAGTGAACCTAAAAAGTTTTGGTGAAAGGGCTTTCAGCCATGTTGGGCCCAGGGTGTGGAATGAGATTCCTTTAGATGTCCGCAGTTCGCAAGTATTGTCACAGTTTAAAAGGATGTTAAAATGTCATTTGTATGAGAGTTTCTAGTCTATGTAAAAGCTATCTATTATTATTATTATTATGTGTGTATCAATGTGGGTTGTGTGTGTGAGTTTACCCATGTATTTCTTGACATGTTTCTGTAAAGCGCATAGAGCATTTTTGTAATGGATATGCGCTATATAAATGCCATCCATTATTATTATTATTATATTTGAAGATTTGCTCGTTACCAATTCATTCCTGCTATTGCACGGCTTTTTCTAAATACAGCAAACAACAGATCAAATGACTTGGACATCTTATGAGAATACCGCCATACCAGCCAGCACACTGAGCGTATACCACGATAACCTCCAGATCTAAAGCCAGAGTAAGACCAAGAAGGCGATGGGTACAAGGAGTGACTGAGATTCTTAACTCTTTGTGTGCCATGAATTTTTCCACGTTTGCCGATACAGGAAGAAAAGAGTGGGGGAGATGAATGAAGACTAATTACAGCAACATTTATTAATAGAAAGTCGATTTTCATTCTTCCTGAAACAAAATAGCCTAGCATTCTTGTGCACAGAAACATCTGCGATTGGCCCAAACGTGACCAGTGGAAGAACCGATATATCGGTGACTCGCACAAAAAAATTAAATTAAGAAACACAACCTCACTCCAACAGAGGCCAGACACAACTCGCCCTGGACCGACACTCTGACAGACCCCAGACATTCACTCTCTTCACCACAACAGCTCCCAACAGAATGTAAAATAGGGTTAACAATGAAACTTAATGAAGTTTTTAAATGACCTGAAAGTTTAATGATAATGAAGTACTCAGTGCCCTGATATAATCAACCATTAATCTTGACATTCAATCGCAAGTCAACTACGTTAAGTTTACAATTTCATGGGGATTATTGCTATTCTGATGTCCTGAATTGATTAAGTAAGTAATGATTGTTTTCCCAGGCTATCTGACGGGTAATTCCGTGCTTTAGGTTGCAGGATAAGAAACCATTACCCTCACTTCGTAAATTCAGTGGCATCACCGACAGAGGGACCCTCGGGGCCATCCATAAGCTACGTACGCTAGGGAGAAGGTGGGTGGGTTTGTGGGTGAGTTTACCTCATTGTATAAAAAGCGCATGCGCGGGGAAGGGGCGTGTCTCTACAGTGTACGTGCGCTTTTCGGGTACGGTAATGAATTTACAAAGTTTGGGTTAATTTTTTTTTTTTTTTGGACAGTAAAATGTCATAAAACTCAAATTACAGACTTTGTTTCTCTAATGAAACAGTTAAATAGTCAGTGGAAAATGCCATTTAAAACTTCAGAATATCAAGGTCTTAGCATGAACATTCAACACTTTGAAAAGCCGTACGCGTACGTATGTATAGTGGGGTGGCGCTGAAGCCATGCGTGCGTATGAAAAACGTATACGAGAGTGTGGGCGGGGGAGGGGGAGTGTAAAAAGAAAATCGCCAAAATGGAGGGTACATACTTTAGGGATGGCCCCCTTCTGGACGGAAAATTCGTTCCATTACTGTTCCACCCCAAGGAAACTTCAACGACATAGTAAATACCAAACGGCCTTGCATGGCTGATTTAGCTCTTCAAACTGAAGGTGTCAATCGTTAGAAACGTTATTCTGTGTTTCTGTCCACTAAAATCCGAGCTTGAAATTTTGAACGGAGGCATCAAAAAAGTGTTCAGTAAGGATATGATCCCCCCTTTTCCATACACTCTAGACCAGTAAGGTCCCCGCGGTGCCCAAAAGCCTGGTAACGCCTCTGTTAAAAATAATGAAAAGGACAGGTCGACCGATTGTTGTGATTTCAAAGACTATAGACTGAATGTGTGAACTTAGCCCATATCAGTCTAAAAATCCCCACGTAAAAACTTGTAGCTTCTTCCGTCTCATATTTCTTCTTTGAACCCCTGCCTTCCTTTCCTTCCTCCAGTTTGTTGACACCGTCTTCTCCAATCTCCTCTTCCCCCAATACACATGACCCTCTCAAATCCTCACGTATAAATGACATGCGAACCAGTTACCTAACAGACACGCCATAAACAAAGAAGTCGTTTTTAAATGAACTTTACTTCATTAGCACCTCGGTGTCAGAACGAATTCAAAGTCACAGCATCGACCCTGGGGCTAAATACGGCAATGAAGATTTAAAGCTGACATCCTAGACAGGGCACGCTAATAGCATTTTACACCAGAACTTCATCGTGACATTTCGAAACAAAACGTCAGCCTTCATACTTCAAGCTCTCGCCATTTCACAAAAATGTCTAAGCGTCTAGTTTGTCCTTTTCTAACGAGTTGTTCAGAAAACACTATCATTAGTGGCGATCTTTCTGTAACACAAGATTTAAAAATGCTTTAAAAGTTTTTTTTTTTTTTTTAACAGGAGGTTTTAAGATGCTTAGAGGGTTTGCATTTCTGAACACGAGATTTTGAGTTGCTTCGAGGGTTTGCAAAATGCTTAAAGGGTTTGGTATGAAAATTGTCACGTTAATCGTTGCCGAAGTTGTACTAAAGGAATAGGTGTCGATCGCAACATACCAATTGGTATTTGAACCTTCAGGCCTGAATAAATGTAAAATGTCGAGACCGGTACCAAAGGTGCAAAGCCATTAAATACACGCTAAATTACTGACATAACAGAGAATAGTGGTATAAACTGTTGAATGTTCACATGACCCTACATAGCCTTCTGTCAATATTTGATGTAAACCTGAGTTTCTGCTGTAGCGAAAGAATGGTAGAGTGGGCGTCATAGATAGACATGATCACTGTGCTAATGTAAAGGCCTAAGTAAGGCTTTAGCCTGAATGGCATGCAGCATTCATGTTCTTGTTGCGGTCAAACCCACACGTTCATGTAACACATACGCACACACAGAGATGCACCAATATGTTCCCCACAATAATGCTGTTGGTGAAATGTTACTTTAGACCCATATTATGTCTAATGACAGCCTAAAAGACAGTTCGCGACTTATTTGTTCTATTTTCATTTCTGAAAAAAAACAACAAAAACCAACTGAAGATCTTTTAGAATGTAAAGGAGGTATGGCAAAATGCACACTTTGGCACTTGTTTAAAAGTCATTGTGACACGCAGCCGTTTTAACGCATGGGCACACTGAGCAGTGGGGCCCAAAGGGCTTAGGGGGCTCCATGCATGCATATTTACATTGGTTTTTGAAAAGGGGGAAAGCAGCCTATTGCCATGCCCAAGGGCAAATAATGATGTTAAGACAGTCCTGTTACGGCACTTATCAAGCTTTTCAGATTTATTCCAACTCCTTCATGTATTACTAAAGCCGCAAACGTTTAACGTGGATTTTTTAAGTTGTGCAAAAAGTGGAGTTGGAACAAACAAGATGTATGGTCGGGAGTTTTACTCGACCGTCTCAAAACTATAAAAAAATTGAGATAGGCCATTATATCAGCACAGGGCCGATATGTAGTATACTACGGTTGGTTTTACAGCTCCACAACAACCAGATCAGGTTCACCTGCGACCAGAGTGGGACGTGAACTGAAAGCTCCAATTTGATATCACAGGTTAAACACCTACCATAAACCAATATGGCCAGAACACCATAATTCTATAGTTACGAGAACGATAAAATCTTGCACGTAGGTACTAGATGTCTTTCACTGCCTTGAGAGTATACTACATGTATTACTAATGTACTTTGGCAAAAACGCCTAAATCTCGATAACGCAGCTCCAAGAAAATCGCAATTTAGCCTTGCGGTCTATTATACTTTTTTCTTTAATATGTAGCAATAAAATGAACATGTTTTTTCTATCTTGTGAAGTTTTATTGATGTGGGTGTGAAAATTAGTGATCTATCAAGAAAAAGCCGTTTTGTCGAAGGTAGTCCAGGCATACGAGACCACTCTTGTCTTCTTAGTTGAAAATATACATTTTTGGCTCAGCAAAGGCTTAAAATAAATGTCCTCAGGATTAAAGCACTTGAGATCACCAGAAAACATGACTATCCCAAAATATTCAGGAAGAAACAGAAATATTTCTGAAAACTTTCAGAAGTCCACCAGATTTCACCACTGA
Source organism: Onchidella celtica (assembly GCA_963931925.1). Classification (NCBI taxonomy): domain Eukaryota; kingdom Metazoa; phylum Mollusca; class Gastropoda; order Systellommatophora; family Onchidiidae; genus Onchidella; species Onchidella celtica. The sequence continues at coordinate 48,426,435 of OZ007570.1, forward strand.
TAAGAGGACAATATTTTCACTGCCATACGGTACTGGCATTATGTCAGACTTATGCCAAAAGGCAACTGACGGTTCATTGCATTTCTGAGCATCAAGGCTACCAGATAATATTATAGAAAAAGAATTGCGCCAATAGAATCATCATGGCATAAGACACCAAATGCCAGGAAAAAGAAACATCTTTTTTTTATATATCTTAAATGGGTCAAAAATGACTTTTTCGCTTAGGGCAGTAACGATAAAAGCTGTTGAGCTTACAGAAGTTTATATTAATGAAACCCAGTTTGCTCACGTGAATACTCCAGAAAGACATTGATTTACGCTTGCAGCTCTTGAAAAACAGAATCAACAACAACGCAGCTGTATTGGAGTGAAGGTTAGACGTGATCAAGGGAAAACAAACCAAGACAAACAAAGACTCGCCAACTTCGAAACAGCCCCTCTTGTTTGCTCTACGCGCCTTCTACACAAGGTGTCAAGGCAAGGGAACATGGAAATAAAGGGGTCGTAGCCCTGCTTTCTTTGCATTTCAAAATGTCACTCTTATAATTAACTTGGTGACATAAAACCTTGTAAATTCACTGCTGTTTGATTGGCACACCTACTTTCTTACTTACTGAGTCAGTCAGTCAGTCAGTTAATCAGACAGTCAGTCAGACAGTCAATCAGTCATTCAGTCAGCCACTCACTCACTCACTCACGCACTCACTCACTCACTTACTCACTCACTCAGTTTCCTCTCTCTCCCTCCCTCCCTCATTAGCTTGAAATAATAACAAGTGGCTGAGAGAGTTACTATTCAAAGACAACACATTCAAACAAAACTTAAGCTGTCAGAAACAATTAACAACTAAACAAACAGTCAGACAGAAGGGGATCGTCATCACTCAAAATATTACCAAAGAATTACACAGTTACTGTTGTGCAGATGACCATCACGCACTTTAAGATCAGTGGACACGAAACTTCAGGATACACTCACAGTCAGATTGTCTCTTACTGAAAAGCCTGTTCTCTATTGGTGGGCCTAAATTTTGGAACAACATTAGCGCTGACACCATCAAAAGTGAGAATATCATGCCATTTAAAATAGATTCAAACCGAATTGTTTAGAACTGTTTTCTTTGAAACTGAATGATGTCCATTTTAGGCCCTGAGGTTTGAAGATAAGAGTAGATTAAGTTTTGTTAGTGTGTGTAAGTGAGAGCATTATGAACTGACCTCATGTTAATATGTTTCTCCTTTGACTTCAGCGCCTTGGACCATATTATTTTTGTGTGGATTTGAGCGCTTTACAAGCGAATTACATATTTATTACATTACATTAAATCACCCCCGTACCGAAAACCACCAAGAAAACCTTTTACTTACCAGTTCTGACTTGAGTGTATTCAAAGCGTTGTTAATCCTTAAACTGGCTTGACTGTACTCCGATCTGGCATCACCAACATCTTCAGACTCGTTGACGATCGTATCTGTTGTAGACTCTCCACTTAGAGAATTGTCCCTTTGCTCTTGTCCAATGTAAGGATGCTCGGGATATTCGTTCATTTCCTCGGTCTGTCCATTATTCTCTTCCGGATACTCGTGACCTTCTCTTTGAACTGAATCATTTGTGAAAGTGTCATGGTACAAAGGGGAATATCCTGGTACAGAAATGTGAGCATTAGACAACTGGTGTATGCAGTGATTTTCAGACTCTGTCACTGTAGAACTTTCAACATTTTTGCCCGACTGTCTGGCTTTGTGAGGTTCTGATTCACTTACTAATACTGAACTATTATCCTCTGTTGGCTTGTTATCAACTGGGACTTGGGGAATACGTGAATCTAACAGGGCATTGTCTTGAGCAAATGTTTGAGGCTTGTTTGTGCGATTGATTCCTGCATTTGAACACACAGACGTGGAATTGTACACTTTCACCTCTTTTCGTGCATCTTGAGAGTTTATGGTTATGGACGATCCAAGGTGAAAGTTGACAGAGTTTTGCTGAGAATACAGGTCCGCACATTGAGCCCCTTTTGTGGACTCAGGCCGTGTACGTTCTGATGTATCTTCTGGCGATGGGTCGTTGGCTTTGGTCTCCTTGTGAACATCCTTGTGGATAGTGACAGTGGATATGATGTTTTCATTCGCATCGACGTTTTTCTTATCATCCCTCATACCAGTATTGGAAGATAGATGTTTCCGCGGTGGAGAACCTTTACGTCTTTCTCCAGTCTCTTTTTGCCGGTTTGGCGTGGTCTGGTCTCTGGATGATCTATTGATGCTCATGGCCATCCGTTTAACGAAAGAATCTGTACGGCCCAGTGATTTGCTTTTAGATTCACGTTGTTTACTTTCAGCTGGCAATGACTTTTCATTGGAAGTCTGGTCAGGAGACGGTTGATGTGTTGCAATGTTCTGGCGACTTCTTGGCTTTACTGCTGGTTTGTCTTTAACACTCACCGATGACTTTGAACCGTCCCCTGTGGCAGTACTTAGCGGTGTAATATTCAGTGTTTTGGTGTTGTCCATCTCCATCCTGACAATGTTCGGTTCCCTCTTGTCTTCCTTTTGGCCTATAACAATCAGAGTTGACACATTTGACAATGGCACATTTCTAGTTTGAACTTGAGCCGCTACATCAGAGTGGTGTGTTTCAGTGACCTGATGTTCTTCGCCCAAACCACTCGGAGATTCCACCCCGTCACACTGATTATTTACATGCATTCTCATTTTCTTTGGTGGTATCGTGGACTCATTAATTAGAGTTTGAGAATGCTGTCGAGGGTCAGCAACAACACTGTTGAACTGACTTATCAAAGCAGAGACTTTCTTACTGGGTTTTCTCTCGATTTTGATATCGTTTTCTGCCTCACATTCACCGTCACTTGGAGGGTCGGTTGAGCTTTCTCCCTGGAGTTCTTGATTCACGTCCAGTACGATCTGGATTCCTTGCTCCCCAGCAGATACGTGCCGTAACCTGGAGTCATATCCACTGGCAACTGGGATGATTCTGAATTCATTTCTTTGGGCTGGATTACCGACTTGTATATCTACTTTAGTACTGTACGTATTCTCTTTCCCACCGGTCTCCATTGCCTCGATGTTGTTAGGTCTGGGCATACTTGTTATCTACGTCCACAGGTTTCTGATCAAGTTCAAGTGTCACACATTGAAACTTTTCTCAAAACCGCACACAATAATACATGTTAAGCCAAAAGTAGTGTTCTTTGCCCAACACAGGTGTTCAGCGTTCATTTACTGCAATGCACACTTGTTCGACATAGGATAAAATATTGCCAAGGCTGACAGTAAATATTTCAATTCCATCTACATAGCTATTGATACTCGGTCGCCTCGAGCTGGTAACAGATCGAATGACACTGGTTTCGGATAGAATCTCTTGACATTTACTGCGGTTTCACTCTAACACTTTTATTGGCCCATCGTAAAAAGACCTTAGACATTGATAACATGTAGTGTTTATTCACAGTGAGACACCCACTGTAAGTCAATCAAATTTCACCACCGACAGTAGGACTATACGGTAAGTTGTTACACTGCACAATTGAAATCCAGTTTACCCATCAGGAAATCCCTGAAACGAGAGAAAAGGCAAATGTTATTAGAAAATAAATAATTAACAATTAAAAAAATAATTAATTTACTATTATTTTTAGTTTTCCTAAACCGGCGTCTGTCGACCTTTCTTATCCCGGGCCCGACTTCAGTTTCTCCAAACCTGCCCCCCCCCCCCCCCAATGATCGGACAAAATTGGTGCACAGTAGCCTATAATATCCCTACCCCTCCATTCTGAAGTGTCACACCTCACCGGGGCATGTGCCCCATTTTAGAAACACTGATCGAGACATTAAAAGGTAGCCACTTCACATGCAGGACAAAATTTTGAACGCGATATCTCTGCTTGAAACTCCAAGCTTCTTTTTATAACATCCCATTATCACTGTAAACTGTTATCCCGCGAAACACGTTTCATTTGACATTTAGCTTCCAGCACCTATATGACCACTAGAAAATGTAAACAGAATTACTGTCAAAATGAAACAGGCCAGGTCATGCCCTGGACAGCCTGTTATAATAATACACTGGTGACTCATGCCATATACTTTGATCTTAATCATGCCAGATCTCGCTACGGCCGGGTCAAAATAAATTACAACACTTCAAAGCAAATGTTCAGAGTTCATGTATATTATATATCGTGACCTTAGTTTTTGTTAGTTCCAACTTCACTTTTTGAACAACTAAGAAACTCGGCGTTAGACGTTTGTGGTATTTAGTACTATGATAAGGAGTTAGAATAAATTGAAACTGTGACACAGCTAGATAAGTGCAACAATGAATTTTAAACAAGTGTCAGAGTGTGCATTCGTTATACCCTTTCTACATACTAAAAGGTCTCCAGTTTTTCAGGAAGAAGAGATAGAACGAACAAGAAGTAAGGTCGTGGGTATTTCTATCTAACCAAAACACTCCGCTTACAGTCATTTCTTTGTACTGAACGAAGACAAGAAGATTTCACGGAAAGTAAACTTACTGTATTTGTAGTAACAAAATAAAAAGAAAAAACAACCTGATCTCACTTAGAATTAAAGAAACTTCGTAAAAACTAAATTGCCAATTTCTTATTTTCTTCACCGAATGGATTCTTTACCACACTGCGATATTATTATTATTACTATATTTACGGAGTTAACACCCCGGAAGACTGTGTTGGTTGTCAAAACAAGAGAAAAAAAGCGTTGGCAGTGACGAACAACTGTTCTGTGCATAAAATTTACATGGTTGTATTAAACAGTACAAATGACAGTAGAAATTACGCGTTTTCAGAATTCAAAATGATTTCATCACCGTCGAATATTAGTCAAATTTTGACTTCAACGCAAGAAGAATAAAAGAAAAAAAAATGAACATCGCAGAATGAATCACATCTACAGACTGGTATGGACAACTTCAGCTCAGTCTGGACAGAAACAAAGCCTCCAGGCCTCCGGGTCTGAGATGGTTGAAGATCCAAATTTTATAAGCGGTGATAGCCGTGCGGCAAAGTTGGGCTCTTTCTGTTTGTATAGTCGTGTGAGATGTTATCTCCTTTGCTGAGATTATAACAAATCAGCTACAGGTTAAGTGATCTGGTAAAACCCATTCATGTTAGGATATCAAATACCAAAAGAAGGCCTAACTGCTGAATTCGTATCCGGGGCTTCAAAGAATGCGGAATAACTGCCAACTTCCCATTGGACGACAATGTAGGCGATCGGTGGGCGGTTGCCAATTTACGTGAGGGTAGGGAAACGCCCCGGATAGTTTCAGTAGTGCTGGTTTCATGGCAGAGTGTCATAACTACGGGTATCTATCTATCTATCTATCTATCTATCTATCTATCTATCTATCTATCTATCTATCTATCTATCTATCTATCTATCTATCTATCTATCTATCCATCCATCCATGCCTGCCTGCCTGTCTGTCTGTCCATCTCTCTCTCTCTCCATCTCTCTCTCTCTCTCTCTCTCTCTATCCATCCATCCATCCATCCATCCATCCATCCATCCATCCATCCATCCATCTATCTATCTATCTATCTATCTATCTATCTATCTATCTATCTATCTATCTATCTATCTATCTATCTATCTATCTATCTATCTGCACTCCTGCTTGCCTGCCTGCCTATCTGTCTGTCTGTATTTTATCCACATACTATCTTTAAGTCTGTCTACGCACATTTGCTCGTCTCTGTTAATCCCACTCACTCGCCATTCGTGAAACTATCTTTCAGTCTGGTTCCTTCTTTTTATGGCCAAAAATCCACTCATTACTGTTTCAACGGTTGAAACTCCGATTCAAAGAATAAATAAATAATAACAGACCTCACGCAGAACGGCGCGCCTCCGACTCGCCCATTCAATGTGCGCTTCGCCCCTGCTCGATTATTGACAAGTAATGGCAAACTGTCATAGGAGGTGAGTTAAGGACTGTGCAGGAGCACACCACTGCACTTCACAGCATGCAAATATGAAGTGCGCACTGGCAATGGCGATACGGAGCTAGTTCATATTGACATGCCAGAGTAGAGGGCACAATGTCCTCCCCTCCTTTGATCTACAATTTAGGGCCAATTTTGTGTTGACACTGAACCTCGACTTCTCGCACTGGCTTTTATGCAGGTCTTTCTCTTTCTCTCTTTAAGCTTTCCCCTCTTTCTCCCTTTTTCGCGCTCTCTCTCTCTCCGCCGTTTTGTAAGTCTGCCTGTCTCTCTCTCCCTCTCCCCCACTGCCCCTGCCTCTCTGTCTGCCCCCTCCTCTCTCTTTCTCTTTTTCCCCCCATGTGTTCTCTGCCCGACTTCTCTACTCACTCATACTAGTATACATTATACCCTCCACCCCTCTTTTTCACCACTCACATATTCTCTCGTTTCACAACTACTAGTGGCGTTTTACTTGTCCTTCTGTCTTCCTCCGTCTCTCTCTCTCTCACACACTTTGGCCCCGATAGATCTGCTTGATGCTTCTATTACCTCCTCCCCCCTTTTCCCCAGATTTTTTTCCTTTAAGTTCTGTCATGTCATTCAAAGATTGATTTTACCACCAGATATTACATAGCCAACATTTATTAATAGGATAAAATCTTCATTCGTTTTCATAACAGGTGCCTGTAGGATTTCTCGAACCTCTTAATTAATCACAAAGTTTGGCTGTTTTTGGTGATTATGGTTCGAAATAACTCTCCAAAAATTCTAGAAATTTATAGTTGTTGTTGGAAATAATATCTTTAACTCCATACATGTTCGATGCTAAATTTTCAACTCCGTAAACCTGGCAGTTTGTCGTGTAAACTGTGTCACAGATCGCTAATTTCACATAATAATGTTTTGTTTCTCCAGTTCTATTCATAGCTCTATGAAATGTTGGTGGAGCTGAAGAAATTGGGCATAAGGTGAAAGACCAAATTCCTCAGATTACTCCCAAAAAGGTGGTCATTTTTTCCATATGAAAAATTAGATTTGCTTATACAATCAAAGATACGCCATTATTCTGCATTCAGTTAATTAAAATATTTTGCTTGAAATCTTCTTAGAAATATTTAATTTTGATTTGTTAAAGAGCTAGAAAACTTTCACCTTCAGCACGGTTTTGTCAGATCCACCCCCAGATATTTATAGTTATTCGTTTATCGTTTCACTTGGCCTAAAAATTTGGATCAACTGAACCAAACCAATACGCTTTCAAAATAAACAAAGAGACAAAAAAAAAAAAAAAGTAACATAAAAACATCCTGTTACTATCTAAGGTGAAATAGCAAATTTACCACCAAACTGCATTTTTAATGCACAGGTGTAAGCCTGCGGTGGGGCACTCTCTCATTTGATATTTCGATAGTGGTCTTAAAAGTATTAATGAGTGATCCTTCCTCGATTTCCCTATCACTGACATACATAGACTTTCCCCTAAAGCAGTGTTTCTCAAGATGGGGTGTGGCAATAATTATTTTGGAGAGGCATGGGACTTCAGAATGGGACACAGGGATATAATACAGGGTGATTCAAAAAGAAGGAACCGATTTTATGGGCAATGTTCATTCTTTTTTAATCACCCTGTACAAGTAAACTAACTCCGTCCGATCTTGGTGTGGCGCACATTTTTTTCTTTAAAAAAAAAACTGAAGTGGGGCGTAGACGAAAAAGGGGTGAGAAACACTGCACTAAAGCAAAATCCAAAGTTAATAATTGTCATCTCTAAGATCTAAGTGCAAAAATGGTTTGAAGTTATTTAGTAGCCTACAACTTTACTGGAATGCGCCCAATCAAGATCATTCTGATCTTATTCAACCGGATTTTCCACACGAGTTTGCACTTGCTAATAGTTGAAGCGTCAAAGGCTCAACATTATTTTAAGTAGGGTAGTTGCTTCTCTATCGGTGCATGCAGTGGAAACAGATAACACACGCTTATTCAAATTTCTAAACGCTTTAATTCGTCAAGGGCACTAAGACTTACACACGATTAATTTTGAATGCTAAGAGAATATTAACGTTCTGCCCTTTACAACGGTACAAACCCAGCACTGCATTTAGAGAGAAAGTCTATTAAGAATGCAAGAGCTCGTTACTTTAGACACGGTCTCAATATAAAGAGGGTAGAAAGAGGGAAGGTTATATATACATAGCTGAAACCTTGCTTCAGAAGGGATCAGTTAATGACAAATACTGACGTTCAAATTCTGTTTTTGTTTTTTTTTCGTTAAAAACCCCAACAAAACCGAGTGAACGCTGAAGAATCGGCCAAGGCAAATACTGAAGTTCAAATTAAGGTATAGTTGTTGTTTTTCTTTAAAACCCCAACAATGCTGAGGGAATGCTGAAGAGAATCGGCAAAGGCAAATACTGACATTCAAATTAAGTTGTTGTTGTTTTTTTTCTCTTCAAAACCCCAACAATACTGAGGAAATGCTGAAAGAGGAAGAATTCCCATTCGCACCTGCGTGAAGCCATCTATGAACACCTATACTGCTATGAATTGTCATTTTCAGCAAAGTACAGTTATTTATAAAGGTTGACTGCAATAACTGCATCCAAATTTTTAATATCACACTCAGTATTACTATACAGTATCATAAAATTAACTTGTTCGTGAAACATGTAAAGGACATGTAAATTCTTTACATAGCTGGTATATTGTTTTCCCTTTTAAGTTGGAAAGTTATTCTTACCTGTACACCTGTCTTTCCTGTATAGAGAAACTCCGTACTGTATTTCATACACAAACACACATGTGAGCAATTATCCAATAATTTAAGATTTAAATTAACCAATATCTGCAAAAGCAAGATCCATACGTACTGAAATAATCCATGGCTCTGACTGATGTGAAATTGGAATTAAAAATAATCCACCTTACTAAACCGACACGTTAACTTCACTTGACGGTGCGGTGACCTCAGCTCTGATGTCAAGTCAGTGGTAGAGACGTGTTGCTGCTGCTGTTTGAGAACTCACAGGACAGTGGTTTTCAACTTTTTTCAGGGAATCTCTCCCTTACGCTCTAATTGTTCTGTTATCGTCCCCGTTCTCCCCCAAACTCCCACCCCAACCCCTACCAAATCCCTACCAAAACCCAACAGATACATTTCACAAGAAGACAAACTACAGACAAATGATGATATTATATTTTTCCAGAGCTTCATTAATGGCCATGATTATTCATTATAAAATAGGAACGCATTCTTTATCAAAATGCACTAAAAACAAAACAAAGCAAAAAACACAAGGTGCGTCGTATTTATCTGTTGATGTAATAGTTGTGAGTTGTGAACTGTTGTGAGTTGTGAACTGTTGTGAGTTGTGAACTGTTGTGAGTTGTGAACTGTTGTGAGTTGTGAACTGTTGTGAGTTGTGAACTGTTGTGAGTTGTGAACTGTTGTGAGTTGTGAACTGTTGTGAGTTGTGAACTGTTGTGAGTTGTGAACTGTTGTGAGTTGTGAACTGTTGTGAGTTGTGAACTGTTGTGAGTTGTGAACTGGGCCTAACAGGCTGCATTACAATTTGCTCTTGAGACGTAGAGAGAGAGAGAGAGAGAGAGAGGGAGAGAGAGAGAGAGAGAGAGAGAGAGAGAGAGAGAGAGAGAGAGAGAGAGAGAGAGAGAGAGAAAGAAAGAAAGAGAGAGAGAGAGAGAGATGCAAATCGGGAGAACAAGACTTTCTGTAAAGCGCCTAGAGCGAACTTGTTCGGATTAGGCGCTACATAAACATTATTATTATTATTATAAAACCCGTCTAGGCGTGTTGTTGGACAAGTCAATTGCTGCCCTGTATTTGCCCTCCAAATCGTCTTCTATTCATGTTTCTGCCCCCCTATCCCCTCTCTTCATCGTTTCCAGTCCATTGTCACCCTGTTCTTCGCCCCCCCCCCCGCCCGGAATCAAACTCGCCCTCCCTCCTCGAGCGATATCACCCACGTTGAGAACCACTGATAAAGGCGTCGCTTAAAAGGGGCAGAAGGGAGAGCTCTTCCTTTCGGCCAGTGTTTAGCAAAGCTGCCACTTGAAAAATATAAAGCTGTAGACACGAACTGCAAAAATATATATTTGAGTCACATATTACGATTCTGATAACGAAAACATTTTTATACTGTGTACATGTACGCTTAAAAACTCGGCTTATTGTGTAAACGCAGCGACAGGCAATCTCTTCTATGCACACGTACGAACAGGAACATAAAAATAATATTATCATAAAGTTGAATCTAACGACGCGGGAGGTCGCCACAGAGATTCAAAATTGCAGAGCTATGCAATAATAATTACATTATTTACATTCACACAGGTTTGCAAATCGGGCTTCCATAACTTTTTCGCGTCGTCTGTTTCATTTTTTTCCTCTCCTTTCTCTATTCTCACCTCCTCCCTCCGTTCCTCTTTCCGGGCTCAGTATCTCGCCTAGATCAGTCTTGAATCTCACGCGCCCATGACCACCCGAAACCTGAGAACCCACCAGAAATATTCTGTGGCATGAATCCATTCAGCGAGGCAAACAGAAAACTTGAGGCTATTATGAAGGAATTCAGAGCACCCGAAGAGACAGGTCTGACATGTTTTCAGTAAGAATACGAACAAAGAATGAGGAAGCCAACAGGAATGGTTTGCGAGCTACAACAAAAACGAAGCAAAACATAACGGAACGTCGTGGAAGGAAAATACCCGAAATCACTTTTAAATCTTACACAAGCATAAGAATCAAAGAAAGAACATTCCCGTGAACCAATGTTTGTCAGTTAACTATATAGAATGATGCATACAAACATTTCCAACATTTCCATCTAGAAAAATGCGGCAGTAATGCTTAAATCAACAAGATTAAAACAAAAACATCGACAACAACAGCAATAAAAACCAAGAACACGACTGTTATCTGTTGTAACGCCGTGCATTCGCCATTAACTCTGAAGAAATTTTACAAAACAAATTATCGCAAAAGGCGACAAATCAAATCAACTGAAAAGCTTACCAACCAAAAATCAACTAAAAAGGTTCCGAAATGAAAAATCAACATTAAAAGCTTACGAACCAATCAAAAATTTACTAAAAAGCTTACCAATCAACCAACCGCAAATAGATTAATCCGACATTCATTTCTGGTAAGAGACTGAATAATTGAATGCCGACAACGGTAAATTAACAACTGGTTTTTGTTTTTTTCTTCTTGTTTTATTCAAAGCCTGAACCTGAAAGTTAAGAAGGAGAACTCGTTCAGTCCAATAGGAAATAGAAAAACGAAATGAGAAATTTGAAACTCTTAAAACTGTTAAACCTACAGTTGAATTTTTTTAATTTTCCCAAAGCGATGCAATCAGTACTAATTAAATAGGCTTTCTAGAAATGTTTACTGTGTTGGAGTTTTAAGACCCATACAAATGTGAAGTACCAAATGTATAAGGTTACAACGTGCGGCTCAAAATCTATTGGCAGGACACAGTGATTGCGCGCTGACAGTTGTAGAAGGGTTAAAACGTTACGCCCATAGCTCAAGTCACAGACACTGTCGACACTGCTACCATCAGAACCACCTGAAAACATCAATCTACACACTGTCTCTGTCTACACAGAAAAACTAAACATCACGAGCACCTCAGATTTACCGTAGACAAAGGTGAAAACATCTTCATCCAAGCATCAATACACAGACCACCATCAGACCGATCCCTATGAACAGAATTAGTGCAAATACTGTAGCGACAACCAACTGAAAAGACAATTTCAGTGTAAACCTTTCTCTATATCGCGATATTAGTTCTTGATGTTCTATCTCCACTTTCTAAAAAAAAGCTGTTAGCACAGACCTACACGTTGGTGGCTGTGGGCTATGGTCGCTTCATCGTCGATTGAAGTGGAGGCGTGGGGAGGCAGCACCCACAGTAGCTGAGCAGCCTTATTTAAGGATAGCACTGCTCACCTCAACTGAGGAAGGGGCTAGAAAAGGTGCCCTAAAGAAAGCCCACTTCACATCACCCTGACTGGTATACCGCGACCGGTGGGGATCCCTTTTTGCGGTCGAAACAAAAAGAAATTCAGCTTACTCAGGCTAGGAGCCTGGAATATACGCACACTACAGGACAACTCAAACAACCCGGAAAGACGCACTGCACTTATTGCCATTGAGCTCAGCAGGTACAACCTGGACATAGTGGCACTCAGTGAGACCAGACTCCCTGATAGTGGCCAACTCAAAGAGCTCAGTGGTGGATACACCTACTTCTGGAAAGGCAAGGGTGCAGTCGAACCGAGACAGCATGGTGTTGGGTTTGCAATTAAAAATGACCTTGTCAGAAACTTGCAGTCCATGCCAACTGAAATAAATGACAGGCTAATGACACTCAGGATCCCAGTTGGGAAAAGCCAGTCAGCCACCCTCATTAGCGCATATGCGCCCACCATGACAAACCCAGATGAAGCCAAAGACAAGTTCTATTCTGATCTAGAATCTGTCATATGCTCTGTCCCGGCAGCTGATAAGCTGATTCTCTTGGGGGACTTCAATGCTAGGGTTGGCTCAGAAATCTCAGCGTGGCCAAATGTTTTGGGCCCTCGTGGAGTTGGTTCATGCAATAACAATGGGTTGCGCTTACTTACTTTGTGCGCTGAATTTGGCCTGTTCATTACCAACACAAATTTTAGTCTCCCCGTGAGAAACAGAACGTCATGGATGCATCCCCGCTCAAAGCATTGGCATCTCATAGACTATGTCATTGTGAGGAAGACTGACAGAAAGGATGTCCTTGTAACAAAGGCGATGTGTGGTGCCGAGTGTGGAACTGACCACAGACTCATTGTTTGCAAGCTCAGACTAACATTGAGACGCAATAGACGCCCTCAAGGGAAAGCGCCACCTAAACGCCTAAATGTTTCAAAACTCTGCTCAGCTGAGAAACAGAGCGAGCTCTCCTCAGAACTCTCCTCAAAATTGGATTGCGTGACTTTTGACCCTGAGAACATTGAACAGAGCTGGACTGACCTAAATACGACTGTACACTCTTGCGCCAGCAGTACAGTTGGTTTTCCTGTCCGCAAGCACCAGGACTGGTTCAATGATAATGATAATGAAATCAAAGTGCTCATCAAAGAAAAAAATAGTCTCATCCAAGCTCACTGCAGTGACCCCTCTTCACAGCAAAAGCTGATGCACTGGGTGCATGTAAGGGTGTACTCCAGAAGAAGCTGAGGAAAATGAAAAATGACTGGCTAGAAGATCGAGTAAGAGAAACTCAGAAATATGCTGACACAAACAACACTAGAAAGTTCTTTGAGAGCCTCCGAGCTGTGTTTGGACCATCCCGCTCTGGCACTACGCCACTTCTTGCGTCAGATGGTTCAACACGCATTGTAGAATTGAATGCCATAATTCAGCGCTGGGCAGAACATTTCGGAGGTGTGCTAAATCGGCCATCAAATATAAATACTGAGTCCATTGACCGCCTCCCTCAGACTCCTATTAATGCAGCTCTTGCCAAGCCATTCACAGCAAATGAGACCCGGACTGCCACAAATCAGATGTCCTTTAACAAATCACCAGGCGTGGATTCAATTCCTGCTGAGGTGTATGCCTTCGGTGGAGAAAAGCTTATTGAAAGGTTGACCGAATTGTTCAATCATATGTTGAAAGCAGGGAAGCTGCCACAGGACTTCAAAGATGCTTCAATCATCCATCTGTACAAAAACAAAGGGGACAGCCAAGTCTGTGACAACCATCGGGGAATCTCTCTACTTTCAATTGCTGGCAAAATATTGGCAAGAATGCTTCTGAATCGCCTTCTTGATCACCTCTCGTCAAATGACTTGCTTCCCGAGAGCCAATGTGGCTTTCGTAAAGAGAGGGGAACGGCGGACATGATCTTTGCTGCCAGACAGATTCAGGAAAAATGCATGGAACAAAATAAAGCGCTGTACATCACATTTGTTGACCTCACAAAAGCATTTGATACAGTGTGTCGTGAAGGCCTCTGGAAAATCTTGGCGAAGTTTGGGTGTCCACCCGAATTCATCACAATAGTGCGCCAGTTTCATGATGGCATGCAAGCTGCAGTCAAAAGTAACGGCAGTGTTTCAGAGCCCTTTGCGGTCACAAATGGGGTAAAACAGGGTTGTGTCTTAGCCCAAACTCTGTTCAGCATCATGTTCTCTGCAATGCTACAAGAAGCCTTTAGCTCTCCTCCTCAAGGGGTAAGCATCAAGTACCGAACTGATGGCAGTCTATTCAACCTCAGGAGACTTCAGGCAAAAACCAAAACCAAAAGTACTCAAGTCTGTGACCTACTATTTGCTGATGATTGTGCACTTCTGGCACACGATGAGGATAGCATGCAAAACTGTGTTGATAAGTTCTCTAGTGCCTGTGACAACTTTGGCCTCACAATAAGCACAAAGAAGACGGAAGTGCTCCATCAGCCTACTCCAGACGACAAGTATCCTGTGACCCCAAATATCAAAGTCCATGACAGTCTTCTGAAGGTGTCGGAGAACTTCACCTATCTTGGCAGTACACTGTCTTCCACGGCTCGTGTTGATACTGAAATTCCCTCAAGAATCAGCAAAGCCAGCTCTGCATTTGGCAGGCTTCGAAAGAGAGTATGGGATGTTGCCGGCATTCGCACAGACACTAAGCTGAAAGTGTACAATGCTGTGGTCCTTCCCACCCTACTCTATGGGGCTGAAACCTGGACAGTGTACCAATCGCATGCCAGAAAACTAAATCACTTTCATCTGGCCTGCCTTAGAAAGATCCTAAGGATCAAATGGCTGGATAAAATTCCAGACACTGAGGTCCTCAATCGTGCCAAGGAATTGAGCATCTTCTGTCACCTGAAAAAAATTCAGCTAAGTTGGGCAGGACATGTTGTCAGAATGCCCGACTCCAGACTCCCTAAGCAAATCTTCTTCTCTGAGCTCTCCAATGGAACGAGGAATGTTGGGGCCCCAAAAGAGACGTTACAAAGACACTCTCAAGCAATCACTGAAGGCCTTTGCCATTGATGTGAGTGAGTGGGAAAAGCTCTCGCTTGATCGAGCAAATTGGAGGGCGGCCCTTACCAGAGGCAGCAAAGCATGGGAAGCTGACAGAGTCCAGCAGGCTATCAAAAAAAGAGAACGGCGCAAGAAAAGGCCCAGTGGTACTGAACCAACGGAGCACTCTTGTCACTTATGCGGAAGGGTCTTCAGGGCAAAAATAGGACTTATCAGTCACATGAGAAGCCATAAGTCATGAAAGAACAGTCTTTCCATTCTGTCCTCTGTGTCCTTTACTTCTCTTTATTGTCCATGTGTTGAAATTCTCAACAATTTCTGTTCTTTATTCCTCTGCTGCTGTTAAGGTCATCATACCTGATGGACGAACTATTATTATTATTATTATTATCTCCACGTTCTAAAAAAAAACAAAAAACTGGAGATCTTTTAGTATGTAGAAGAGATATAAGTAATGCACACTTTGATACCTATTTAAAATGCGTCAAGGCACGTCTTGTCAAGCTGTTTCACAGTTCCCATTTATTCAAATCCCGTATCATAATTCTAAAGCCGCACACGCTTAACGTTGAATTTCTCAGTTGTAATGGTAAGGATCAAAACATCTTCACCAAAGCGGCGAGTGCTATAGTCTAGTATAAAGCCCTCCGATTCCAACAGAAATAATCAAATACTGAGCGCCAATAACTGCAAAGGCAACTTCAGTGTAATATTAATTATCTATATTCTCCGGGAACAGATTAGATACAGTAAACTAACCTGTTTCCACCGACTGCATCGCTGATTTGAAATGCAGAAAGGATTTTGTATTTAAAAAATTCAAAGGATCTGCCTTTACCTTGGAAGAGATTCTACAGACAAAAGGCATCCTTTATTCTGTTGTGCCACAGCGTAGCTAGAATCCTCTCTGCCTGGTAAACACCAATTTATTTAGGATTAGGATGACTTAATAGTTGCGACAACATTGCACCCCCTCTACGTTATTATCTTTTTTCCTTGCATGTATATTAAAAGTAGGCGCCAACATTTAGGTAAACAGCATACTGTCTTAAATATCAGACATCAGCTTTCCGAATGCCACGATTAATATCGCAATATTAAGTTAATAAAATCGATTGTTCTGACCTTATGGCTCCTCCACTGTTGAATGTGCACTGTATACGAGCAAGAGGTGAGACCAACACAGCCAGCATGATGATTATGCAGCGGAAGGGCTGGATATTTGTAATGTCTACTCATTTTAGATATTCAAGATACGCCATTTTTTTGTTACCTACTTTGTGACATGTCACGTTATGCATTATTCATGAACTGGAAGGGATTCGCCTATGAACAACTGGTTATGTCAGGCACAGGTTTAGATCCCAGGAAGTGTACGTAAGGCTTTGGAAAGATGTGTTTTTGTTAGAGCGAAAAGTCAGACGTGTACGTGTCTGGATGCACAGCGGCGAAATGACAGTTTATGTAATACTAGACAGCCCTGTGACTCATTTGAGAGATGAAGTTTTGTTGCCAGGATTCAAACATTCATTCCAACGGGCCACTCAGTTCTTGTTTGTTCCAGCTCCACTCTGTGCACAACAGAGAAATCCAACGTTAAACGTCTGTGGCTTTAGTTAATATGGTAAGGAGTTAGAATAAATCGGAACCCTGAAACGGCTTGATTAGTGTCAAAAAGCATGTTCAACAATTAATGTCAAAGTGTGCATTTTGTTATATCTCTTCCACAAACTAAAAGATCTCCAGTTTCTCAGAAAAAAGCAGACACAGAACAAACAAGAACTGAGGTCGCCAAAAGGCAATCAGAATTATGAGATTGTGATATTGCACATCTAGATTTTTAAGCATGCTTCAGTTTAAGTGAACGTATTTAAGGTACGTTGATTAAAAAAAGTTGTTTCGCTATGGTGCAAAATGTTGGTAAATTGAACACTCCAGAATAGACAAACAGATAAACAGAATGGGAATTTTAATATAGATTCGTACTTCGAATAAAAAAGGAGAAGGAATTAAAGAAGCAACAAAAAGAACAAAACTAGAACTCAAATGTCCTGTAAGAATTCAGAGTTCATAAAGGGCATTATTACAAACTAAAGGGGGAAAAATGTGTGAAACAAGGAAAAAAAAAAAGGCCAGAGAGAAATTCAGATAATTTATATTTTAAGGATTGGTTTGGATCTCTCTGGTAATAATTTGTATTTGTATTTGTATAAAGTTTCTCTTTAATCCCATTTGGGAAATTTGCCTTTGTGCCATTGCAGCCCAGTTACAACTGGAGCAGGCACGTCGTCGCCATAGTGCACCGCCGGTCGGCTTTTTTTTTCTGAGAGGGGGGGGGGGGGTGAGGGAGGAGTGGGGGGAATGGTAGGGATGAATTTTATTTAATTTTGCCCGGGCAGCGGCCTGTTCGGCCTGCTCTTTTCGATTTCCAACTGCCAAGGTATCTTTAACGTGCGCAACGTGCACACGGGCCCTCCGAATTTACTTATCCGAGAAGACTAGGTACTCGATCCTACCCCCCAATAGGATCAGGGACACGAAAATATGAAAAAAATTCCAAACTTCCAATATGCCGGGTTTTGAACCCGGGACCCTTGGCATGAGAGGCGGGCACCTTGCCTCAAGACCACCTTGTCCCCTTGAAAATTTCTCAAAAACTGAGAGAAAAGTAGAATGCCTGCCAATCCCCCCAAGAGGGGAGGAGGCTACTTTCAGGCCAAACTCAGATAATACAACTTTTTTTGTTTCTTGTATATTTTAAAAAAATGTTTCTTTTGTGAGGTTTGATTGTTTCTTTTGATTTTTTGTTTTTCAGACTTCCTGGACATTTTGAGACACAGAGTATGAGAACCTCGGGAAGACTGATACGATTCCAGTTGGTCAATTGTCATATCGTCAAACAGACCACAATCACGAACTACTGATAATATTAGAGAGAAACCAAAGAGTTACACGCCGCGGTCTTACTTAATCTTTCATAGCTATAGCAAATATTTGCATTCGCCCACCGGTCAGTCAGTCCACAGAGAAGTTCGGGAGAGGTAAGGTTATTAAATTCCAAAGTACTCTTCAGGTGGACTGGCTGGATGAGGTCATGGAAGTGAACTCACGACCTTAACTCTTGTTTGTTCCAACTCCACCCTTTTGCACAACTGAGAAATCCAACTTCACACGTTTGCAGGTATAGTTATTATGAAAAGTAGTTAGAGTAAATCGGAACTGTGAAACAGCTGGATAAGTGCCATAACGTGTTTTAGACAATTGCAGAGTGTGCATTATTTTGTTATCCCTCTTCTACATACTAACAAATCTCAAGTTTTTCAAAAAAAATGGAGATATGACTTACAAGAATGAAGTTCGCGAACTGTCAAATAATGTAGAGGTTACTCATTGTCAACACTATGAACCACACAGAGAGATTGATTTTCAATGGATCATCGCCGGTTCATTGGAACGGAAACAGTTAATTTCACCTGAATGTACCCATCCCAGGGAGCCTCTCTACGTTAATTCCACGCAGATTTGTACAGAATTTCCGTAGGGTTGGTACGATTACCGTAGGGACGGATTCTCTACATCAAACTGGTGTCGGCAAGATAAACTTAACCAATGGATCTATGTTGGAACGACCACATTCCTATGTGCAAACTTGACGTCAGTCCTAAGTATAGACCCTTTTAATTTACCGTCCTCCATATCACGTGATTTGCAAACAAAATGGCGGCGTGCCCAACTTGTAGGGCGGAAGCGGTGGACGACGGTCGAACGATGCCATCCTCTTGTTGGGCACCCAACTGTACAAACCCGTTACGTGCTGGTTCTGGCATAAAAAATGCATCTTTGCTTTGAATGTGCACATATTATTATTCAGATGCCATCATCAAGGCAAGTTGAGGTTTTTGCCCTACACGGTGCTTTTCGAAGCCGTGCGGCTCCCCGCAAACAACCGTAACGCGGAAGCTGAAAGGATTGCTGGTTGGGAAATCTATATAAAAAAACAGCAAGGAAAAAAAAATTCACTGCTGCGAGGAAGAAATGCCCAGACCTAAAAAAATTACATGTGAAAGATAGTTCTTTTTGCTACTATGTCTATTCCTTTGACATGAAAGCGAAGTATCGTAATTTTGTAATAAATGAAAGTAGGCCTAAAAATATCAAATAATGTTTTCTCCTCAACAATGATGGCCTCCCTCCTGCCTTTGTTTTGTTTCGACTTTAGTACCGTGCATGTCATAAAAAATAATCATATCAAGCTTGGTGCGCAGTGTCCTGGGGCGCATGAGTTCTGAAGCAGGACTGCAGATTACTACTTTTATTGTAAGAGAGAGAGAGAGGGAGAGAGAGAGAGTACGTCATCGAATAATGCTTTCTCCTCAACAATGGTTGCCCCCCTCCTGCCTTTGTTTTGTTTCGACTTTAAACTTCCGGTTGCGTTTCAAAGTTTGAAGGCATGAGTTTCTGTGCCGTCTGCCTTATGCACGGTACGGGCCATGCGGGTGTTGCTGTGCCAGTTGTGAGTTGTTTTCTTCCTAGATCTACATATTCTGTATGCTGATTGTGCGTGTTGTTTGCAACCCGGTCTTTGAACGGGCCCTTACACTAGTATATCAAAAGAAAATTAGTGGTTCTTCAACTGTATGGATTGTTCTATACAGTGCCTACGTCACACACACTGAAACTCCAGATATTCAGCGAAAAGTGTACTTTAGTGCACGCGTTGATCCTGAAAATTTCAGCTCTGTCCAGGTGGCTCACTCAGATTAGTATTAACAATCCTGGGTTTATGTGCTCTGCACGGAAGAGATTTTAGTCGCTGATAGGTTGTTTTGGAGTTCAGGTGGACTGAGTGTGTGTGTGTGGGGGGGGGGGGGTATCATACTAAGCTGGGAATGTCATAGCCAGTTGCTGCCACCTAAATGTACACCCAAGAAATAATGGCAGAAGCTGACTGTGTCTGACCGGGTTTAGTATGATATGGTCTTCTCGGATTTACTAAGAAAATATAGGAAATTATGGTGTGCACTTCTTGTCTGCCAGCAGACGACTGTGTCATTCCTGTTTTAGTAGGACCCCGCCCCCCCCTCGCCCTTAAACACGATATACAACTACAGACTCTGATAGGACCCCGCCCCCCCTCGCCCTTAAACACGATATACAACTACAGACTCTGATAGGACCCCGCCCCCCCCTCGCCCTTAAACACGATATACAACTACAGACTCTGATAGAACTACGCCCCCCCTCGCCCTTAAACACGATATACAACTACAGACTCTGATAGAACTACGCCCCCCCTCGCCCTTAAACGCGATATACAACTACAGACTCTGATAGAACTACGCCCCCCCCTCGCCCTTAAACACGATATACAACTACAGACTCTGATAGAACTACGCCCCCCCTCGCCCTTAAAAACGATATACAACTACAGACTCTGATAGAACTACGCCCCCCCTCGCCCTTAAACACGATATACAACTACAGACTCTGATAGAACTACGCCCCCCCTCGCCCTTAAACACGATATACAACTACAGACTCTGATAGAACTACGCCCCCCCTCGCCCTTAAACACGATATACAACTACAGACTCTGATAGAACTACGCCCCCCCTCGCCCTTAAACACGATATACAACTACAGACTCTGATAGAACTACGCCCCCCCTCGCCCTTAAACACGATATACAACTACAGACTCTGATAGAACTACGCCCCTTCCTCGCCCTTAAACACGATATACAACTACAGACTCTGATAGAACTACGCCCCCCCTCGCCCTTAAACACGATATACAACTACAGACTCTGATAGAACTACGCCCCCCCTCGCCCTTAAACACGATATACAACTACAGACTCTGATAGAACTACGCCCCCCCCTCGCCCTTAAACACGATATACAACTACAGACTCTGATAGAACTACGCCCCCCCTCGCCCTTAAACACGATATACAACTACAGACTCTGATAGAACTACGCCCCCCCCCTCGCCCTTAAACACGATATACAACTACAGACTCTGATAGAACTACGCCCCCCCTCGCCCTTAAACACGATATACAACTACAGACTCTGATAGAACTACGCCCCCCCTCGCCCTTAAACACGATATACAACTACAGACTCTGATAGAACTACGCCCCCCCTCGCCCTTAAACACGATATACAACTACAGACTCTGATAGAACTACGCCCCCCCTCGCCCTTAAACACGATATACAACTACAGACTCTGATAGAACTACGCCCCCCCTCGCCCTTAAACACGATATACAACTACAGACTCTGATAGAACTACGCCCCCCCTCGCCCTTAAACACGATATACAACTACAGACTCTGATAGAACTACGCCCCCCCTCGCCCTTAAACACGATATACAACTACAGACTCTGATAGGACCCCGCCCCCCCCTCGCCCTTAAACACGATATACAACTACAGACTCTGATAGGACCCCGCCCCCCCCCCTCGCCCTTAAACACGATATACAACTACAGACTCTGATAGGACCCCGCCCCCCCCTCGCCCTTAAACACGATATACAACTACAGACTCTGATAGGACCCCGCCCCCCCCTCGCCCTTAAACACGATATACAACTACAGACTCTGATAGAACTATGTCCTTCCCTTCAACTGTATGAGTACTATCTAAACAAAATCAATATTACGTAGTTATAATTTCTGTGCCCATTTTCGTACGCTAAGTCGGAAGTCCGAAGATTTTAACAAACTTCAAGCCCAATTGTTGATCATTAAATGTTGCATATTGGCGTCATATTGATAACTGAAAACGGCGCGACCAGAGTGGGAAAATTTCCAAATTTAGACAAATAACGAAGAAATACGCCATGCGAGTGGACCTGACGAAATCGGGTTTAAAGTAAATGTAAAAGACTTAAATCTTGAAACCCCCCCCCCCCCCCCAAAGATGAACATGTTTCTATGGAAACCGAGATTTGTTTATGATGTGAAAGATCAGCCATTTTTCTGCATTCAGTTAAAAACTAAGCTTGAAATCATCTTAAGAACAATTACATTGATTTTTTAAAAAGGGGAATACAAATTTCACCTTCAGCCCGGTTTTGTCAGATCCAACGACATGATTATGGTTATTATTGGTTTCTTCTGTAAAGCATTTTAAAAACGGATATGCGCTATATAAAATAATAATAATAATAATAATTATCTTAATAATGCCTTTCTAAGAATGTAAATTAATAAAGAATGTGCCGTCTTACCTTTCCACATCTCCTGTATGAAATACATTCACAAATTCACAGGATGTAATCAAATCACTCGCCTCTTCTTTCTGTATTTTCAACTCTGCGGAGAGAAAACCCATGTAGAAAATGAAAATGAAAGAAAAAAGAACAACAACAATACACAAAACCTTAACAACTGGTGGATGAAGCCCCAGACTCTCACTATACAGATTACAGAGAGGTCCTGTTACAATGGGGCCGCCTGTTACCCTGGCATACTCACACACTCACACACCACGGGGCGATATTTATCTCCAGGGGCGTGTCCTGACCTCCTTTATAAAATTACTGTTATGGAAGAGTAAGAGAGTGAATGGATTAGCGCTTTACTGGTACAACTTGAACTGCCTCTGAACCCAATGAATCACCTTATAAAAATAATGCCAGGAGCCATCTCGATTAGAATTAAAATGTAGCCAAAAACAAAAAGAAAGGCCTACATTTTGCAAAGCCTCACTATCTGTGGAAATAAAGAGCAAGAAACAAAAATACAAAAGGAATTTTAATGAAAGTAAAATTAACCATTCAGAAAGCTAAAAGCCTGGAAAATTATAAACAACAACAAAATTGAAAGGATTTTTTAAAATGAATAAATAACTACGAATGGGCTATTTAGCCACTGCTGGTCTTTGCTTGCCTTATCGACCTTTGTACCAGGTAATGTAACTCCGCAGGCATAAATTATACGCCGAGATGAAAGAGAAAAAGCACATAATTCGACCTATAATTCTACGTGTCTTTTGTATGCATGTGAACAAACATTATTTTGGCTATTTATGCCTTATTTATCCCTATATGCCTATTTTATGTGTGTTTGCGCGACCTCTAGTATATTAAGAGTGCCTTCAAAAGACTGTACATGAGATAGAAAGAGGGGGAGAGAGAAAGAGAGAGAGAGAAAGAGAGAGAGAGAAAGAGAGAGGGAGAGAGAGAGAGAGGGAGAGAGAGAGAGAGAGATGTGGACGGAACAAGACTTTCTGTGATGCGCCTACAGCACTTTTTTGGATGGGGAGCTATATAAATGATCCTTATTTTATTCTTATTATGTTTAATGATATCTTTCAATAGCAATATCACACTGATCAGGTAAATATGGATTTTGCAGTAACTAGAAATGTGTGAAGAAAAATAAAATAAAAGCTCGAAGAAGATCGATATCGCCTCGAACTATACACAAACTGTTTTCTTTCTTGCCAAGTGTCAAATTACAGTCAGCTAAGGTTGGGCATTCACGTTAAGCTCAGAGATGAGACAAAACTAGACTGTTTCTTATGACAAGATGACGCACATTCGCCCTACACAAATAGGTTATGTAGGCACAGCATAAATTACAGAGATTCAGAAAATGCGTTTTCGGTAATCTTAAGAAGTGAACTAAATATTGCTCTACGTTTGTTTACAACTCACCGCGCCTCGATTCTGACTTAACTTATACACCGCAGATAAGTTTCCGAAAGTGAAGATACGAAAATACATTAAAATTATCTTTTTCAACGTGACTAGTCCTAGCAGGGTCGTCTTAACATCGATAATTTATAAGCCCCTGAGCATATTCTTTTGTAATACGGGGGATTTTCTTCCCCGTTTCAAAAAACCAATGTAAATTTGCAGGCATGGGACCCCTAAACCCTTGGGAGTCCATGAGCAACTGCCCAGTGTGCCTGTGATGTTTCCACTTTCTCTCACTAACTTTCTTCTGACACCAGCCGTGATGGGCACGGCACAAACACACTAAATAATCGACTATCTCTCTTCTATAAGTTATAACAAACGATATCTGTATTGCTTACATATATACAATAATTATTAATTCATTCAATAATAATAGGAACATAGGTCATACAATTTCATGTGAATTTCGATGGAATGAAGTTGATGCAAATCAGTACATGCTAATTAAATGGCTTCGTAATATTCAATCTCTAGCACATTTTATAAAACACATGGGAACATTCAGCATAAGGAAACCTCTCCTTTAGGGGTGTATGGCGCTATCTGGGCACTGGTTCTTCCTCTCTACCCTGGCTTGACTGCGCAGTTAGATCAACAGGTATCGGCAGGTACCAATAGGTCGGGAAGCCAAGAAGCCACGATGTCGTTAATCAAAGTACAAGAAGTTGAGAAGCCAAGAAGGTGTTGTTCTTCCTCCTCTGTAGAAAAACAATCGCAAAGTCCTAATCTACTGCTGGAAGGCATGACTTCCATACTTACTCCATGACGGATATTCATCATTAACACTTTTAACCGCTGACACTGTTATAAGTCAGGCTGCAGCTCCCATACTCCATAGGCTCCCATATAGGCAATAGAATAAACGATCAATACAGTTTTAATGATATTTACACGTTCCCCACGAAGAATAACGCTCTCTCTAACGGACCCCATCCTATAAGGTTTCGTAACATATATATAACGGCGTTTCCGTGACTCTCTCAGAGGCAGTAGTTATACCAAAGTAAACCCACTAGATTTAGGTTCTACAATCATGAACATTAAGTAAAATACACATACATCGTACAATTAACTTACCACTCAGCAACAGCCCAAATGCCGACAAGATACCAAAGATACCACGCTCTGACAAAGGATGTTTGCGGGTTCCCTGACCTTCCCCACTCACAAGACTAGTACAAAGTTACAGTTGCAGTTGTGGTCTCCTCTTCGGCACGAAGCTGGTGAGTGCTCTCAGCGGTCTGAAGTTGGAAGGAGCGTTCGGGGATTTATACCCAGTCAGGTAGCGTCCCAAGACGCCCACCGAGTGTGCATTAGTTATCCTAATAGCCACCCCCGTCGGCTCCACGTCAAATACTGTTGAAACAGCTCTACCCCCCAAGCAATTCCCAGGTGATCTGATCGACAAGTACGGCGGTCAAGTAAACACTACCCTTTTCGGGTGTCAAAGCGCTTCAGTTGCATCCCATACTTTCCCCCTCTGGCCTACAATGACTCTGTCTCCCCGCCGTTAACTATCTTCCCACGCTAGTTATAGGCACAATATTATTATAACTACTAGTTATACCTTGCCAAACTATCACCCTGTTACAATCGCCCCCACTTAAGTCGATTTTCCCTGGCAAAATCGGCTAATAAAATTATTAATCTACTGGTAATCTAGATAGAGTGTCGGCCCATAGAGCGTCTCGCCCCCTGATGTTGCTGACTCGAAAGTTATATGGTTGCAGCGCCAGGTTCCATCTAGTTACCCTCGCGTTCTTCTGGTCTTTAGTTCGCATCCAAGTTAGAGGTCGGTGGTCCGTCTCTAACACGAAGTTTCTCCCATACAGATACGCCTGCAACTTACTAACGGCGAAAACTATGGCCAGGCATTCCTTTTCAATTGTTGAGTAGTTCTTCTCCGCGGGTTTCAACTTTCTGCTAACATATACAACTGGATACTTCGTACCCTCGTCTTCTTGAAGTAGGCAGCCACTCACTCCAAGGTTAGATGCGTCTGTCTGGAGAATCAGTTCCTTGTTCCAGTCTGGCATCCGTAGTATCGGCTCGGAACTCAAACAAATTTTTAGGGCATTGAACGCGTTCTCCTGCGCGTGTCCCCACGCGAACTTTGTGCCCTGGGACTTCTTTGTGAGGTCTGACAACGGCGCCGAGATTGCACTGTAATTTGGTACAAACTTCCGATAGTACCCCGTTAGCCCCAGGAAACTCCTCACTTGTGTCTTGGTCGTCGGTCGGTCACAGTCGACAATGGCTCGCACCTTACTCTCCTGCGGTCTTACAGTCCCCTGTCCCAGCTTATGGCCTAAGTACTCGACTTCTGTCATCCCTATTAGCGTCTTGGTAGGTCTAGCTTTTAAATTTGCCCGTCTCAGTCGCTCGAAGACATTCCGACAACGTTCCAAGTGGTCAGGCCAATTTGCACTGTGTATAAGACAGTCGTCTACAAATGCATCTACCCCTTCGCCAGCATCTTTTAATACTTTCCTCATGAGCCTGTTAAATGTGGCGGGGGATCCCTTCAACCCGAACGGCATGACCCTGTACTGGTATAGCCCAAACGGTGTGGCGAACGCCGTCAGGTGTTTATCTTCCTCGGCCATCGGAACTTGATAAAAGCCCTTTGTCAAGTCCAGCTTGGTGAAATATTTTGCCTCCGCTAGATTGGAAATAATGGCTTCTACCTCAGGCATCGGTTCGGCGTCATCGGCAGTCACAACATTTAGCCGCCTGTAGTCGTTGCAGAAACGATGTTGACCATCGGGCTTCTTAACTAATACAATTGGACTATTGTACGGGGACTCGGACGGTTCGATGATTCTGGCCGCAAGCATCTTGCCTACCTCAGCCTTGACAGCTTCTCTAGTTGAGTACGGTAGTTGGTAGGGTCTTACCTTCACAGGTTTTTGATCTAGCAATGGGATTTTGTGCTTGATCAGGTCAGTGAGCCCCGGTACATCGGTAAATATATCTTTGTATTCTTCCATGAGCTCTTGCATCTGTTCTCTCTGATCCTGATCTAGCGTGTCCCCTAACTGTACATCCCTGTAGGTTTCGGTCTGTTCTAGCCTAGGCATGACTGTCTCCAGAGGCATCGAAGTCGCTTCCTCTCCTCCATCGGTCTCGTCAATTATAGCTGCAGCTATTGCCTCTGTGTTTTCCTGTTCGTCTTCCCTCTCAATATACTTCTTCAGCATATTCGCGTGATACAATCGTCTCTTCCCCTTGACGTTCACCATGTAGTTCACTGACCCTCTCTGCTCTTCTACTTTGTAAGGCCCTTTCCAAGTCATCTGTAGTTTCGATCCGTCACTTGGGAGAAGTATGAGGACGGAATCGCCCACTTGGAATTTCCTCTGTTTGGCCCCCCTATCGTAGTATTCCTTCTGCCTGTGTTTTTCGACGCTGCTGTTCTCGGCTACGACTTTCATGGCATCCTCCAATCGTTCCCTCATATCTACCACGTATTCGTACGATGACCTCGTTTCTGACTCCGCTTCCCCAGTCCACAGATTCTTCAGTATTGCAAGTGGTCCTCTCACAGGGTGACCGAACACTAGTTCAAACGGCGAAAAACCTGTACTGGCCTGTGGGGTTTCGCGATACGCGAACAGCAGTGGACCCAACATTCTGTCCCAGTCCTTGGGTCTGTCATGAGCTACTCGGCGAAGCATATTCTTCAGCACTCCGTTAAATCTTTCACACAGACCATTGGCCATCGCGTGGTAGGGCGAGCAGAATATCTGTTTCGTTTTGAGAAGTGCACTGACCTCTCTCATCAGCTCACCGGTAAACTGTGATCCCCTATCTGAAACTATTTCCTTTGGTATGCCTAACCGAGAAAATATTTCCATTAACGCTTCACTGACCTGCTCAGCTGATATCCCCCTTAAGGCTACGGCATCCGGGAAACGCGTGGCATAATCTACTAGCGTCAAAATATAACGCGATCTCCCATGTTCCGTACGCGGAAGTGGACCAACCAAATCTATGGCGACGCGCGAAAAGGGCGTGTCGATCAGGGGTGTCGGCACTAGGGGTACCTTTGTCACCCTACCTTTGTTGGATGTCCTTTGACACGCGTCACACGATCGACAGAAACGACCTACGTCCGCACCTATCCCAGGCCAAAAGAACGACTGCATTATTCTGTCCTGTGTGCGCGAAATTCCTAAGTGTCCCCCGAACACTCCTTCGTGAGCTATCTTCATCAGCTCACTTCGGTACTGCTTAGGTACCAACAACTGCTCCACATCAGCGCGTCCAGCCCCGGCCTTCTTTACCCGATAGTAAATTCCCTTACTCTCCTTTATGTGAGTACCTACCTCAGCCGATTGCTCCAACGTGGCTCTCTCCCTTAAAACTCTCAAAGTTTCGTCCTCTCTCTGGGCCCGGGCTATCTCACCTGGTGTGAGTTCCCCTATCTTGGCCCCTACCCTTACCTCCTCCGTTGAGTTGCCCTTGGCCTCCTCATTATCTGTGGTCTGACTCACTTTCGCACTCGCATTCTCACACTCATGCTCTTCCTTGTCAATCTCCACCTTGCGAGATCGCGTGAGTACCACACTTATCTTCTCAAGAGACGCCCCCTTTATGTTTCCTATAATCAAATCGGCCACTGGGTCTTCCACTACTAGCGCTTTGAGAAGCCCAGTATAAAATGGGGTTTCTACCCACATTTCCGCGACAGGAGCAGACCTTCTCGTCCCGTCCATCAGGACATAACTCCTGTTCTTCCCAGTTAAGCTGTTAGGAGGCAGTTTGTCCCTTTTTATAATCGCACACGTGCATCCCGTGTCACGAAGGATAGTAATCTCTTTATCCCCTATCCTCCCCTTCTCCAAAAATGGAGCGGATAAATCATTCTCCGGAACATCGTCTCCGGGCTCATGTTCTGTCGAACCTTCTAACTCAATACTCTTACCTTCCGTCTCCCAAGAAATGAAGGTCTGTGGCCCAACACTCTGCTCAGCCCCTGGTTGAGTATTCGCCCTGCCCGATGACTCCCACTGACTGTCATCGGCTTCCTCATCGCCGGTTAGTACGACTGCGGTCGTCTCTTTCTGTCTCTTCCTACAGAATCTCGCAATATGGAGAAGTGACCCGCACACAAAACAACCACGCCCACTCTCACGCTGGGACTTACCTCGGTTGTCCTCGACAGTGGCAGCAGCACCCTTCTTCGTCCTGCCCTGGTCACACTGCCTACTCAGGTGATTGGGAGAGCCACAGTTGAAGCATACCGGTTTACTCACTCCTAAACCCTTACTTCTGCTCTCCTCAACCCTCTTACCTGACTTCCGCTGTTGCTCCAGCCCTCGCTTCGACTGATGAGCCTCACTATATAAGTCCGCCATCTCAACTAACTCATGCACGGACTTGGGGTCCCTCTCTTTCAAATATATGGAAAGATTACAGTCGACAATCTTCAACATCTGCTCCCTGACTAACAGATCCGTAATCCCTTCCATAGTTCTCTCTGCCTCTGAGAGGTCTACCCACCTCTCAAAATATCTCTGCAATCTCACGGACAGCTGCGTATAAGTTTCGTCCTTATCTAGACGACTCTCCCTAAACTTACGCCTATAACCCTCTGCCGTGAGGTGATACTTCTTGAACAACACCTTCTTTACCTTCTCGTAATCCCTACTGTCTTCATCGCTGAGACCGGAATAAACATCTAACGCCCTGCCAGTTAACAATGCCCCTAACATGTCTGCCCAGGTGTCTTCTTCCCAATCATTTGCCTGCGCGAGCCTTTCAAATCTTTTCAAATATGAGTCGAGATCCTCGCGCGAGTCATCAAAAATGGCAATTTTAGGTACCTTCGGGGCAGCAGATTTTCCATTCCCTTTACCATTGTGACACCCGTTTTTGGCTAGTTCCCGTTCGCATTCCATTCTCTCCCTTTCAAATTGTCTTTCCTTCTCCTTTTCTTCTCGTTCGCTAGCCCTTTGTTCTCGGTTTTGGGCTTTCTCTTCGTCCCACCTAATTTTGAATTCCTCATCACTAATGCCTTCTTGTCTGGCAAGCTTCAGTGCGCCCAGATAGTCCATCAGCAATTGACCTGTAAACAAAGCTAACAATAAAGCGTGGATCGTAACTGTGAAGTTAACAACAATATTCCTGCAATAGCAAACAACAATTTTCTCTGTGACAAAAGATAAAATTGAACAGTCAATGCACAGGTAAAATCAGAGCATGTCGCAGGCACTAAATGTCAATCTCTCTCACTCGCCTCAGGGCAGATGACCTGTCCACACAATCACACAATAGCCCCTTGACACGACCCAGATCAGAATTAAATGTTATTTACTAGCAGGATCCCACTTCTGACACCATTGTGATGTTTCCACTTTCTCTCACTAACTTTCTTCTGACACCAGCCGTGATGGGCACGGCACAAACACACTAAATAATCGACTATCTCTCTTCTATAAGTTATAACAAACGATATCTGTATTGCTTACATATATACAATAATTATTAATTCATTCAATAATAATAGGAACATAGGTCATACAATTTCATGTGAATTTCGATGGAATGAAGTTGATGCAAATCAGTACATGCTAATTAAATGGCTTCGTAATATTCAATCTCTAGCACATTTTATAAAACACATGGGAACATTCAGCATAAGGAAACCTCTCCTTTAGGGGTGTATGGCGCTATCTGGGCACTGGTTCTTCCTCTCTACCCTGGCTTGACTGCGCAGTTAGATCAACAGGTATCGGCAGGTACCAATAGGTCGGGAAGCCAAGAAGCCACGATGTCGTTAATCAAAGTACAAGAAGTTGAGAAGCCAAGAAGGTGTTGTTCTTCCTCCTCTGTAGAAAAACAATCGCAAAGTCCTAATCTACTGCTGGAAGGCATGACTTCCATACTTACTCCATGACGGATATTCATCATTAACACTTTTAACCGCTGACACTGTTATAAGTCAGGCTGCAGCTCCCATACTCCATAGGCTCCCATATAGGCAATAGAATAAACGATCAATACAGTTTTAATGATATTTACACGTTCCCCACGAAGAATAACGCTCTCTCTAACGGACCCCATCCTATAAGGTTTCGTAACATATATATAACGGCGTTTCCGTGACTCTCTCAGAGGCAGTAGTTATACCAAAGTAAACCCACTAGATTTAGGTTCTACAATCATGAACATTAAGTAAAATACACATACATCGTACAATTAACTTACCACTCAGCAACAGCCCAAATGCCGACAAGATACCAAAGATACCACGCTCTGACAAAGGATGTTTGCGGGTTCCCTGACCTTCCCCACTCACAAGACTAGTACAAAGTTACAGTTGCAGTTGTGGTCTCCTCTTCGGCACGAAGCTGGTGAGTGCTCTCAGCGGTCTGAAGTTGGAAGGAGCGTTCGGGGATTTATACCCAGTCAGGTAGCGTCCCAAGACGCCCACCGAGTGTGCATTAGTTATCCTAATAGCCACCCCCGTCGGCTCCACGTCAAATACTGTTGAAACAGCTCTACCCCCCAAGCAATTCCCAGGTGATCTGATCGACAAGTACGGCGGTCAAGTAAACACTACCCTTTTCGGGTGTCAAAGCGCTTCAGTTGCATCCCATACTTTCCCCCTCTGGCCTACAATGACTCTGTCTCCCCGCCGTTAACTATCTTCCCACGCTAGTTATAGGCACAATATTATTATAACTACTAGTTATACCTTGCCAAACTATCACCCTGTTACAGTGCCCATGGGTTAAGATGTCTGAGTAGTAAAGATGAAGTCAAAAGAAAATAAGAGAGAGAAACACTTCCAACGTTGTATACAACCGGACGCACTCGTGTCTCAAGTATCAAGGTCCATAAAAAATTCCGGCCTTGACTGCGTGCGATAAGCGTTGGCGTGAGTTACACAAATGCTGTAGTCCGGGCTCTTTGGCCTGCCTTTGTAGTTTGTTGTTGTAAGTCGAAGAAACGAGTATTACTTTGGTACAGTGCAATCTCAATTCTTATTAATTTGTTCCGTTTTCGGATAAACGGGAGATCTTTTAGTATGTAGAAGAGTTATAACAAATGCACACTTTGACTCTTGTTTAAAATGTGTTGCGGCACTTATCAAGCTGTTTCACCGTTCCGATTAATCCTAACTCCGTATCACAACACTTACAGCCCCAAAACGTTTAACGTCGAATTTCTCAGTTGTGCAAAATTATGTGGAGTGGGGAACAAACAAGAACAAAAGTCGTGTGTAGTCCGGTCTCTTTGGCATGCTCTTGTTTCAGAATACGTATTTGTAGTTGTAAGTCGAGGAAACGAATATTATTTTGGTTCGGATCATGATAACATCGCGGAATAAGTTTTCACAGGGCTTCCTGACATATATATAAAAGCTAATTTTGGCCAGCTATATCGGACGCAAGATTTTTTTAGACATGATGGGAGATAAACTGTGTGGGTGTCCTCCCAGTTGTTATCCTTGGTTACCGAAGGAGTAGACTGTGAAGTGCAGATCATGATAACACGCAAAAAGAACTGGTCTGAAACTGGGTTTTTCTTAGGTTTACTTTACCACTCGATTCTAATTAATAATGTCACTAGTTTCTTTTAGGATAATCTTCAAATAGATGTTGGTAATATAGAGGGCTGGCCAATCGTTACTTTACCATAAGTCATGCATTATTTTATTACCACAATTACAGTACAGCTAAAACACAGTTATATTTCAGCTTGCATATGCATGCGCGGTTTAATTTTTTACTTTTGAATTTCATTTCAATGTATATATTACTTAATAATGTAGTGTTTAATTAATTTTATAACTTTTATTTATTCATTCATTTTCCAGGTGATGGTAAAACGACTTTTGGCCTACCGTGTATTATCTAACTGGTCGGCCATTGTCTCCCTGACACGTCAATTTCAAACTATTTTGTCTCCTCTATCTATTTTTCTAGTCACACAATTATTGTGTAAGTAAAAACAAGTCTCAAGGCTGTCTGTCTGTTCAGTACGTCGAATTACATACAATCACATTTGAACACATTGAAGTGAGTTGTAGTGTTTGACTTTGAGTATTTAAAAGCACGTGGATACGATAATGGTCACATTGGGCTAGGAAAAAGTAAGACGATAGACAGAATAACCATGACAACGATAGGACAAGGAGAAGCACCCATCCGCCGCCCGCAGATGTAGTGGCAGTTTGGTGGACAGTGTTCGTAATGTACTAACTTTAGTTTAATGTAGTGTACTTAATTGAAACCCAATATGGCAATATTCCAGTACATGCTGTACTAAGGCAGTGGCTGATTCATACTTCTACACAAAAATAAAACCTTAGTCATATTTGGTGTTCAGACAGCCCAAATGAAGCGTCCATTATTATTATTATTTTTTTTTTTGGGGCCGGATAGACAGAGCCCGGGGACCCCAGTGATTTAGGGGGCACTACACATGCAAATACACTTTGGTTTTTTGGAAACTGGGAAGAAAATGCTAATGGCTTTTGCCCAGGAGCTAGTAATGGTGTTAAGACGGCCCTGCAGATATATAGACATCACCCAAACATACATTCAGAGAAACGACATGTAATAAACACCTACATATATTTCATAGGCAAGGCAAGATTTTGTTATCCAAATGCCATGCTGGAGAGTTGATTTAATCAGCAGCCTTGGAAAACCGATCAGTCCTTAATTTATGCGCACCGTTTGCCAAAAATCATGTCTCCAAAGTGCCTGATTTTAAAGTTAAAGGCATACAAATACAGAGAGAAAGGTATACATGTATCGGCCAACATACTGAGGCCAACCGAAAGGTTACAATGTGTATTAAACATTTTACGTAGCTCTACGGGTGTGGACTAGATAAGAATACCAAAGGATAGAGGAGAATACCGAAAGACCGCGACACACCTGATATTTTCAAATTTTTGTTTTTGCCCAAGTTAACCTCCCAGCAAGCCCTACATAATTATGACACATCGCCCATTTGTGTATATTCCATTTAAAGAGACCCTAAATAAAGGTGTTTGATGTAATAATGCCGTCAGAATAAAGGCTGTTAGACCACATACAAGGAGGGAGAAGGAGAGACAGACAGAGAAAGAGATGGGAGGACAATATCCCAGAATGGACGAGCTTGAGGTTGAGCGATACAATCAGGAGGTCAGAAAACCGAGAGGATTGGGGGGTGCTGGTTACCAGATCACCTGTGGTGCCCCAAGCGGTCCACAAGACTACGGGAGAGAGAGAGAGAGAGAGAGAGAGAGAGAGAGAGCATAAACCGTGCGTTTCATGCGAACATAAGTAGAGGTGTTCAACTACGATGTTCTACTCCCTATGAAGTTCATTCACCTCCTGCATTACATCAAACCCGCATTTCTTTTCATTTTTTTTTCTGTCTTTGAAAAAAAAACTTGCAAAGCAAACTCTCACTCGCAGTGTTGCCAAGGTTGACTGCATTAATTGAAGTTAACTGTGTGTTTGTTACAATATTTGCCACGTTGTGCAGAAACTCGTTCATCCATGCGTCCACCAGCCATTCCGTGTTTCTCCACACCTTCTCACCCTTTCGTCCGTCCAGCGATTTCTAACTGCATTTATCAGCGTCTTTTGTACAGGTCTTATCAGGTCTATGTTTATAACCATTTATATACTTGTCTGTTTGCATGCAGAGAGTGACAGAAAGACAGGGACAATGATGTTATAGGTTATAGGAACGGAGACACACACACACAGACACACACAAAGTCAAACAAACTGAAAGACAGAGAGTAGAGAGAGAGACAGAGAGATGGACAAGGAGAGACAGAGAGAGAGGCAAACAGAGAGAAAGACAGAGAGCAGAGAGAGAGAGAGAGAGAGACAGTGAGATGGACAGAAAGAGACACAGAGAGCAAAAGAAAGAGAGAGAGAGAGAGAGAAAGAGAGAGAGAGAGAAAGAGAGAGAAAGAGAGAGAGAGAGAAAGAGAGAGAGATTCCATTGCACACCAATAACGCCTGTACCAACCAATTTGGCCACACTCCATTCCTCATTTTACTTAATTTTAGTTTTTTTCTTTTTTCTTTTTTGATCTAAAAGGGATTGCATAACCGCCACCTGTGCTGTGATGAAACTTGGATGGGGGCGACAGCCTTAATAACATTTGACTATCGATCAACTGTTGTAAAGGGGGAAAAGATAACATTACCATCAATTAACCTCTAACACCAGACAACCACCTGTTATAATGAAACAAAACCTAAAAGTTATGGGAGAGAGCGGGCCAGTGTCCAAAAACTTGTTACAAGATGAGAGAGAAATGAACTGCGAGTTTCAGTAGCCGAGAGTGGTGCTAGCTGAGTGAAGACAAGCCGTCAGTGTTGACAGGTTGAATGAATCGAGTCGACAGCCAGTGTCGGAGATGGGACAGTTGTGAGGGTAGGGACAGGATAGAATTAGGTAAGCAGCGACGGTGGGTTTTGAGCATGATCAGAGAGTATGTATTTATAGAGAGATCTCACTTCCGCCAAATCGCGAAACCAGGTCGCTGCGGTAAACAAGAAATTGAAGAATTGAAAGAGACCGTCTTCAATAAAGATAGTGTGCATATCAATTTACTGTGGTTTATTCACATTTTTTTGGTTGATTGAAACTATTTTTAGAACCGTTTGTAAGCTATTACGTCTCGTGGAAATGCACAAAACGTAGGCCTATATTATTTACCGCAGCGACCTACTTTCTGCTCCATGCTGACAATGGTCTCGCGGCGCCTCCCGTGTCTCGCAGTGCAAATCGAGCAATAGTGAAACCTCTCTATACACACACACTCTCTGGTATGATCAACAAAATTAGCACCCACAGTAGACGTGATATAGGTCAAGACAGTAACTAATGACCATTACTATGAATGAAATCAAGGAAATTGAAAAAAGCCTATTTTTATAGCATTCTATTGAACTTTATTAATTTTTTTTCCCTACAGACAGTGCTTAACATGATACAATCTAAACTAAAAATCAAATTTACTTTAGTTAAAAACCAATTGTGCCAGTAGACAGTTTTAATCTCTTGTATAAGTCTGCTGTGATTATTATTGTGATAACCAGGGCCGGATTTAAGCCAACTGGACCCACTGTTCCCTAATGGGCTGGGCTCATAAGGGGACCCCGCGCTGGGGTAATCTAAGGCTTGTCTAGTAGCCTACACACAACAGTAATATATTGCACATTGACAGTATGTTGCTAGTTTTATAGGGATCAGCATATGGAAAATGGTCACATGAAAAAGAAATGTCAAAAACGATCCAGGTCAACGGGTTGGTTTCTCAGTCGAGCATTGGTACCGCAACACCATCACCCTGATGTCCGGAGTTCAGATTGTACTAAATCTAACTCATTAATTACGCGAGATTCAGGTATACATTTTTGGCTCCCCTTCTCTCTCCCCCCCCCCCCCTTCAAATAGAGGAATATGAGTAATGGCTATTATGTAAGAAAACAAAGCCACAAGGGTATTTCACGATTGTAAGCATTGCATGATACGGTAATTAGATTCTCGATGACAGGATTCAAAGCAAAACAAACAAACAAACAAAAAACGGGCAACAGCAGGTGACAGACAGACAGACAGATGACTCAGTTTTATTATTTATGACCTATTAGCGTTCACTCCATAGCTTTCCAGGACAAAGGTTTTAATCCCACCTGTTCACACATATATAACGTAGTTTTTACCAGTGTGAATAAAAGTGCCACATGGCATGATGTGCTCCAGTCCCATTTTGACCCATGCACGTATTTTCTTTCACTAATAACATGGGGACACATTGGTCTAGAGGCAAGGCGCTCGCCTCTCATGCTGAAGGCACCGGGTTCGATTCCCGGTAGGCGCAGGCATGTTGGAATTTGGGGGGAAAATTTCCTGTAGCCTACCTGATCCTGTGGTAGGTAGGATCGAGCACCTGGTCTTCTCGGACAAGGACGAAAAACTCATGGCGCCCTCGTGCACGTTGCGCACGTTAAAGATACCCTGGCACACTTTTTCACTAATTTTTGTCCATGGAGATATCCTGTATAAGCCTAAATCTCATGACAACCTAGGAGCTATGTCAGAGTGCCTGTGGAGGCCATGTCACAACCTTAGCTCTTATTTATTCTATCTCCATTTTCTGAAAAAACTGGAGATCTTTTAGTATGTAAGAGATATAAAAAATCATCATTTCAACACTTGTTTAAAATGGTTTGTTGCATTTATCAGGCTGTTACACAGTTCCTATTTATACGCATAGCATAACATCAGTTGTTGTTTTTTCAAACTCCTGTTTTTTGCACGACTGAGAAATTCGACGTCTGTGGCTTTGGTTATTATGATAAGGAGTTGGAATAACATTTTGAAATTAATGAACAAGCGCTACTTAGTTTGGACTGAATAAACTGAAGTTTAGCTTCAAAAAGAGGAAGAAAAACCAACCAGGAAAACACTGTTTCTCTTAAATACAAACTAAATCATGTTTCAGCCCTGGCGTAGGTAAACGCTTCATCTGATCTGCGCAGCTTTGTAAACATGATTGTCATGCTACTCTGGACCTCTGAGCTAATCCCGAAAACTAACGGCGTGTCTTCCTTCTTTTTATTTTTTCACTATTGAATTCAATGTTTTCTTACTGGCTGTACAATGCCTGAGTCTGTTAGGCAGAGGTTTTCAGTTTTCTTGTGGATTGCCAGCCCTTTAAAAGCGCTGATCACCATCTGCCCCCTCCCCCCTCCCCCATACAAATAGCAAAAAGAACAAAAACCATAATCCCCCCCCCTTCCCCCCAATTCCCGGGGTAAATTTGCTTCCGCTCTCTCTGTCTCTCACTTTCTCTGCTGTTTGTATCTCTGGCCATCTGTCTGTATGCCTCTCTCTACCTTTCCCTCTCTCAATATCTCTCTCTTTCGCTCCATATCTCTCTCTCTCACTTTTTTCCCCTCTCTTTGACGCCCTCTCTATGTGTCTCTTTCTCTCGCTCTCTGTCTCTCTCTGCGTCTATCTCTGAATCTGTCTCTCTCGCTGCCCCCATCTCTCTCTCTCTCTCTCATTCTTTTTCTCTTCCTCTTTGTCTGTCTCCCCTTCTCTGTGTGTCTCTTTCTCTCTCTCTCTCTCTCTCTCTCTCCTTCTCTCTTTCTGTCCGTCTAACTCTCCCCCACCCCAAACCAACACCTAAAATCATGACCCCCAAGTTGAAAACCCTTTGCATATAACTGTAAGGAAGTGTCGAACACAGGGCGTTGCAATGCCCAAGGAGTTGTCCATCCATAAGTTATCCTGTAGACATTACGTTTTCTTTTCCTTGTCTATGCACTTTCCGATGTCTCAGAAGTGAATGCTAAATAGTGAACGTTTTGCCCGAGAAAATAAACACAATGTGCTCCTTTCTTGCACACGTTTCTTTGCGCATGGCGCAGTTTCTATGACAGTCGTCACTGGTGCATGTTATTATTGTTAGTTGACACACCCATTAGGCTGATGTATCGCTACAGGCTGTGTCAACTTTCTAGATGTAAAGTGAAACCATAAACACATGATAGTGGTTCCCTGGTGATGTTAAACTTTGGAATGTGACTCAATATTTAGCTTTTCTGGGGTCATCTATAAAGGGCTTCATCACACGTTTGGCGATTTTGACACCCCTCACCCCCTTTCCCCACGTGTACGCTTTCCATACGCTTGGCTTCAACACCCCCTCACCCCCCCCACCCCCATCAAACCCACCTTTGTCTAGCGTACTGCCAATAAAATGTTGAAAGTTCATAATAAGGCATTGATATTCTGAAACCTTATGACATTTGGCACGGACTACTTGACTTTTTCATTAGACACCAAGCCATAGATTTACTCTGATTTTTCCGTTAACCCTACATTCTATTTCTGTCGAAAAAAAATAAAAAAAATAAAACGAACGTTTTAAATATTCCTTGCTTTAAATGAAAGGCGTCCGTACGTTTTACATACTCCCCCCCCCCCCCCCCCCCCCGCCCGCTCCAAACGACAACAACACCTTTTCCATCTCTGAGGATAAATCCCCTGCTCAACTCCTGCTGAGCGTATGTACTGTATGGATTGACCCTTTAGAATATAACATAACATTCACCATTTTGTTGACAACAAGCCTATAAAACCCAAATAATGTTCCTCACGACAGATCTTTAAATACATGTATGTAAATCTGTAAGGCCCAATGTCCACGAAAGCTCAAGGACACTGAAAAGTCCACCTTTCTTCACACAACAAACTCGACATATTACGGAAATTTTTTAAAGTTTGCATAGTTTTCTAGCCTGGTTCGCTGTACATTCTGTAATTGCAAGGATCAACATTTTAGCCACTGCATTAAAATTTCAGTCAGATATCAATTTTCGAGACACAGATAATGTTTTTGACCTCGTTTAAGTATACATAAATTTACGTTTAGAAGTTTCGAAAATTTTTTTTCTTAGAGAACAATTTCCTTCCTTAATAAGCTTGAATTTCGCAAAACAAGGAGAGCAAAAAATCCGACACGGAAGAAACACAATCTCTAGTCATAATCCAAAAAGCAGGGACAACTTCCCCTGCAATAGTCTCGGAAATACCACGTGCGGTATTGAAGATACCACATCAAGCGTATCCGTATCACGATATCGTCGCGACGTAGTATATATATATGGCCTTTAGCGTCTTTACAGACGGTCTTAGCAGCTAGAATATTCACTTTCACTTTGACTGACAGCTTCTCTCGTGGCTTATTCTACCAATGTTTGACCCGAGAGTGCGATGGCAGTGATTGCAGGTCAGTCTTTTGGGTTCACTTTGGCGAGTGTTTTCATTCCGCCTCTGTCGTTTTGTCAGGTATGTTTCTTTTGCCTTGAAGTCTATTGCGAGCGTGCCACTGCGCAATTTTTGTCTCCATCTGCTTCGATCATTTGCAAGGTTCTCCCATTCATTGGGGTCGATGTTGAATGCTTTCATTGTGACCTTGCAAGTGTCTTTGAATCGCAGATGCGGCCTACCTCTGGGTCGGTTGCCAGTAGCAAGTTCCCCGTAGAGAATTTGTCTGGGGATGCGATCATTTTCCATACGGTGGAGATGTCCAAGCCACCGCAGTCTTTTTTTGCCTAGGAGAGCCTGAGTTGATGGAATGTTGGCTCGGCTCAGAACTTCGATATTTGAGATCCTGTCTTGCCACTTGATCTTGAGAATTTTGCATAGGCAGCGCAGGTGGAAAGAGTTGAGGGATCTTTCATGTTTGGAGTAGGTGGTCCATGTCTCTGAGCCATACAGCAGGGTGCTTAGGACGCAAGTTTGGTACACGAGTACCTTTGTTTTGATGGTCAGCTTGCTATTGTTCCACACCCTTTTTGAGAGTTTGCCAAAAGCTGTGGCCGCCTTTCCTATTCTGGCATTTATTTCAGTTGTTATGTCTGTGCTACCACTGATGGTTGAGCCTAGGTAGCAGAATTTTCCCACTTGCTCCAGGGGAGAGCCATTCAGCATGATTGGGTTGGGGTTTCTCAAGCCTTGTGTCAAAACTACAGTTTTTGAGATACTGATCTTTAGCATGAATTTGTCACAGGCTTTGGCAAGGCTATTGATGAGAGCCTGGAGCGTGGTTTCATCGTGGGCCACGATTGCAGCATCATCTGCGAAGAGGAGCTCTTGTAACATAATATGCTCTGTACGAGATTTTGCTTTTAGTCTGGCAACATTAAAAATGGAGCCGTCCACTCTGGTGTTAATAAGTACTCCACCTGAACATTGACCAAAGGCATTCTTGAGTAGGGCTGCAAAATATATACCAAATAAGGTAGGAGCAAGAACACATCCCTGCTTCACACCGCTGTTTACAGCAAATGAATTGGATGTGCAGCCCTCAAAGTTGACACATGCCCTCATGTCAGTGTGGAAGGATGCAATAAGTTTTAGCAATGTTGGTGGACAGCCTATGGATTTAAGGACTGCATACAGGCCAGATCGGCTTACGGTGTCGAAAGCCTTTGTTAGGTCCACAAAGCATGTTATAAGCGGCCTGTTTTGTTCTTTACATTTTTCTTGGATTTGCCGAAGTGCAAATATCATGTCAATAGTTGATCGTTTGCTTCGAAAGCCACATTGTGTTTCTGGTAAGACTTTTTCCGCCAGTTGTTGAAGGCGGCAGAGGATGACGCGAGCAAAAGCCTTTCCAGTAATGCTGAGGAGGGATATGCCTCGATAGTTGTTGCAGTCGCCTTTGTCTCCTTTGTTCTTGTAAAGTGTGACAATTTTGGCGTCTCTCATATCATGTGGTATCACGCCTTCTTTCCAACACTGCAGTAACAGATTATACAGGTGTGGTAATAGTGGGCCTTTTAGGTCTTTTAATACCTCTGCAGGAATGTTGTCACTTCCTGTGGCTTTTCCAGCAGACAGGTGGTCGATTGCATTGGAAAGCTCGACTAAGGAAGGTTCAGCGTCAAGTTCGGCCATTATTGGCAGTTTTTGGAGGTGTTCCTCAAAATCTGGTGGAGTATTTTTCTCAGTTGAATACAACAGAGAGTAATGCTCTACCCACCTATTCAGTTGTTCATTTTTATCTGTGATGGGTTCACCATTTACAGACTTAAGTGGGGCGCTTTTGGTGATGATTGGCCCAAGAGCTACTTTCATCTGACTAAAGGCGGTTTTCATATCTCCCTTTTCATTTGCCTCTTGTATGCTGTTACACAAGTCTGTCCAGTATTTGTTGGCGCAACGTCTTACCTCCAGCTGAAGTTTAGCTTTTGCATTTTTCAAACAAGTTTTTGTACTCTGATTGCAATTTTTGTTATACTCATTGAAAGCAGATTTCTTTTGCTCAATGAGAGGTAGGAGAATTTCGCTGTTCTGGGCTACCCAGTCGTTGTTTGAAACTTTATGCTGTCCAAAAGACTTGATGGCACAGTCATGAATTTTTGAACTGAGAGTGTTCCATGTTTCATCTACCGAGTCACATTGGGTGACATTATCCATGCTTTCAGCAAATAACTTTTCAAATGACTTTCTATTTGATTCATCTCTGATTGCTGTTACATTGATCTTAGGGATTGAAGGGGCTTTTGATCTGTATATTTTCTTGGCCGAAATTTTGATTTTGCTGACTACCAGTGCATGGTCGGTGTCACAGTCAGCACTGTGGAGGGAACGAGTTATTTTTATACAGCCCAAACTCTTCCTCCTTGAGAGAATAAGATCTAATTGATGCCAATGGCCAGACCTGGGATGGCGCCATGATGTTCTTTGGCATCTCTTAAGGTCAAAGTACGTGTTTGTAACACATAATGAGTTTACGGAGCATAGCTCCAGAAGGCGCTGCCCGTTTTCGTTGATGTTGCCAATGCCGAAGTGCCCAATGCACTTTGGCCATGCGGAGTGATCTGCTCCCACTCGAGCGTTAAAGTCACCCAGAATTAGCAGGCCTTCGGTGAGAGGGATGTTGTGGAGAGTCCTCTGCAATGCCTCGTAGAAAATGTCTTTGGTTTCGTCAGAGGAGGTAAGTGTTGGGGCATAGACACAGATAATGTTGGTAAAACCAGACCGGGTGTTCAGTCTGAGTGTCATGATGCGTTCTGACACTCCAATTGGAGTTGCGATCGAATTGATAAGGGAGTTTTTTACGGCGAAGCCCACGCCGTGGATTCTCGGCTGTTCGCTGCTAAGGCCCTGCCAGAAGAAGGTGTAGTTTTCTTCTTTGACTGACCCGGAGTCGGGAAGTCGAGTTTCTTGAAGGGCAGCGATGTCGATGTTTAGTAGCTGAAGTTCTCGATCAATAATTTGGGATTTCCTGATGGAGTCAATATTAGTGAGATCTTGCTGTTGCAAGCCTGGGCGCATTGTTCTGACGTTCCAGGTACCAAGTTTTAGTATTTTTCTGTTTTTGCCAGGTGCACACTTTACGTCAGCTTTTTGACTTTTGGTCTAGCTCCAACCACCTTATGAAGCAGGCTGACGTGGCGGAACAACACCCAACTGCCTGGGGGCTGCCCAGGTTACGGCGGGCGGTAGTTGATCAATGCAGCTGAAAAGCCGCTCCCACCGACAGAGGGGACCCCTGGCGCTCATCCGTACGCCAAATGGATTAAGCTTATCACCGGTAACTGCCACCTCCCGTGTTGTGCCCATCCGTAACGGATGGCTGGAGTGTCCTCTCCAAATCGGAAATGGGTGGGCTTATAGAGGAGAGACAGACGCTTGCCAAGCCCGAGCAAACGCCTCCTCGTTTTGCTGCCTTGCCTGGGCTATTTTTAAGAGATGGTGCTTTGACGTAGTATGGAGCATAATAATATTCAGCATCCCGGATATTTTTCTGACGTGTATATTTTTTGAAGGCGGGAAAGGGAGAGGGGAGATTTAAATATAATTATTGAATGTCATTGACTGAAACACATCCTGGAAGGCGAGTAAGGATAACGTGATGTCTACCCAGCGTGTAGAGCGGGCAAAAAACACTGGATCCGATCTAAAGTCTAGACATGATCTGAAGTACAGGTGCGATCTGGTATATTTGGAGCGGGTAAACGGGAAAGTGAAAAAGCGAAAATGCAGAAATGATTCAAATGATCATCTAGATTTCTCAAGGGACACATTTCGTGAAGCTCTGTTTTCATAGGGAGCTTTCGGCCCTGTGTTGTGTGCTGGTATTTGATGTACGCTGGCGTTATTTAGTAGCTAACACACACATACACACATGCACACACACACACACACACACACACATATATACACTCGTGCACACACAGAACACATACACCGACCCGCACACGCACACACACACACACACACATAAACATAAACACATTTAATAAGACTAGCAGCGTACCGAGACAAGTCATTTTGCCTCAGTTTTGGCTCAGGCTTAAACTTCCTTTGAATCAACTAGCGACACAGAATTGTTTCATCCTCACTAGTTCGCGAGGTTCCGCTATACTTCATAATCCACGTCTCATACTAACACCTAGAGACTAAGCAGACTTGAGTCAGTTCCCCATCAGCCTTAAGATAGGGCTGACACATTGTCAACGCAATCTTACTGAGGTTTCAACAGAGGCATCACTCATTTAACTTAGGTAGGCTAGTCGCTGGAGACAGTATCTTTGCCATTCATCACACGTTATCTCTTACTATGGCAGTGTTCTCCTCCTTCGCCCCGTACTAAACACACATAACAGATTAAACCATGCAAGATATATTTCTCTGTGTCAGAGAGGTATCATACTAAGCTTGGAACGTCACAGCCAGTTGCTATCAGCAAAATGTACACTCAAGAAATAATGGGCAGAAACTGACTGTGTCTGACCGGGCTAAGTATGATTGGCTCTTCCCGGATTTATTAAGAAAATAATAATATAGGAAATTATGGTGTGCACTGTTTGTCATCCAGCAGCTGACTGTGTCTGACCGGGCTAAGTATGAAAGGGTCTTCCCGGATTTACTAAGAAAATATAGGAAATTATGGTGTACACTGTTTGTCATCCAGCAGCTGACTGTGTCTTACCTAGCTTAGTATGATTGGGTCTTCCCGGTTTTACTACGAAAATATAGGAAATTCAACCAGCAGCTGACTGTGTGTCATTTCGGGTTCAGTGTGATGCCCACGTAAACAACCACTTTTCTGATAACACATAACGGTGACCTCAGAGGCTACGAAATGATTACCGTGGGTCACGGAGTACAAACCACTGTCATAACCAAAAGAAGAAAATGGCAAAAATAGTAATGCTGGTGCCACGTTGAGTCAACTCTGTCCTGTCTCGGTCTTAATGGGATTGTGAGATTTGAACGATGGAGTTAAACGCCCACTGGTGAGACTAAAACAAGTCTTTAAATTATTTCTTTTACTTATTTGTTTGTTTGCTTTTTGTTAGTAGTCCGTTTTTTGCTAGGTGTGTGTGTATTTGTGGGTTTTTTTTTTTCGGGTTATACTTTTCTGTTCTACTGGACTAAAATGCGTCTCTTATTTTGCGGTTTAAAAAAAAAGTGAATATATAACATTAAAGACTAAATTTTATCCAAAACGGAGGTGCCCACGTAACTTATCATCAAGAACAGAAACAGTACACCGGG
This sequence comes from Onchidella celtica, assembly GCA_963931925.1. Taxonomy (NCBI): domain Eukaryota; kingdom Metazoa; phylum Mollusca; class Gastropoda; order Systellommatophora; family Onchidiidae; genus Onchidella; species Onchidella celtica. Next base: position 48,471,233 of record OZ007570.1, read on the forward strand.
TTTCATAATTTTTGATCGCTTATTCACGAAGTTGTAGGTGTTTACATGTTCACCCTCCAGCTCCATTATAGCAGAGAGTATAGATGTATAGAGAGGTTTCACTATTAGTCGAGTTGCACTGCAAGACACGGGAGGCTCCGCGAAACATGGTTAGCATGGAGCGGAAAGTAGGTCGCTGCGGTAAACAGTACCCGTTTGTGCATTTCCAAGGGGCGTAGGAACTTACAAACGGCTCTAAATAGTTTCAGTCAGCCCAAAAATATGAACAAACCACACTGAACAGACATGCACACTGTCTTTGGTGACGAAGGTCTCTTTCAATTCTTGAATTTCTTGTTTACCGCAGCGACCTAATTTCGCGATTTGGCGGAAGTGAGATCTCTACATACAATGTGGTTGCTATATAACAACATGCCGGTGAAGCCTCAACTGGGCGCCAGTGAAACTTTTTCTGTACGAACTACATTTTCCTGTCTCACGCGAAGATATCAATAGTCGCTCCCCCTTCATGTTTTCAGTGAAGCCAAAACGATTTAAAAAATTGAATATCTCTTTACTCAAGGCGTAGGCCCACCATGTACAGGTTACTCTGCAATTGATTACAATTTTTACATAACAAGGTAGGAGTTTGTGTAGCCTGAGTTGAGTGTCAGCAGTAGGATTAATGTGTTATTCCTCTTTCAAGTTTACCAGCCCAGCTCTATATAGCACAACTGCTGTTGGAGCCAAAAGTAAACAAAACCATTTGACATGCTCGACCTGAATTCATATTGAACTCCCCTCCCACCTCATCCCCCGCTTCCCCTTTCCCCGATGTGTACATATACATGTATTATGAACACTTATATCAATATATATATATTATATTTTACAAGCAAGTTGGCCTATGCAAGTGATTTTTCTAGCTTGTGCTCCCGTATGGTTGGATCTACAGGTATGCGCATCTGTCCTAGCCATCAACCCTACGTCAATCGGATATAATTTATATTCCGTAGGATCAGTAGGATGGCCGTAAGGGCGGGTTCCATACATCAAACCGACGGCGGTACGATGTCGTAACCAGCGGGCCTACGTAGAAACGATGTCAATCCTATATGCAAACTTGACGACAGTCCTACGCATTCGATTTCTGTACGGCTACTGGCTGGGATCCAACAGCGATTTGTCTCTAAACTAACATGCCCTTTGCCCTATATTTTCCCCTTTACTACAGATTCGAAAAGTTGTATTCAAAATGAAGCATTGAACTCGCTTATCTACCTCCCATAACCCGTGAGAAAGGAAATACTTGTGTCTGTCATGTATAATCCCACGCACTGACATAGGTACTTAAAATCTCAGCGCCGGTGGGATTTACACAATTATTCTTTATGAAAAGACATGATCAAATATTTGGTGGGAACTCCTTTCAGTTGTAACTTTGAATAGGAGAGCAGGGCAAGACGAAGAATGGCCTTCATTGAATTTGTTGCAGTGGGAATGTTTTTCACTCTATAATCACACCAGTAGCAAAACGTGCTCTTTAATGTGTATGCTTTTCTCATTCATTTTCTCGCAGTGCTGTTGGATCAAATTACTCGTAATAACCGAATCTAAAGGGAGAGACTGTTGTTTTCCACTACAGTACAGCAGGACCAGCAAAAATCTATTGAACCGGGGACTTTCATTTTTTAGTCACCTACAAGTTTCCAACGAAAGCAAATATCCAAGATGTATTTTACTATTTTGAAGTTCACAAATTTAATTAACACCCTCGAGCAAGCAGACTTATTATTATGTTCTTCGTCTACACGTAAAGCAATATTTTCTTGCGTACGGAAACGGAGACGGCAAACGGAAACGTCAAAAATCCATCAAGTAGTAAAAAGATGGGTGTTTCCATGTGCACAGAAACGGCGTTTCTGTACTCATGAAAACATTCTATGTCACAGGGTTTTTGACGTTTTGTCGTTCCCGTTGCCGTTTTGTCGTTCCCGTTGCCGTACACATAAAAACCCAGCTTAACTCTTACAACTTCACAACTGACCATGAGTATTAGATCAGCATTTTTCTGAATTTTTCTGATCAGATCGACCAGTGCCGCAAACTTTTCTTTTCCAGTACAATTAATCAGTGCAACTGTAAATTTAATTCTGTTGCCATCAGACATCAAGCGAATAAAAAGTCGATGATCAGAAAGAAAAACAACAACAATTGTAATAACAACAGGGGCAAATGCAATATAATTTGGCATTATTGTGTCCAAATCTGAAGTTATTAAAATTCATTACTTGATCATGTGCGCAAACATTGTCAAGTGGAAATATCATTGATGCGGTATTTCAGATCATAATAACCAACTTAAATTTTAATATAAACTGAAATGTTGTCTTCAAGCAGTATTACTGAACTTTCAAGGTTTCTAAATCTACAGCAACCACATGATTATATTCTTAAATTAAAAAGCAATTATTAAAGCCCCCCCTCCCCCCCCCCCACCCCACCCCACCCCCTCTCTAATCACTACATTTCACAACTTACCCCAAGCAATTCTTGTATTCAGTCAGTCTCACAAGATTTGAAGTCCAAAGCGTCTTCACAAAAAACAACAACAACAAAAAACCGTGCTGTCTAGCCCAAAGCCGTGTGAAAACCAAACCTACACAATATACGACATTTTAGTTTTAAAATTAAAAAAAACCAACAAACTCTCTTATATTCCACTTTATATCCACAGCCGCGACATTTCACGACCCTTCCGTTTAATGACTTCACACCTTGTCCAGCTGCCAAGCACACTGATCTTCCCACGCCGAGGTGACAGAGAGAAAGAAAGAAAAAAATCCCCGACTGATATTTACCTTGTTTTTGGTCACGAATCAAACGCGCCCACCGTTTAAGCGGGACAGGGCGACATTGATTACTACATGAACTATGACTGGGTATAACAAATCCTGTAGGCTCCGGTTTTTTGTATCCTACCCATGTTTCATAACTTCCTGCTGAGTCATGGCCTTTAAAACGAAACAAACGATACTTGAATTCTTTCTGCGTGGTTTTGTATAGTGTCCGTGATATTTCAGGGGTGCGTTTTGTGTTCAAAGTGGAGACCCGCTGGCAAGAAATGAGGACATATTTGAGGATTCCCATAACAACAGTATGATGATGGAGCAATAAGTTGAGAGGGAGAGAGAGAGAGAGAGAGAGAGAGAGAGAGAGAGAGAGAGAGAGAGAGAGAGAGAGAGAGAGAGAGAGAGAGTGATGGAGAGAGAAGGGGGTGGGGGGGGGGAAGAGAAGGACAGAGAGAGAGGGAGGGAGAGAGGGGTTAAGGAAAGAAAAACACAGACAGAAAGGAGGGAGACAGAAAGAAAGAAAGAAAGAGAGAGAGAGAGAGAGAGAGAGAGAGAGAGAGAGAGTGATGGAGAGAGAAGGGGGGGGGAGAGAAAGACAGAGAGAGAGGGAGGGAGAGAGGGGTTAAGGAAAGAAAAACACAGACAGAAAGGAGGGAGACAGAGAAAGAAAGAGAGAGAGAGAGAGAGAGAGAGAGAGAGAGAGTGATGGAGAGAGAAGGAGGGGGGGGAGAGAAAGACAGAGAGAGAGGGAGGGAGAGAGGGGTTAAGGAAAGAAAAACACAGACAGAAAGGAGGGAGACAGAGAAAGAAAGAGAGAGAGAGAGAGAGAGAGAGAAAGAGAGAGAGAGAGAAAGAGAGAGGAGAAACAGAGGGAGATGCGGAGGAAGATACAAAGAGAGAGAAAGAAAGAGAGGGAGAGAGAGAGAGAACTTGCAGAGAGAAAGAAGGAGAGAGAGAGAAAGAGAGAGAGAGAGAAAGAGAGAGAGAGAGAGAGGGAGAGAGAGACAGAGAGAGAGAACTCGCTTATTTTTTTTTAAAGTCATAATATTTGAACAGTAGCAGAAGACTGTAAAAATACTGAGGCATCTTCAACGTGCCGAAATAATAATTATTCAATTTTCCCTTCCGCATTTAATCTCCTTCTGCTATTACCAGCATGGGAAATATTTCAGATATATGATACACGGTCAATGATATAAATGATTGTCACAAAATTTTCACATAAATATTTTCTATAATTTCACAAAAATCATGTTCCTGTCAAAGATCACATTTGGAAACCCCTTCCTCCCCTTTCCCTCAACAGCATGAATTAAATCAGAAAATAATCTGCATTGGCCCCTCTTTGTGATACCGCTAAGACATGAACATTTGCAGTCCAATCCGGTTCAACGGGTATAAATAAGCGGTGATACAGAACTACTTGATTAGATCTGGGTTGAAGACAGTTTTATTATCATGGAACGATCAGTACAAAAGCACGGTCGTCGTTGTTTTCTCAGCCAGAAATGCGGATCGAACAATGAGGCATCGTGTCAAAAGTACTTCACTGTTCTTTATAAACATCCGTGAAACTAAAATTTGAAGTCACCGGGTCTTATATTTTGTGAAAAGATCTTAACAATATAAATTTCATTAACAAGGTAATGACAATTTTATGACAAAATACAGGGTACTTGGACTGTTACGACCTTAAAGACAAAACAATGTAAATGTCACTACAACTGAAACACCGACAGCAGTAACAGCATTAACATTAGGCTGGTGTCGCACTGAATCAAAACTGTTTTGTCTCCGTCTTAGTGTGGGATGTGGAAAATGGGGTTAGACGGGACTGCACGCACTGGCGAGATGGCGGAAAGCGACACTTCGCGGACTCAGTCAAAACAGACACCAGGTAGGACTGTGTGACCGGAGCCTTAATGTTAGTGATAGATAATAATAGTGACGTCAGTACTTCTAAGTGGCCTATCACACTAAATAAAACCCGGAACGGCACAGTCAGCTGCTGACAGACAAGAAGTGCACACCATGATTTCCTGTTAATTATTTCCTTAGTAAATCTTAGTAGCTATCGTACCAAACCCGGTCAGGCACAGTCAACTTGTGACATTATTTCTAAGGTGTATATTTTGCTGGCAGCAACTGGCTGTGACATTCCAGGCTGAGTATGATCAACCCCCAATCCCCCCCCCCCCCACCCCCCGGCAGAAATTCGGGCATACACATACACACACAAGGGTTGCGTTTCACAAAGCCTTACATTAACAAGAAACTCATACATGTATATAGTGAATTCTGGAAGAAATATGAAATGTAAACAAAGCCGCAGTAACCCAATGAAATGAAAGCTAGAGCATAATATCTTAAACATTAGTGATCTATTTTAACGGATACTATATTAAGTTCATAAGCACCCATGGGCCTTGTGATTTCAAAAAAAAAAAAGAACATGTTTGAACATGACAGTTCACCTGTTTTCATATTACTAATCTTACTGTTATTTAAGGCGTGACCAGTTGTATTAACCATCCGCTTCCTATAAGCATTTTTACAGTAATACGGTACGGGTTTTCCATACACTTTCAAAAGTGACGTCCGTTACAGATCTGATTCAAATATTTCCTGAGAAGCAAAGCCCTCCTAGTGATTTCACTTTATGGATGTAAATACCCCGCCCTACAAACCAGTTCACATGACGGTACTGAAAAATTCGGGTGGGTGTTTGTATAAGTATGTATATCTGACCTGTTTCACTCCAGTGTACGAGTCCCTATGAAATTTTCAGTATGAAAAAGGACATTAACTCGCCCAGGCAGTTAATAACCAGAAAGGCGAGACATTTATAACCCGAGACTACCTTAACAGTCGCTGAGAACGTAGGCTTGGTGAATCAGTGATCTGGGGACTCTATAATAGTAACAATGTTTATCAACCTTTTGTGTCCCATGCCCCCGCTTCATTTTTGTTTTCAGGAAAACGTGCGCCTCATCACGACCGGACAAAGTTAGTACACAGTAAAATAATATACAAAAAGATTTTAAAATATATTAATACCTTCAGTATGTATACATTCATCCAAAAGCAGTTTTAATTAAAACTTTATTTCAAATTCATTTCGATGTTTTAATCTGAGCTGAACAAGGAAACCAACAACGCAGCAGAAACTAACAACAGTTTATGTGTACAGTCAATATACGCTACCAATATTTCTATGATAAATCCCCACGCCTCATTCTGAAGTCAAAATATTGCCATGTCCTACCTTGAGAAACACTGGTTAAAAAAGCATTATGTACTGGTCGTATCTATCTTTTATTTATACTTTATGTATTTGTACTGGGTGTCTGTAGACATACTCATTTATCTACGTACCAATCTGTCTGCCTACCTACCTGCCTACCTACCCTCTTGTCTGCCTGCCTACCTGCTCACCTACCTACCTTCCTTCTCGCCTGCCTGTCTTTTAGCTACCTACCGACCAACCTATCTATCTACCAGTCGGCCTGCCTGCCTGCTTACCCTCCTGTCAATCTTCATATCCAACCACTCCACTATCTACCTACCTGCTAGCCCGCCTGCCTTTCACCTACCTACCTACCTACCTACCTACCTACCTACCTACCTACCTACCTACCTACCTACCTACCTACGTACCTACCTACCTACCTACCTACCTATCCACCTACCAGTCTGCCCGCCTGCCCACGTACCTATCCACAGTACCACCTACTTACCTATCTTCTTTCCTACCTGCCGGCCTACTTATGTGCTTGTCTATCTATCTACCTACCTATCTGCCCACCAACCTAACTAGCTTTCCGTATACTTCCCTATCTACCTACTTACCTGCCTACCCACCCATGTGCCTGCCTGCCTGTCTACCTATTTACCTACCCACTCACCCACCTGCCTGCCCGCCCGCTCACCTTCTACCTATCTATCTACCTACTTATCTATCTAATTATTTATCTACTTACCTACCTACCTCACTACCTACCTGATTTTTCTGTCTTGTTCTGCATGTCTCCCTTCTCGTTTCACGAAACGAACAAACACTGCCCCTACGAGAACTCGATCTGTTATGACCACAGGTGACCCCAGACATTTATTATATGGACTCAGTCACACAGGAGTCTATCAAGAAAAGGTACTTGACAATGTACACATGTAAAGTGAATACCACATACTTCAAGCTACTTACTCTCGTCTCGTACCCAGCACTTACAGGTGTTAGGCATTCACCACTGGTAGGAAAGCTTCTGCCTGATTCGAAAATTCATATAGCATGTTTAAAACATCATCCCGTCCTTTCTATAGCGCAGAATGTCCGTCAACACACCTGTCTGCCTTTTACATAAGCTACACTCATTGCATGTTCAACATTAAAGGGAAGACCTATTACATTTCCAGGGTCGCAAATGGAACATGATCACCGAGTTTGTCCGTAGATAAAGGGAAACAAGCTCTATAAAATCTGAGTCATTTGCGACCCATTGATGCTTGTCAAGATCACAGTTACCGTACTTTACCCCGGTACCACCTGCTGAAGTCCCTAATCTTTACGATTTTACGTCTTTTCAAGATGGGAAAATATTTCATTATCAAATTGAAAAGGAAAGGTTCTGTAGTTACACCAACTCTTCAATGACCTAGCCCTGCTTGAGTACTTAGTGTAATGTTGAAATGCATGGTTGAATTTATTGTGAATAAGCCATTTCGTTAATTTTTATTGTGAATGATACAGTAAGGAAACGGGTCCGCCGCTAACATGACCTTATATATTATTAATTTTGTCAGCTGGTGTCATTCTGAATAGAATACCTGGTCTATAGGACAGACAGCGAGAATGGCCGTACATTTTGGATGAATGAAGAGGGGCCGTAGAAAAAGAATTTGTGGAGGCGGACCCGGGATGGAGAGGGTCGGGGGCATGCAGATATCCTCCTCATTGCGTCATGTTCCATAAAAAAAGCCCCCCCCCCCTTTCCTCTCTGCCTCTGTCTCTTTCTGTCTTCTCTCTCTCTCTCTCTCTCTCTCTGTCTCCCTGTCTCATTCTCTCTCATTCTCCCCTTCCCCCTGTCTCTTTATCTCTCTCTCTCTCTCCCTCTTCATCTCACTGTCTCTCTCTTTCTATCTCCTTATCCCATTCTCTCTCAAGCTCTCTGTGTGTGTCTTTCCTTACCTTTACCCTCTCCCCCCCCCTCTCTCTCTCTATCTTCTTCTTTTTTTCTTTTTATGTTCATTTTCTACTCACATGATTTTGTATGGTATACAGGCACAGCTTTCCCATTCTATAAAGTTCGAGATGCATAGAAATCCCATCCTCTTCGTGAACTACGACAAGGACTTATTTCAGAGATAGGAAATCACGATGTTTCTCTAAGCCTTCTCTTTCTAGTTGAAAAAAAAAAATCCGATGTAGAGCTATTTTATGAATAAGAGTAACAACGAGCGATTGGTATCTAAGGAGTTAGCCTGAAATACAGCGAACTGGTAGAAAAGAGAACTTACCTGAGAAAGAGAAAACTATGAAGGTCTTTATGAGAAACACAGGAAAAATAACTAAGGCAAGGGAGACAGAGGAAGATGTCAATCCTGACAAGAACAAGAAAATTGAAGACAGTTACTGTTTTATTTTAGCTTTCAGGTGATTGAAGTAAGGGAGATAAAAGATAGAAATCTTCTCCCACAGCATTAGTTTACCAGGTTATTCCCCCTAATGAAGCTCTGCCTGGGGCTAACAGCGACTGCAGTAAATTCTAGCAGTTTATACATTGAATATGTAATTTATCTATATCTGACTGTGTAATGAACTTAGGATATACTGGGAGATCTTTATTCTGTGAGGGCTCTTAGCAACGTGTCTTCAAATTTTCAGTAGACAATGTGCTCAAAAATCTTACGTATGCACATTTTTTTCCTGTGACAAAACGATGTATGCAATGAAAACTTCTACAAATGTAAACCCTAAATTAATATTTTACAACCTTTCTAGGCCCACGCCCCACTTCAAACCCCCCCCCCCCCAAGAAAAGTTCTACCCGACATGATCAGAGGAAACTAATATACATTATACACTAGGCCCCATTCTGAATTCCCCGGCCCACCAAACTATTGCCACATTCCACCTTGAGAAATGCTGCCCTAAATTGTTTCAAGATAATTTTTGGCACAGCCTATCTCTCACGGCGAATAAAACACTTTTTCAATATAGTACAAAATACGTTTGCTTACTACGAAATAACGTGTTTTTTTCAGTGCAGTACAAAATATGTTTGCATACTAGATAATGACGGATTTAGTTCAGATTTTAGTCTATACTTTGAACTGTTTTGTTCAGTTTGTTGTTCATCTATTATATATTTCAGTAACTTGCAACCTTTGGCATGAGTCACTGACCAAACTGTACACTCTTCAGGCCTTAAATTTGGCAGGAAGGTGGCAGTTGGGATAAGGAAGATGATGGCTATAATTAAAAGTTGTTTACTTCAAGCATGTATTTTTAAAAAATGACAATGTTTATTGCTATGTAACATCTGTATTTTTGCAGGTTTGTTTCGTTTTATATCTTAATTATATATTATAATTATATATTTCACAAAATCTCCACCTTTGAACGCCAAAGGCTTTTTTATTAGGCCACCTATAGTAACCCAATTTTACATGTTCATTTCAAATACCGCGGAGGGTGCACGGAAGTTTTTATTATTTTGATTAGTTTGGTTCTTGAATTTATATAAAATGCATTGTTTCCTCGTGCTGTCATTTTCATCCTCCATTTTGGCTCCATTCTGTTATAGTACCGTGAGGTCATAAAAAGTAATCATAATATCTAGCCTGGTGGGCAATGTCCAGCGACCTCGGCCATGGCACCTATTGCAATCGTTTTTTTTTTTTTTGCTTCATAGAGAAAATGGGTGGTCGGGCGGTTAAGCGAGTTGTTTTCTTCTTCCTGGCAAGGCGTTTGGCCACCTGGATCGCTTGTTTTGCTTCTTCCTTCCATTGCCGCATCACTTTTCTGAGCACTAACTGGGCACTGCACCTTTCATTCGCCTCGTAGTTTCTCTGAATTGTTTGCTTACTGCCCTGTCTCCCCCGAGCTTATGCTTACCTTTATTGACTTGCATTATTTTAGGTAAAATAAGGTAAGATTATGGTGTTTATCAATTTCCTTTGTGGGCCGGGCTGGTTGCAAAATGTGTTGGCGCACAGTACAGTAATCTTGTTTAGAAGGACACTTGATCTCATCGCTGTTCTCTCTGTCTGTCTGTTTCTTTCTCTTCATTTGCGACTGTTGTGGTAGGCACTAAAGAAAACCAACAAAGAGTAAAGCAGCTAGAAAAGAGTGTCTGGATTTAGGCTGGTTTCCCTCGGAGTCAGTGAGTTGCTTTCCGTGGGTATGTTTTTTTTTATTTTTTAGATAAATTCCATGGAAACGTTTTATTTACATGGACAAAAAAAGTGAGCTCACGATTTGCTTACTAATATAATTAATATCTTTATTTGTGGATCCAGTGATACCAGCTGTTACTACTACTATTATCGTCATCGTCATCGTCATCATACTTTATATCATCATCACCATGGACACTACCCCCATGATCCCTGTTATCTCCTTTCTCACAATCATCATCATCATCATCATCATCATCATCATCACCATCATCGCCATCGTCTTCGTTGTCATCATCATCATTATCGTCGTCATCATCGTCTTATCACAATCATCATCCTCATCAGCAGCACCATCAGATTCTTCGTCTTCTTCATCATTTTTACCACCATCATCAACATTATAATCATCGTTATTATGACCCTGAACATCATCATTATCGGTTTCAATATCTAAATAATTATACATTCAGAATCATCAAATTTGTCGTACCTCCTCTCATTAACAAAGACGAACTACGGAAATCTGTTGAAGTTAGACAGGGAATAAAATCCACACACAAACTTTGCGTGAAAATGTTCATTATTTCTCTGGCGTCTCCCAATGGGTGTGGGTGGTTGGAGGATGCTTCTGTTAGGGTCTCTGATGTCATGTCGTTCTGTTATGTTCTGCCTGTTGTCTTGCTTTTTTCCTGGCACAATGTGACCGTTATCGTGTCTGGTAGAGACTTTTTCTGTCCCATCTTTCTTTTATATTCCTTTGCCGTCTTGTTTTTTACTAGCACAATGTGCACGTTATTATGTCGACGTACTTTCTCCAAATTCAGACTCTTCTCTCAAACTTCCTACGTTCCAAATAGCCGAGATTTGCAATTAGTACATGTATTAGCTAAGCAGATCAGATTATGCAAATAATCACTGCACGAAGAAATCTCAACTCAACGCATTTCCTTCTGCACTCTTTTTGTCATGACGTATTTTTAGGATTGGCTTTTCTGCGTATTTCCTATATCCCAAATACTTTGCAATTTACTTTAAGCTAAGAATAGCAGATATCTGCAAATAATCAGTGCACGAAAAAGATCTCATTTCAACGCATTTCTTTGTGTTCTTGCTTTGTCAAGACGTGTGGTTTTGAGACAAGCTCTTCTGCCTATTTCCAGTGTTTCAAATAGCCGCAATTTGCTATTAGTAGCTATGTATAGAAACCAACAAATTAATCAGTGCATAAAAAAAAACAAAAAAAACCTCATTTCAACGCATCTCCCACTTACTACCATTGTTTCGTCACAGTGTGTGTTTAAGGGCTGATTTTGTATTTTCAGCATTTCCTATGCTCCGAAATAGCCACAATTTGCAGTTAATCTGCCCAGTATAGCAGATATCCGCAAATAACCAGGGCACGAAGAAATCTCATTTCAACGTATTTCCTTCTGCCCGCGTTTCGGCCCGACCTGTATCTTTAGGACTGACTGTTCTGTTTATTTTATTTTCCTGTGTTCCAAATATCTACACTCTGTTGTTAGCTAAGTATACAAATCAGCAAATTATCAGTGCACGAAGAAATCTCATTTCAATGCATTTCCCTCTGCCCTTGCTTTTAAGGACATGCTCTTCTGGGCATTTCCAATGTTGCATATTGCCGCAATTTGCCATTATCTAAGTATAGAAACCAGCAAAAATCAGTGCACGAAGAAATTTTAATCTCATTTCAACGCATTTTCCCTCTGCCAATGCTTTGTCATGACGTGTGTTTTTTCTGGATTTTCTGGGTATTTCCCATAATTATATCAGATAGCCACAATTTGCTGTCAGCTAAGTATAGCAGATACCTGCAAATCGCATTTCCCACCAGCCTCGCTTTGTCATGGCGTGTGTTTCAAGGACTGACCGTTTTGAGCATTTCGTAATTCCCAAATAGCCGCAATTTGAAGTTGGTGTATGTTATTGTTAGCTAAACATGGCAGATAACCGCAAATAACCAGTGCCTGAAGAAATCTCATTTCAACGCACACATTTCCATCTGCCCTTGTTTCGTAATGGTGCATGTTTTAAGGACTGACATTTTTGCGCATTTATGTTCCAAATAGCCGCGATTTGCTGTTAGCTAAGTATGGAAATCAGCAATGAGTGCACAGAAAAAAAAAAAAAATCTCGTTTCAATGTATTTTGCTCTGTCCTTGCTTTATCAAGATGTGTGTTTCACGAAGTTTAAAGAAAGTGACATTGTTTCCGTTTTTAAGACGGCAGTCACAAAAATGTCAACAATTTCGCTCCGAACTTCTTGAACTGCTTTGGCGATTTAAATTAGGCTTGCTTTGATAACATTTTATTGCGTAACAAGAACAGCATAAAGTAAATTAAAGTTCGCACGACTAGCTCTGGGCTATTTTCTAAGACAAATCGCACAATTAAATGTCCTCCATTGTTGTTTTTGGGTTAAAGACGGTTCAAATTGCCCAAGGTCTTTGACTAGTAAACATCAAAGCATTGATAGATAACCTTTATTCAAAGTGCTAGCTCCTTCCTCCCTGCCAGCCTTTGCCGTGTTACAGAGAAAGACTATATCTCAATCTAGATCAAATTCACTGTGTAGCACTATTTCAAATAATGAAAATTTAATGCACACTGTCTATCTATTTGGGTTATCTTTTTGTAGACTAAATAGTTTGTTTGTTTGTTTTGTCATTACGAAGCGGAAACTGAACAGAGAGTAAGGCATTTTTTTTTTTTTTTGCTTCTCATGCAAAATTTTGTCTTTGATGTACATACGGTCTTTTATCTATAACTCGAGCGAGAAAGCTATAATTCATTGTTGTTTCTGTTGTTGATCTCAGGAGACCATCAGAATCTGCGTCTTCTATTTTCTTTTATTTAGAGACGTTTTCCCTGTCTTAAACTGTCCAGTGTCTGTTGCACAATCTCCCAGTCTCATCTCTAATACGTCTCTGGGTATATTATATTGCTAATTTGTTTACTTGTGCCACTGGCAATCCCGATGGTGTCTTATGCAAGATTCACATACTTCTTTCGCAATTCGCGACCTTAGTTCTTGTTTGTTCTAGATCTATTTCTATTTTCTGAAAAACTGGAGATCTTTAAGTATGTAGAAGAGGTATAACAAATGCGCACTTTCACACTTGTTTGAAATGAAATGTGTCAACACTTAGGCTTGCTCCGTTGTGACGATATATTATCCACGCACTTGTCAACACTTCGTCGTCTGTGACGAACCCAACAAATCGCAATAAATGGCATTTTCTGCCTTTTACAAAAATTTGAGGTCTACATGCCATTAACTTATTATATCCCGAAGGAGTTAGCAAAAATAAAGTCATAGCAGTTGGGACAAAATTAAAATGTGATAAAAAAAAGTTTTATAAAATACAACCTTTTACTTTTTTGACACATTTTATATTTTGCAGTTTCCACATCAGCTGGACATTGGCGCCTCTCCAGAACTGTACTAAAAGCATTGTGTTGGGAGGATCTCTGCCTGTCTGTCTGTCTGTCTGCCTGCCTGCCCTTGGCATTGTGTTGGGAGGATCTCTGCCTGTCTGTCTGTCTGTCTGCCTGCCCTTGGCATTGTGTTGGGAGGATCTCTGCCTGCCCTTGGCATTGTGTTGGGAGGATCTCTGCCTGCCCTTGGCATTGTGTTGGGAGGATCTCTGTCTGTCTGTCTGTCTGTCTGTCTGTCTGTCTGTCTGTCTGTCTGCCTGCCCTTGGCATTGGCACATTTCTTCCTGTTTTTGTTTTTCTTATTCTTGTTTTTCTGTGCGTTTTTTTGTTTGTTTGTTTGTTTGTAAGGATCTATATTTTAAATTTTGTCAAGGCTGCGGCCTTGTTCGGCCTGCTCTTCTCGACTTTCAACTGCCAAAGTATCTTTAACGTGCGCAGTGTGCACACGGGCCTTCCGAGTTTTTCGTCCTATCCGAGAAGACTATATGCTCGATCCTACCTACCATAGGATCAGGGACAGGAATTCCCCTCCTTTCCCCCAAAATTCCAACATGCTTGCGCCGACAGAGACTCGAACCCGGCATTTTCGGCATGAGAGGCTAGCACACTGCCTCTAGACCAATGTGTCCTGTCCAGAACTAAGGTCACGATAATATTTTATCATTGTTCCAAGCCCGACTGAGACCCTGCAAATTTTCTGCCTTTTTCAAAATGTTTCTTGCTGGGTATTGGCCTGAGGCAATCACAAAAAAAAACAACGACACCAAAACAACTTGATAATTGCAGGCTGCGGTTTGTGATGACTAAAAATTTGCAAAGACACCGTTAAAGTTTGTGTTATTGACTTATCAGAGACTGGGCAGCAACACTATATGCAGTGGATTTAGTAATATCCCGTCTATAGGGACTAATTGAAGACACGAGTGCAAAATGCTATACAAAATAGCGGAGACGAGCAAAAATTACCCCAGGTGCCCTGCAGTATGGCAGAGACAAATGGATGTCAAAACAGCATTTTGCTCATAAATCCAAACATCTCATGTTGAATTTGACCTTATCAAAATACAGTTCCATCTTCAAGAATTGTACTTGTGTTTGTATTGGTGTGGCACTGTAGTTTGGTCATGCTAATTAAATTAATAAATATGTGAAATCTATTTTGCCTAAGAGATAAAACATGCCGTAGTCATAAATTAATGTTGTAGTGCGCGGCTGCTTTTATTATTATTGTTGTTTTTTTCTACCCAGAGCAGATTCAAAATAGATTTTCTAGACAACTGCCTGCATGGATTTACTTCAAATTTTACGTAGGCTCAGATTTCAAACCAAACCTTTTAGAATTATTTTTTTTTTTAAAAATTGGTTGGGCTGTAGCCTGATTTTGAGTTTGTTTCTTTCTGCTTTGCAAAAAAACAAAACAAAACAAAAAAAAACAAAACAGTAATTAGACAGAATTATCAAGAAAAAAAAAAAAAGCCCCAACATTTCGAGACTACTTTACTACCACCAAGTGCTATCAGTAAGTGTGTTTTCAGTTTAAAAACTCTCGAGCCTACGTCTTGTTTGAGATATCTCCATTTTCTGGGGAAAACAATAACAACAAAACACCAAAAACAAAACTGTGGAGCTCTTTTAGTAGAATCAAAGATACTTGAAAAGATCAGATCAGACACTGTCATGTCTTCTTCACATCACTCAAAAAAAACAAACCGTGCCAACAATTTTCGCGATGTTCGGGGGGTGGGGCCCATGGTGCATAGTATGAAAGGAATGCTTGAGACAATGGCAAATTTATGATGCAAAATTGTGACAGTGCCACTGCCATTAAAAAAAAAGAAAAAAAGCCCGATTTTTCCCCACAGCGATTGAGATTATAATTCCACAATAATTATTAAGTGACGTCAACCAAAGCCTACAGTGATAGCTGAACATTGAACAAAATGCAATATTTTCGTTATTGGGCATTGTAAAATACGGCACTTTCCATGACTTCCGCACGTTTGATACTAGGTGGCGGTGCGAAATCTGTGCGCGCTAAAAGTACCAACTGTCTCATCTTATCAATTCTAGTTATCTTTGGGATAATAGAATTAATCCACGGAAGTTGGAATTTCCCAAGCTAAAAATAGAAGTAACGCCACTCAACCGGAAGTAGGTACATTTACAGTAAACAAACCAGTCTTCACCAGCGTGCTCTGCATTGATCTGTTCGTAATTTGTGAAATTGAAACGATTTTTGTGCAGTATGGTGATATCTGCGATTAATTTATTAATTGAAGCATTTCTGTGCGGTTCCGCATGGAGTTCAACGTAAAGAACGTGTTAGAACTACAGCAATATTTACGCTCCAGAGGAGTTGTAATCTGTGGTTCAAGGAAAGAAGAATTCGTGTATGTGTCAGGAGGCTCACTGGCTCAGCATAGATCTTGATCCAGGTGGTCTTCTGGTGTGCAGATCTGATACTGTTTTGTCTAAATTACGTGTTACAACGGACAGCGGTGTTCATGTGACTTTGCCATGCCATCTCTCTTGGAGGCTACCAACAATCTATCCAACATTCCGGCGATAACGTCCCTTGATCTGCTGAGCTACCTGTTACAGTTCTCTGAGGCAGTACAGGAAACTGGAAGGGTATGCCATGTTTAAGGACGGATATGTGCTGGATCTGAAGTCTGGAACATTCATAGACGCACCCTCATTCCAGCACATCAATTTCCAAGTTAAACCTAGGACCAATGAAGAGGTGCAACCAGTGACCTACATAATACACTAGACTGCGTATCCCATTATCCCGGCACGCAAAGTGAACCCAGTTGTGGAGCGCGGTGGCCATTTTCCTAACAGTAAAACAAACCGACCGCAGCCCTTTAGGCGGCGAGTAGCAGAAAGGCGAGATGTAAGATGACAGCAGGCAAGCAAAAAAAATGTATTGGAGAAGCTCCAAACACACAACTAATTTAAAAACATACAAGCCTTCGGCCTCAGGAATGTAGCACATATAGGCCCCTACACAATGAAAGAAAAGAGATGGATTATAAAAAAAATGATACTTTAAAAAATGATGGTTATAATCTGACAGTGCGAATAATCATAAAAACGATTGTTGTTCTACTGTAGTCTTCCACTCGTCCTCCATATCTGAGCCCTGCTTTCCTCTTGCCTTTCACCCACACTATCATGCGCCGCATTCCATTGTTGTGCTGTTTTTTCTCACCTCTCTGATGTTTGCCAAACCAACCGCCACGCATACTACTGTTTGTTTCACACCACTGTCTCTATCAGTTTCTCTTTTGGATCTCATTCTCACTTATTTCTATTTTCCTTAAATACAGGATGGATTTTTTTCCCAATGTTTTTTTTAACCTTTTGTTCTGGCCAGTTTTCTTCGTTATTTCCTTGTTTTAAATTTAAAACTGCAATTCGTCCGCTTGTATAATAATAACATAATTATTGAATTGGGAGTTTTCTTGCTTTTTTCCCTTTCTTTCGTAGTTGCTTGTCTTTCCCCTGGCCTAGTTCTCTTTCTCCTTCACTTTATTAAAAATAATTAGATATATCAATTATCATATTTTTAAGTTCTCTCTTTCCCACGCGCCTCACCAGAACACACAGTTGAAATTCTCTTGACTTTGTATTATTACAATACGCCTGACGTTTTCCCGGGTAGGTTCTCACGTCGTCCCGGAGGCGATCTCGAGCGATGTTTTGCCATCTTTTAATGGCCGCCGAGCCCTCTTTGCGCAGTGTCACTGCCCATCCATTCCGTGCGCAGTCTAGTATAATAGTATACATGTCTCTCGGTATGACAAATGTATGCTTTGACAATTGCTTAAAATGCGTTGTGGCACTCATCAAGCTGTTTCACAGTTCCGATTTATTCTAATTTCTTATCATGATACCAAAGGCGCAAACAAACAAGAACTCACAAGGTTACCAAATGATTGGATGACAATTCAAAATAGGGGAAGAAACTCAGGAAACCTGGGATCCCAAGGGGAGGAATGTGGCCTAGGACTCTTGAGACCCACTGTTGCCTTGGACTGAGACCGACTGTTGTAAAGGATCCGGTGTTTAACTTCAATGCCTTGTTTTAAATTAGGAGCCTGTTTCAGGACTCTGAGACGCACTGCTGTAGAGGTTCCGATGTTTAACTTCAGTGCACCGCTTCAAAATAGCAGCAGCCCAGTCGGTTTCACGACGGTTTTGTTATCCATCCGAGAGTCATTATTTCTTGTGCAACTTCCGACTTCATTTCACATGACTCCGGTAAACACTGTAATTAAAATTCGTTACATCGAGCGATCTGTGAGTGAGCACTGTTTTTAAGCGAAGTACTGTTTTATGATCGTGTTACCCTCTGTGAGCTGGTACTGGCTCAAAAATGGCCTGATTTAGAACGGTGCCGGATTATTTCGTTGTGAATTTTGTTTTTTCGTTCAATATTTTGAAAATAATCGAGTGTTTGCGGTGGGGGAATAGTGTTTGCGGTGGGGGAATAGTGTTTGCGGTGGGGGAATAGAGTTTGCGGTGGGGGGGAATACATTGTGTGGAAGCAATCATTCTGAGACTAAACTGTTTATAAAAAAATCATTTTTGTGCACATTATACTTCAATACTGAGAGAGAGGAATAGGAGAGGAGAAAAGAGAGAGAGAAGAGAGAGAGAGAGAAAGAGAGCGAGAGAAGAGGGAGAGACAGAGAAGGAGAGAAAGAAAGGGGAGGAAAGAGGGGAAAGAGACAGAGGTAGTGGTGAGAGAAATAGAAAGAGAGAGAGAAAGAGAGGCAGAGAGAAAAAGAGATAAATAGACAAACTGACAAACAGACAGACAGATAGAGAGATAGATAAATAGATAGATAGACAGACAGATAGATAGATTAGCTAGATGGATGGATGGATGGACGAACGGACGGACGGACAGACAGACAGACAGACAGACAGACAGATAGACAGACAGACAGACAGACAGAGACAGAGAGACAGATAGATAGATAGATAGATAGATAGATAGATAGATAGACAGATAGATAGATAGATAGATAGATAGATAGATAGATAGATAGATAGATAGATAGATAGATAGATAGATAGATAGATAGATAGATAGATAGACCAGCTCAAAACAAACAAACAAACATCACCGCCAACAACAAGAACACATAGACAACTCCAACCACTTCAACATGAAAATGAACACAAGTAGTTACTTTAGATGTAACTGAACTTTATTGTTGTATTTCAGGGTTTGACCATGACTGCTCTAGACATCCGCAAACATTAAGAATTGATCTAAAAAAAACGAAATAGAAGAAAAATATGGGAAAACAAAGAAAACCTCATTACTTCACCGAGTTTGAAAAATTGAAATATAGAAAATTTTGCGTTCTTTTACAAATTTTAGAGAACTTTTCGGTACGAGAAAAAATGGTTCTGAATGAATTATGTCTCTAATATCAACAAACCAGTAAATCTTTAAAAATGCCCTTTAAAATGTTAAGAAACAAAAATTGTAAAAAAATTTTTTTTTTTTCTGTCTAAACGAAATAAAAGATAAAATGCTTTGGTAGTGGAATGGAAAATAGAGCCCTTGCTAGAAACCTGAAGGAATGCATGAAATAAATAAAATACTTTTTTCTTTGTCGACGTTTTTCGCGAAAGGGTAGAATTCCACAAAACGTATATTAATGATTTATTAACATAGTGCAACAGGTGACGTCACTTCTGCCGTCCAGCACGTGACAGCACGGGCACGGCGACAGCAGCTGCATAATGGGAGAAGGGCATTTAACTGCTTACCAGTTTTTGTTGACATCTGCAGTTGTTTCCCCACATCGTGCATCTGAAATAGACCACCGTAAGAATGACACATCAAGGGGTTAGTTCAAGAACGAGATTAATACAATTGTTTCCCCACATCGTGCATCTGAAATAGACCACCGTAAAAATGACACATTAAGAGGTTAGTTCAAGAACGAGATTAATACAATTGTTTCCCCACATCGTGCATCTGAAATAGATCGCCGTAAAACGATACATCAAGAGGTTAGTTCAATAACGAGCTTACGTCACATTTTGCTAAAAAACAGAAATGCCCATATCAGTGGAGACTAGACAGAAAAAAGCCTATAAAATTATTTATAATAACATCATCCTTCCGTCGTTAACCAGCGCTGAGAAAGTTTCACTTGAAAGTGGGCCACGCCACACCAATGCAAAAACAAGGTCAAATCCAAAGTTTTTTTTTTTTTTTTTGCTGGAAATGACTCAAATGTGACTTAACCCTGGTCTTGAAGTTACCTCAGCAATTTCTTAACACAAAACTATAAAGAAAAGAAGATCGGCGAAACAGTGCTTTTTTCAGGGGTCATCTACATAAAGTACGTGCGCTCGGGAGAGAGAAGAGGGGTAAGGGGGGAGGGAGCCGGGAGGGAGGGGGGAGGGAGGAGGGGTTGCTCCCAGAAAGAAAAGCCTGCATGAAGGCAGGAGAGGAGGGAATGTACGTATGTATTTCACTAGTTGTCATTCATGGCAATGAATTATAAGGTTTGGTTTTATTTACTTAAATTTTTTTTTTCGTTTAACCCTCTCGCTGCCACAGGGCAGATATATCGGCCCATCATAATAATGTTGCAGAAGATCTCCGCACGGCTGATGTATCGGCCCTACAGTTTTTACGCTAAAACCTCCGCGAGGCCGATTATAATTATCAGCCGACATTGTTCCCGCCTGTTTCGCACTCTTAATTTTACTATTTCCTGCTGTCTTTTCTACTCAATAATCCATTATTCTGGTAATCTAAGGCCAAAAAGGGCATTTGGGCTTGGCAGCAGAAGGGTTAAAAGCAAATTAAATGATTGGATAATATCCAAGCCGAATGTGGGCTTGGTATCTAATGAAACAGCCAAACAACTCCACGCAAAAGGCCATGTAAAAGTTTTCAAACAGAAAGGCGTTATCTATGGTTATCAGCCAGAATGTATTATGTCCATTTTTATCCATTACTATTAAATCCATGTAGATATCCAAGTCACAAAGTGTGTGACTTTATTTCATAACACAATAAAACTGTTTATGTGACAGTGTTGAAGTTATTGCAATTATTTGAAATTTCGTTAAATTAATACAAATTTCAAACTGGTTTTCCTCAGTTTGATTATTTTGGACATAAACCATTCTGGTTGCCAACTCTCGTTCAATATTCTGATGACCATTATGCTCTTACATGGGGAGAGAGGGGGAGGGTTAAAAGAAAAACATAGCTAGAATCGAGCGTACTTTTGTGATGGACGGGCTCTAGGGAAATAAAGAGCGGAAGAAAGCCTTATCGATTGAGGAGAGAGAGAGAGAGAGCGAGAGAGAAGAGAGAGAGAGAGAGAGAGAGAGAGAGAGAGAGAGAGATTGAAAATGGCATAGAGATAAGAAGAAGAAATGAAGAAAAAGGTGTAAAAGACAAACATGAAAAAGTGGAAGAATACTCAAGGTAAGAAAGAACGTGCGAGAATCGTGAGGAACAAAAGAAAGGAATTAAAAAGTGACAAGTAAAGAAAAGAAACAAGTGATGTAGATAAAGATTAGGCCAAAGAAGAGGACAGAAAAGAGGAGACAGGAAAGTGGAGGAGATGAAGGATAAACGCTAGGAAATTACAAAATAAGAGAGAGGCAAAGTGAAAGAAATACTGGTGAAAAAGATGAGCCGAGCAAACGAAAAGAGGGGAACGAGGGACAAATAAAACAACAGCAGCAACAACAAACAAACAAACAAACAAAATGTGGAAATGATGAAACTATGAAAAAACCAATAACAACAAAACACCAAAATCACCCGTAAATTACTGATTAGTAAATTAATTAGTTCATTAACAAGGTGATGCTGAGTTCTTTTATATATATAATAATAATAATGTAATAATGTATAGCATTTATATAGCGCATATCCATTTAAAATGCTCTATGCGCTTTACAGAAACAACATGTCAACCACAGAGCAGAATGGAGCTGCCGGCGAAGCGCTCAACACACTGCACTGCTTCTTTCTCTCTCCCTGTCTCGCTTACTCTCTCTCTCTATCTCAGAGCAAATTGTAACGCAGCCTGTTAGGCGCAGTTCACAACTCACAACAGTTCACAACTCACAGCAGTTCACAACTCAGATCAGTTCACACAACACACAACTCAAATAATATTTGAATATTTATTAATAACAATATATATTTAATAATGAATAATAAATTCTGGCGGGGGTGATATGGATAACTTTTAATCTATTAATTTCAATTTTCAATTTTGCCCGGGCAGCGGCCTTTCGGCCTGCTCTTTACGATTTCCAACTGCCAAGGTATCTTTGACGTGCGCAACGTGCACACGGGCCCTCCGAATTTTTTCGTCCTTATCCGAGAAGACTAGGTACTCGATCCTACCCCCCAATATAATTATGTCTATATATGTACAATTTGGTTGCTGGCATAGCGGTGCCTAAACATGCCCCCCCCCCCCCAAACCGGCCCCCTTCTACCCCTTCTCCCCCCATTTTTTTGTTGGAAAATAAAATTGCTGTGATTTTCAAAAGCCGGAAAAAAAACCCGCACTTCCCGTGGCAAAAAACAACAATAACAGCAACAACCCACAAGATTTCCCCAGACGTGAAAATGTATACATATTATATATGGAACGTCGCTTTAACGCTTACCATAATAAACGCGGTCTTGTTGCATATTATAAACGGACAGTCAGCGCAGCAGAAATGATGCGAAGGAAAAAGGGACAAAATGAAACACTCACCTGCATGAGGCTCCACCGCAACATCTGAGGAAATGGTATTTTTCGGTCAGGTTGGGGTCATGAGTGCAAGGTGATTGCCATGGGATACACAGCCTGCGATTGCTCATAACTTGTGACGGTGTCCTGGATAGAAATGGAAGGACGAAAGATAGAAACAACAGTTGACAATAATGCTAATATTCATTATTTTTGAATATCCGAGACACTCATTACAGGGATTCTGCAAACAGGCCCATCCGATGAGCGGATGAGCTCAGAAGCCCGCTGGATTCGGAAACTGGCACAAGTTTGACCGTAAGGGGTGAAACAGACTAAAGCAGCGCTGGTGTAGGCGCCAGACTGGTGGCTCGCCGCCCGTAAATTATACATGAAGGGTATTAGTGGGATGATTCATTAAAGGGCGGGGAGCCACCAGTCCAGCGCCTGCACCAGGCTTGATCTGTTTCATCCCTAAGAAGAAGAATTTAGACGTACATGTTTCTCACACATTGAATGTTTTCAGTCTTGGTATCTCTCTTTTGAGACATTTCCAGTTCTGTATAATTAGTATATAAAATATACCATGCACACAGTAAATGGTGTCAAAACGTCTTGGCTTTGAATCGGGTAGGGCATGAAACAGCCTTTGTTCACCAGAAGCACCGTGAAAGTCAAAACCAGAAACTCACGAACTTTATCAGTTCACGTTTCCTCATCAACTTTTTCATCTTAATCTTCATTTTAAAATCTCTACTCCCCCCCCCCCCACCCCCCGCCCCCCAGCGCTGTCAACATACCTGTAGATATCAAGAAATCTCATACTGAAAAGAATCAACGCTAAAGAAGGGCGACGGCTTCTCTCACACTGTCTATGTAAAGTGATACGCTCTAACAGGCCATCCCCAAAGCATGTACGCTCGGAAGGTAGGGGGCCGCAGGGAAGGGGGTGCCACTGTCTAAATTAAAGTGTATCTGAGGGGAAGAAAGAGGAAGGATTCTGGGGGAACTTTTTCATTCGCGGTAATAAATTAAACTGTTTGAATTTATAACTATTTCGTCTTAAAGCAAAGTAAGTTGTAGGATTATAAAAATTGAACATAAGCTATGTTTCTGATGCAACAGTGAAATAATGCATGCAAAATGCTATTATAAACTTTTTAACACCACTGACTTATCGTAGCCGTTTACCATTCTAGTGGCCGTACGCTGGTACAAGTGTGAAGCCAATTGTATTAAAAGCGGAAATGAAGGAAGAGGAGTCAAACATTGACAAAATCTAGCGTACGTTCTTTCTGGAACAGGAAGGCTTCTCTGACGACACCAAGGACATAATAGAAATAGAAAACACATGATAAATTCTGGCCCCGGTGACAAATCACCGTAATTATACCCCCATTCCCAACAGACGAAAATTAAAAACAAGATTAGCCTTAAGTGTGGCAAAAACAAAAAAAGTTTAATCGTATGTGGAACAATACAGAAGTGAACAGTTCTGGGAAATCTAGATGCCACAAAAAGGCCGTGACAAACTCAGAAAAGGAAAAAATAAATAATGCCCGGAAAACCAAAAGCTGAATTAAAAAAAACCAATCCAGTATACTGGTGACTATCTAATTACCACCACAGTAATGATTTAACAAGGAACGTTCATGGCATCTAAAACCACATCAAAAGTGGTAAACAGCCCGGACCAAAAACCATTAGCCGAAAATTGTGTTACACATCTACAGCTAGTTAATAGAAATAATAATAATAGTTCGTCCACCAGGTATGATGATGACCTTAACAACACCAGAGGAATAAAGAACAGAAATTGTTGAGAATTTCAACACATGGACAATAAAGAGAAGTAAAGGACACAGAGGACAGAATGGAAAGACTGTTCTTTCATGACTTATGGCTTCTCATGTGACTGATAAGACCTATTTTTGCCCTGAAGACCCTTCCGCATAAGTGACAAGAGTGCTCCGTTGGTTCAGTACCACTGGGCCTTTTCTTGCGCCGTTCTCTTTTTTTGATAGCCTGCTGGACTCTGTCAGCTTCCCATGCTTTGCTGCCTCTGGTAAGGGCCGCCCTCCAATTTGCTCGATCAAGCGAGAGCTTTTCCCACTCACTCACATCAATGGCAAAGGCCTTCAGTGATTGCTTGAGAGTGTCTTTGTAACGTCTCTTTGGGGCCCCAACATTCCTCGTTCCATTGGAGAGCTCAGAGAAGAAGATTTGCTTAGGGAGTCTGGAGTCGGGCATTCTGACAACATGTCCTGCCCAACGTAGCTGAATTTTTTTCAGGTGGCAGAAGATGCTCAATTCCTTGGCACGATTGAGGACCTCAGTGTCTGGAATTTTATACTGCCATTTGATCCTTAGGATCTTTCTAAGGCAGGCCAGATGAAAGTGATTTAGTTTTCTGGCATGCGATTGGTACACTGTCCAGGTTTCAGCCCCATAGAGTAGGGTGGGAAGGACCACAGCATTGTACACTTTCAGCTTAGTGTCTGTGCGAATGCCGGCAACATCCCACACTCTCTTTCGAAGCCTGCCAAATGCAGAGCTGGCTTTGCTGATTCTTGAGGGAATTTCAGTATCAACACGAGCCGTGGAAGACAGTGTACTGCCAAGATAGGTGAAGTTCTCCGACACCTTCAGAAGACTGTCATGGACTTTGATATTTGGGGTCACAGGATACTTGTCGTCTGGAGTAGGCTGATGGAGCACTTCCGTCTTCTTTGTGCTTATTGTGAGGCCAAAGTTGTCACAGGCACTAGAGAACTTATCAACACAGTTTTGCATGCTATCCTCATCGTGTGCCAGAAGTGCACAATCATCAGCAAATAGTAGGTCACAGACTTGAGTACTTTTGGTTTTGGTTTTTGCCTGAAGTCTCCTGAGGTTGAATAGACTGCCATCAGTTCGGTACTTGATGCTTACCCCTTGAGGAGGAGAGCTAAAGGCTTCTTGTTGCATTGCGGAGAACATGATGCTGAACAGAGTTGGGGCTAAGACACAACCCTGTTTTACCCCACTTGTGACAGCAAAGGGCTCTGAAACACTGCCGTTACTTTTGACTGCAGCTTGCATGCCATCATGAAACTGGCGCACTGTTGTGATGAATTCGGGTGGACACCCAAACTTCGCCAAGATTTTCCAGAGGCCTTCACGACACACTGTATCAAATGCTTTTGTGAGGTCAACAAATGTGATGTACAGCGCTTTATTTTGTTCCATGCATTTTTCCTGAATCTGTCTGGCAGCAAAGATCATATCCGCCGTTCCCCTCTCTTTACGAAAGCCACATTGGCTCTCGGGAAGCAAGTCATTTGACGAGAGGTGATCAAGAAGGCGATTCAGAAGCATTCTTGCCAATATTTTGCCAGCAATTGAAAGTAGAGAGATTCCCCGATGGTTGTCACAGACTTGGCTGTCCCCTTTGTTTTTGTACAGATGGATGATTGAAGCATCTTTGAAGTCCTGTGGCAGCTTCCCTGCTTTCAACATATGATTGAACAACTCGGTCAGCCTTTCAATAAGCTTTTCTCCACCGAAGGCATACACCTCAGCAGGAATTGAATCCACGCCTGGTGATTTGTTAAAGGACATCTGATTTGTGGCAGTCCGGGTCTCATTTGCTGTGAATGGCTTGGCAAGAGCTGCATTAATAGGAGTCTGAGGGAGGCGGTCAATGGACTCAGTATTTATATTTGATGGCCGATTTAGCACACCTCCGAAATGTTCTGCCCAACGCTGAATTATGGCATTCAATTCAACAATGCGCGTTGAACCATCTGACGCAAGAAGTGGCGTAGTGCCAGAGCGGGATGGTCCAAACACAGCTCGGAGGCTCTCAAAGAACTTTCTAGTGTTGTTTGTGTCGGCATATTTCTGAGTTTCTCTTACTGGCTCTTCTAGCCAGTCATTTTTCATTTTCCTCAGCTTCTTCTGGAGTACACCCTTACATGCACGCAGTGCATCAGCTTTTGCTGTGGAAGAGGGGTCACTGCAGTGAGCTTGGATGAGACTATTTTTTTCTTTGATGAGCACTTTGATTTCATTATCATTATCATTGAACCAGTCCTGGTGCTTGCAGACAGGAAAACCAACTGTGCTGCTGGCGCAAGAGTGTACAGTCGTATTTAGGTCAGTCCAGCTCTGTTCAATGTTCTCAGGGTCAAAAGTCACGCAATCCAATTTTGAGGAGAGTTCTGAGGAGAGCTCGCTCTGTTTCTCAGCTGAGCAGAGTTTTGAAACATTTAGGCGTTTAGGTGGCGCTTTCCCTTGAGGGCGTCTATTGCGCCTCAATGTTAGTCTGAGCTTGCAAACAATGAGTCTGTGGTCAGTTCCACACTCGGCACCACACATCGCCTTTGTTACAAGGACATCCTTTCTGTCAGCCTTCCTCACAATGACATAGTCTATGAGATGCCACTGCTTTGAGCGGGGATGCATCCATGACATTCTGTTTCTCACGGGGAGACTAAAATTTGTGTTGGTAATGAACAGGCCAAATTCAGCGCACAAAGTAAGTAAGCGCAACCCATTGTTATTGCATGAACCAACTCCATGAGGGCCCAAAACATTTGGCCACGCTGAGATTTCGGAGCCAACCCTAGCATTGAAGTCCCCCAAGAGAATCAGCTTATCAGCTGCCGGGACAGAGCATATGACAGATTCTAGATCAGAATAGAACTTGTCTTTGGCTTCATCTGGGTTTGTCATGGTGGGCGCATATGCGCTAATGAGGGTGGCTGACTGGCTTTTCCCAACTGGGATCCTGAGTGTCATTAGCCTGTCATTTATTTCAATTGGCATGGACTGCAAGTTTCTGACAAGGTCATTTTTAATTGCAAACCCAACACCATGCTGTCTCGGTTCGACTGCACCCTTGCCTTTCCAGAAGAAGGTGTATCCACCACTGAGCTCTTTGAGTTGGCCACTATCAGGGAGTCTGGTCTCACTGAGTGCCACTATGTCCAGGTTGTACCTGCTGAGCTCAATGGCAATAAGTGCAGTGCGTCTTTCCGGGTTGTTTGAGTTGTCCTGTAGTGTGCGTATATTCCAGGCTCCTAGACTGAGTAAGCTGAATTTCTTTTTGTTTCGACCGCAAAAAGGGATCCCCACTGGTCGCGGTATACCAGTCAGGGTGATGTGAAGTGGGCTTTCTTTAGGGCACCTTTTCTAGCCCCTTCCTCAGTTGAGGTGAACAGTGCTATCCTTAAATAAGGCTGCTCAGCTACTGTGGGTGCTGCCTCCCCACGCCTCCACTTCAATCGACGATGAAGCGACCATAGCCCACAGCCACCAACGTGTAGGTCTGTGCTAACAGCTTCCAGTCTATCCAAACCTGCTGCCACCGCACTCGCCCATCGCCGTTGGAATTTTGAGAGGAAAGAAGACGAACGCAAAGATGAAAGAAGACGAGGTGAGTGTTAAGACTGGCGTAAAGAGTTTGTTTTTAGTGAAAAAGAGCTGCGCAAACATCAGACTCACTCTCTCGCCTGGACACAACTTATCCAAGTGGCAAGACAAGGTCAAGACGACTGGAAATGTATCCAGGTGCAGGAGGATGCCAGAGGGACAGTCATATTGCCTGACCGGCTGCCTGTAGGCTACTCCACAGCCTCGCAGTCCCAACTGACTAGGGTGAAAGACCCAAACCAAAGAACACCAATACTGGTGGATGCCCTGTCACGATATCCAGGCCAGAGTGACGGTATATTGCCATCTGCCCTATCAATCAACCACTGGCCTGCTGCCGCCAGCTGGCGGCAGTTAATAGAAATAACAGCGGATTAATACTGCCACGAACTGCCTATCTGGTTCAGCCGTAATGTCCCAACTAGACAATGATGCGGTGAATCAGTATAATTATCACTGCAAAAATTAATGTCATCGTAAAAAAAGTCGCAAATCAACTATAATGAAAAGCTGACGACGCACTGAGTCAAATCTGTTTTGGCATCTGTTCTGACTCTGTTGTGCGATAGGTCTTTCTTTCCATCAGCAGAGTCAAGACAGTTTTGTCGTGACGCGCTCGAATTGCTGAGACAGACTTGCTTCGGTGTTGACAGTGGGCGCGGCCCCGTTCAACTTCATAGTTCACATCTCAAACTGAAACTGCGGCAAAACACACTTGACTCAGGGAACCACCAGCTTAACCCTTTGACTACTGACGCCGCGAAAGCTGGATTTTCTCAAATCCAGTTTAAATTGAGATCTACTTTTTTCAGTTAGTTTAAATGGTAAATCTGAATATAATTATTATATCAGGCTATTGATCTGTACTTAAAAGCTAGCAACGAAGAAAAAAAACCCTGGTCACTGATGGAGCAGCCATGAGTTAACGTATTGAAAGGGTTAACAAAGGTAAAAACATCAATGTCCCCATCCACATCATTGCCAGCTACAGCAGGATACAGAAGATCGGTTTTTGCCCTCCGCAGTTCACTTTATCCTGACACGATAGCTAGATGTGTGACATGTTTCACTGAGCTTCCTTACCACGTCATTTCATGTATGCCTGTTATTGAGTTGACTGAGTTATGATATTTGTTTATGTAATGATACGTAATCACAATATGCACCATGCGTATGCTCTTAAACGCTATTTGAAAGAAAATTTCCCTCACGGGAAAATAAAGTAATTATTATCCTATCCTATCTTATCTTATCTCATCTTATCTTATCATCATGTTGATAACCACCATCAACTCCTAAGATTTGAGCATCTTTTTTATACTGTATTGTATTTTGTTTAACTGTATTCTTGAAATCTGTTTATAGAGATTTAATTAAAATCTAATACATCTCTCACAGTTTTTCTGTGGCTTTTATGATATTTCGTACATCACTCACTAGATCGCTGAGAACAGGATAACGCCAGCCATCACCACCATCACCACAGGAACGAAAGAGCGATTTCATAAAAAAAAAAGTATAAAATTGTCGAAAAACATTTTTCTCAACCTTTCCCACACCCCACTTCAATGTTCACCCCCCCCCTCCCCCTCCCCCAAAACAAAACAAAATCGTGGGCCCCACCATGATCTGATGACGTTAGTATACCGTATACAAAAACATCTCTACACCCCATTCTGAACTCCCACACAGCACTAAAATATTGTCAAGCCCCACGTTGAGAACTGCTATCTCAGAGTGTCTCATTACCAGTCCCATTTTGCGTGGGAATGCAATCTAATAATTATTATATATTTTGATAAAAAACAACAACAACGACAACAACAACAACAACAAAAAAAAGCATGAAACATGATTGGGATAATTACAAAAATAGAACTCGATCGGGCCACAAATTAGCTGTAAATAGTAATTTAAATGTTGAAACAAAACAGTGATCGTATTTTTTTTTAATTTCAATTTTTTTTTTTTTTTTCTATAATGTTGTTCCAACAATGTCTTCAAAGAGGTAAACGTCATACTTTTTAACCTTCTCCCATTTTTCATTTCGTCATTATTTACTTATTCTTCCAATTTCGTTTGATAATATTGTTATAAGGACGAATTTAAAATTTAACACATTTCAACTCTGTCTGCTTTCCTTCGTTGAAAAAAACCGGGTGGATATTTTTCCACGATTTGAACAAATATCCTAAGCCGTATTTCTAATGAATGCGAATTGGCGTGGAAAGAAACACTCACAGGTGAGAAAGAAACGACGAGGAGAGGAAGAGGATGAGACAGACAAGAGAGATTGGGGTGTTGGTGAGGGGGGGGGGGGAGAAGAAATACATAGATAGATAGATAGATAGATAGATAGATAGATAGATAGATAGATAGATAGATAGATAGACAGACAGATAGATAGATAGATAGATAGATAGATAGATAGATAGATAGATAGATAGATAGATAGATAGATAGATAGATAGATATATGTATGTGTGTATGTATGGTTGGATATCTGGATGGACGGATGGGTGGATGGATGGATGGATGGAGGGATGGATGGTTGAGATAGAGATGGATGAATGGATGGATAGATGGATTAATGGATGGATGAAAGGATGGGTGGGTGGGCGGATGAACAGATGGATGGATGGACGGATGGATGGATGGATGGATGAATGGATGGATGGATGGATGGATAGATGAATGGATGAATGGATGAATGGATGCGCGGACGGATGGTCGGATGGACGGATGAATGGATGGCTGGGTGGATACATAGGCAAACAAAGGGAAACACATAAAGAGAAAACCTGAGCAGACCTGAGTGCATCAAGGGCTATGGTAATTTGATTTCTTAATTGTGTTTGTTTACTTTAATGACTAAGATGCCGTTCGGAATGATGGGGATGATAGTATAAATATGAAAAATTAGAATTCAAAATATACCCATGCCATTACAAAATATCTAATATTTATCCTATTTTTGCCCTGCAGGGCAAAAATAGGACTTATCAGTCACATGAGAAGCCATAAGTCATGAAAGAACAGTCTTTCCATTCTGTCCTCTGTGTCCTTTAGTTCTCTTTATTGTCCATGTGTTGAAATTCTCAACAATTTCTGTTCTTTATTCCTCTGGTGTTGTTAAGGTCATCATCATACCTGATGGACGAACTATTATTATTAATATTTATCCAATCTCACGACATAATTATTTGCCTTAATGCACAACAGATGTGTACTTCCTACTTCCAGAAATCTCAGCCAAAAACAAATACTGTCTTCGTTGATAAAGGTGTTATTCTTCAAAATTAGGGAATAGAGAAAGTCGCATGTTATATTTTGAGAATAAGCAAAGATTTCGAAATGACATCCTGCTCCACGGATTGATTTGTCCTGCCATCGTCTTCTGGAGACGACCAGAATGTCTTTGTGCTGCATGTCCGCCTCTTCACTCCACTCACTGGGTACCTAACATAACAATAGTTCATGGCTGCAAAAACTAAGAATATGCAGCATTCAATATCGCAGAAATTGAGGTTTCTAACACTATACAGTGGCTAATAACTCGCGATTGCAAACAAAACAATACAAATATGTTATATGACAATGTAGCATTCAGTATCTCAGATATTGAGGTTTCTAACATAGAAGTGGCTTTTTACTTCATAATTGCAAACTAAACAATGCGCAGTATTCAGTATTCAGTATCTCAGATATTGAGGTTCCAAACATACTATTTGCAAAAAATAAGAATAATATGCAGTATTCAGTATCTCAGATATTGAGGTTCCAAACATACTATTTGCAAAAACTAAGAATATGTAGCATTCAGTATCTCAGATATTGGGGTTCCTAATGCAAGACACTGGCGAATATGACGTGGCACATACTTCATAGTTATAAAAACTGAGAATATGTAACATTCAGTTTCTCAGATAATCAGAAGGAAATTGAACGTATTCAAAGACGAAGACCATATAAACCTCGACGGGCGAATACTATACATTTAACTAAAACAATATTATATAAATATAAAAAAAAGTTGTGCATCTCAAAGCATCCTTTTTTCAGAAGTTTGCAATCAGACACTGAATCAATATTACCGCCATATTTGTACCTCCATAGTTAGAATGATAATCATACGATAGTGAATGCGTCGGTGAGATTCAACACTCCTGTAACCCACATCAACATATTATTTTGTGGGTTACAGGAGTGTTGTTCTACACCGAAGAATAGAGCTTGAGGGTGAACATGCGAGTATCCAAAATTTTGCGACCACATGAGCGATAACTATGAAACTTTGTGCACTGCCTTATTTTAGGGGTGTTTAACGATACATAACTAGGGCCATCCATTTTGGAGAAAACAGAATAATAAACTTAATAATAATATTATTTAGTTACGCTTTTTGAGTAGTGAAAAGAGAGAGAGAGAGAGAGAGAGAGGAGAGAGAGAGAGAGAGGGAGAGAGAGAGAGAGAGGAAAGAGAGAGAGAGAGAGAGGAAAGAGAGAGAGAAAGAGAGGGAGAGAGAGAGAGAGAGAGAGAGAGAGAGGGAGAGAGAGAGAGAGAGGAGAGAGAGAGAGAGAGAGAGGAAAGAGACAGAGAAGAGAGGGAGAGAGAGAGAGAGAGAGAGAGAGAGAGAGAGAGAGAGAGAGAGAGAGAGAGAGAGAGAGAGAGAGAGAGAAAGAGAGAGGAAAGAGAGAGATACTGTCATTGCGTAAAATCGAAAAGTATGATCACAATTTCATAGTCTTTGCATGAAATCCAAGTTACCTTATAAATGATGTACAGATGGGCTTGGTACAAAGGAATTTGCAAGATCTGTCTTGCTCGGGTCGACTATAATAATAGTAACAATAATAATAATAATAATAATTAAAAAAACCAACACAACCTCCCACACGACAAGGGCGATAACCCTCCATCACTCCCACACAACAAGGGCGGTAATGTATAGCATTCGGGAACCAACATTTATCCGGACTCAACAGTGTGGGATGATGTCGATCAATAAATTTATTCCACTTTCCCATAGATCTCTGTTGAAAAAAAAAATGCCAAAGATAAACTACTTTCCTTGAAACTATATATGCTCGGGTGGGGTAAGTGGGATTTGCCACGCCTCCCCCACCCCCATACAAAAAGGGTACATGGGGAAGGTGGGGTTCTGGGTACATGGAGGAGGTGGGGTTCTGGGTACATGGGGGAGGTGGGTTTCTGGGTACATGGGGGAGGTGGGGTTCTGGGTACATGGGGGAGGTGGGTTCTTGATACATAGGGAAGGTGGGGTTCTTGATACATGGGGGAGGTGGGGTTCTGGGTACATGGGGAAGGTGGGGTTCTGGGTACATGGGGGAGGTGGGGTTCTGGGTACATGGGGGAGGTGGGATTCTGGGTACATGGAGGAGGTGGGGTTCTGGGTACATGGGGGAGGTGGGGTTCTGGGTACATGGGGGAGGTGGGGTTCTGGGTATATGGGGAGGGAGAGTTCTGGGTACATGGAGGAGATGGGGTTCTCGGTACATGGGGGAGGTGGGGTTCTGGGTACATGGAGGAGGTGGGGTTCTGGGTACACGGAGGAGGTGGGTTCTGGGTACATGGGGGAGGTGGGGTTTTGGGTACATGGAGGAGGTGGGGTTCTGGGTACATGGAGGAGGTGGGGGTTCTGGGTACATGGAGGAGGTGGGTTCTGGGTACATGGAGGAGGTGGGGTTCTGGGTACATGGAGGAGGTGGGGCTCTGGGTACAAGGGGGAGGTGGGGTTCTGGATACATGGGGGAGGTGGGTTCTGGGTACATGGAGGGGATGGGGTTCTGGGTACATGGGGGAAGTGGAGTTCTGGGTACATGGAGGAGGTGGGGTTATGGCTACATGGGGGGTATTTTTTATGGGTACATGGAGGAAGTGGACTTGTGGTACATGGGGGAGAGAATTTCTTGGCATATGGACGAGGGAGTTTCTGGGTACAAAGGGGGACAGTTTCTGGGTACAGGGAGGGGGTGGGGTGGGGTTGTGGGTACATGGGGGAAGGGGTTCTGGGTACAAGGGGGAGGGAGTTTCTGGGTTCATGGGGTAGGAGGGCTTCAGGTACATTTGGAAGTCGAGATTCTGGGTACATGGGGTAGGGGAGGTTCTGGATACAAAGCAGAGGGGGTTCTGGGTAATAATAATAATAATGGATGGCATTTATATAGCGCATATCCATTACAAAAATGCTCTATGCGCTTTACAGAAACATGTCAAAAAATACATGGGTAAACTCACACACACAACCCACATTGATACACACATAATAATAATAATAATAGATAGCTTTTACATAGACTAGAAACTCTCATACAAATGACATTTTAACATCCTTTTAAACTGTGAAAATACTTGCGAACTGCGGACATCTAAAGGAATGTCATTCCACACCCTGGGCCCAACATGGCTGAAAGCCCTTTCACCAAAACTTTTTAGGTTCACTACGGGTACTTTTAGTCTAAGGTTGTCAGAAGATGATCTTAATGCTCTTGCAGGGCGATGCAGTTCTATAAGTTCTGAAATATACTCTGGCGACATGTTGTTGACACATTTATAACAAAATAAAGCCAATTTATATTTTATTCGCTGCTCAATAGGTAGCCAGTGGAGCTCCTTAAATATTGGTGTTATGTGATCTATCCTTTTTCTTCTTGTTATTAGTCTTGCAGCATTATTTTGGATTAACTGAAGCTTATTGATTTTACTTTTTGGAAGACCACTTAGCAGTATGTTACAATAGTCCAGCCTAGAGAGAAACAGCGATGTTACAAGCTGTTTTGTTACTTCAGTAGTTAGGCAGTGCCGTATACTGCTGATTTTCCGTAACTGGAAATTAAGATTCTTACACAGCTGACTAATAAATGGTGACATTGACATCTCTGCATCTAAGATTGTGCCCAGATCTTTTACTTTACTTGTCATTTTAATAAGATGGCCATTTACATTGAGATCTGGTGGATTGATTTTTTGTTTTGGATTCGTTATGAGCATAACTTCTGTTTTCTCATCATTTAGTTTTAGCTTATTATCATCCATCCATTTCTTAACTTCTTGTATGCAATGCTCCATTGTTTTTATCGTATCATCTAGGTTTTCAAGATCACATGCTTTATATATTTGGCTATCATCAGCATATTGGTGGTATTGAAGATCATATTTTCTGAAAATATCAGCAAGAGGTTGGGTGTATAATGTGAAAAGAATTGGGCCCAAAACAGAACCTTGAGGTACCCCAAAATTGAGTGTTTGGACATTAGAACAACTATCATTGACTCTCACACATTGTTTTCTATTTGAAAGATAGGACTGAAACCATGACAGTGCATTTCCTGCAATACCAAAGGTCTTTTCTAGACGATGTAATAGAATGTTATGATCTAAAGTATCAAAGGCAGCAGACAAGTTCAGAAGTACAAGAATACATACTCTTTTGTTATCGAGCTCTAGAAGAATATCATTCACTACTCTGAGGATAGCAGTCTCAGTACTGTGGCCCTTTTTGTATGCCGACTGGAATATCTCATTCAAGTTATTTATTTCAATGTGCTCCATGATTTGCCTCAACGCTGATTTTTCAAGGATCTTGGACACAATTGGTAAGTTTGACACAGGCCTATAATTTTTCACATTGTTTACGTCGAGCCCAGCTTTTTTGGTCAAAGGTTTTACAATTGCCTGTTTGAAAGAATCTGGTACAACACCAGTTCTCAGAGAAACATTGATTACATGAGTAATGGATGGCAATAACTCATCAAGATATAATTTCACAAATGTCATCGGAAATGGGTCTAATTCACATGATTTGGATGGTGAGTTTTTGATAAGATCTTTAATCTCAGTCTCAGACAACATCTGGAAATCAGTCAATTTCCTGCCTTCAAAAACACATAGTTCAGGTAATAAATTGGTAACATTGTTAAAATTAGATCTGATACGTTCAATTTTTTCATAAAAATACAATGAAAACATTTCACATAAGTCTTTATGGTCACCCTGTGGAAAAACCGAACTTGTTTCTTTCCCCAAAAGTTTGTCAGAGAGCAGAAAAAGATCTCTACACGTTTTAACACTGCTAAATTTTTGGATAAAATAACCCCGTTTGAGTTTCTGAATCAATTTTACAACATTGTTTTTACTTTCTTTGAAAATGTCACTGTGAACTTGCAATTCCGATTTCCTCCATCGCCGTTCATCTTGGCGTCTTTTACGTTTTAATTCCTTAATTTCAAGGGCGAACCATGGTGACCATGGTCGATGTGATACTGTCCTTGGTGTTACCGGAGCATGTTGGTCTAATGGGAGATGGGTACATGGGAGAGGGGATTCTGGGTATAACATGTTCTGAGGACAAGGGGTCTGGGCGTTTTTTTGGTACAAGGTGAGGGGGGGGGGGCGAGTTGTTCTGGGTAGATACAACTTATAATGTAAAATACCATGGTTTTGCCTGGAAAACTATAACATGCATGCCAGAACGACAAGGCAGGAGATGGGGCACAAGGGCCAGTTGTCATGGAATGTACGGCTTTGATAGGGTATGTTGACCTGATACATACAAAGGGAGGGATCGTTTGGTAAATAATACTGACAAAATAAACAACATTTCATGTAAATGAGCAGTTTGAAATCGGAACTAACATTCCCCATCTGGTCTGGGCTTAAAACAAAACCTCGCTCGTGCCCGCCCGTGATGTAAAATTGCGAATGTCGATATCGCCCGGCCACTCAGCTCTCACAAAGAACAAATTGCAACGACCGGTTAATTACATGAAAAATGAATCTCCCAAGAGCGCCGTGAATGTGCACGGATACATTTGAGTGCCATTAATATCCGGGACTGGTTTTTATTTCAATCGTCATTAAGGCACCAAATACCACAATACAACCTTGCCCCCCCCCCACACACACACATCCAACTCCCGTTTGATTACCGTAGTTCAGGGAGTACACAGTTTTGCTAATTGCTTGAACTGTGTTGGATCTCTCACTAAGAATCAGTCCTCCGGTAGAGATGCAAATCAGTTTGATCCAACCAGATGACGTACCGGGCATTGTCCGGCATAAACCTGTGCTCCCATCTCTCTCTATCTGTCTCTTTCTCTCTCTTATTGTCTCTCTACCTCTCATAATCTGCTGTCTCGCTTCAGATCTCATACGCACGACGCACCAAATTGAATGCGTGGCGCATTCGGCTTCACACGCAGTGGGCTTGTTAAAAGGAGCACAGAAAAAAAAAAAATTGAATTTTACATTTTTACAAGTTATTTTTTTGTTTGTTATTTCATCTTTTTTCCAAGAAAAACACAACCCCAAAATCTCTGAAACGTTTATAAACCACAATGTTCACAATGGGCACCATGCTTACTAATCCTAACCTTTCACCCCGCTGCTTTCATAAAACCAAACCCGAGGCAAAAAACAAATATTTGAAACTGTTCTAAATCACGATGTTTACAATAGGTTCTGGGGTTACTGATAGTAACTTTTCGCCCCGACCATTTCCTACAATCGAACCAAGAACAAAAAAAAACGGTAATAAATTATGATGTTTGCAATAGATGATGAGGTTTCTAATCCTAACCTTTCACCCGCCTGTACTCTTTCCAAATTCAAACAAACAAATAAATAATGATTTAAAAAAAATGACGGCTGAAATGGCTACAGTAAAAATGACGAGGATCGACACTGTGGTTACTAATGCGTTGTTAAAAAACGGCGTTGATAGCTAGTATCGCTATTTCAACCAACGCCTACGTGCTTTTTTTTTTCCTTTTCGACGCTATTCTCTTTTTCAACGTCCCCAATTTCCCCTCAATTGATATTCCATCGCTCGTTCGTTCCTAGGAGTAATGAGAAACTAAATGCTTTATCGAATTTTTACGTGCTGGGCCTGATCAAACTAGACGTGAAATTTAAGTAGGCAGCATTAAAACAATCGTAAGTGTTTCTTGCTATCGTATTGGTGGTTGAAGTAAAAGTGGCAGACTTTTTTGGGGGGGCATCTATAAAGTGTATACGCTCGGAGAGGGTAGGGCATAGGCGTATGAACCCAAACAGATAGATAGATAGATAGATAGATAGATAGATAGATAGATAGATAGATAGATATATAGATAGATAGATAGATAGATAGATAGGTAAGATAGATAGATAGATAGATAGATAGATAGATAGATAGATAGATAGATAGATAGACAGATAGACAGATAGGTAGATGGATAGGTACATAGATAGACAGACAGATAGATAGAGAGATAGACAGACAGACAGACAGACAGACAGACAGACAGACAGACAGACAGATAGATAGATAGATAGATAGATAGATAGATAGATAGATAGACAGATAGATAGATAGATAGATAGATAGATAGGTAGATAGACAGACAGACAGACAGACAGATAGATAGATAGATAGATAGATAGATAGATAGATAGATAGATAGATAGATAGATAGAGAGATAGATAGATAGATAGATAGATAGGTAGATAGGTAGATAGATAGGTAGATAGACAGACAGACAGACAGACAGACAGACAGACAGACAGACAGACAGACAGACAGACAGATAGATAGATAGATAGATAGATAGATAGATAGATAGATAGATAGATAGATAGATAGATAGATAGATAGATAGATAGATAGATAGATAGATAGATGGGGAGACATAATAGATAACAGATAGACAAATAAACAGGCAGCCTGTCAGATAGACAGACAAAAACTTCCTTGAAGTTTAACGACAGATTGCTGTTCATGGCAGTTTTTCTACCTCTGCATGCAAATCAAATTCACGCAAAAATGAACGCAAAAAGCCCACAACCTCTCCATATAAAACTTGCTCTTATGGATAAAAAGCGAAGAAAATCGAGACCGAAAAAAACAACAAAACACGAAATGCCTGCAGAACGAGCTGACCTGTGCTTTCATTTCTTTTTTCTTCTTTTCTTCTTCACCGGTGAAATCGGGCAAGGCATTTACCTCTGAGCCTTTAAAAGCTACTAATTGTCTAATGGGTTTTTATAATGAAAGGCACACCACACCGGAATCACAGTCTGTCCCATGCGAGTTCCTATCTGAATTGTCAGCGCGGGGAACGCATTAGAATTAGCGTCTAATGAACGTCCTGGCTACCTGGCAAACATCGAACTATTGAGATGTGCCATGCTTTGGCAAAAGGCGGTTTGCACATAAAACAGGATTTCACACGTAAAAATTCCCCAATTATTTCGTGTCACGGCCGGCTTTATTTCATGAATAGAAGAAAACTATTAGTGGTACAAACTTATAACCCAGAGAAAAAGATAGGGAAAATTTCATCTCTTATTAATATCGAGGGTTATCAACCAGAAAATGTTATGTCCAAAATAGTCAAATTGAGAAAAAAAAAAGTTTGAAATTATTTTGTAACCTTAATGAAAATTCAAATAGCTGCAATGTCTTCAACAGGGTCACATGAATAGTTCTATTGGGTCATGAAATAAAGTCACACCCCTTGTGTTTTGGATATCGAAGGGCATTTAAAAGCAGTGAATAAAATTGAAGATAACACAATCATTCTAGTTGATAACCTTCGATATATTTCTCTGACTTTTGCTTCGCACCCAAAACGTTTAATCTCGCGAGCAGCCAAGTCAAAATCCAGCAAATCTGGGCCAAGAGAGGTCTGCTTAACTGCATCGTGTTTGGATAGACTCTGGCGATCAACGGCTAATCGGTTCGACCCTGTCGTTGTTTAACAGTTTGTTTTTAATGCGGTTTTTAATGTTCGACGTCCTCTCAGTAGCGTTCAGTTCGGCGCGCTTTTCCCTAACAGCAGGAACAGAGTAGTGCGCTAATGTGCAGGGAGGCTGCAAAACATAGGCAGGTCTGACTTTATAGACTATCTGTGAGGGCTGTTGTTATAAGTACGTACGCACCCCAATGGTTTTGCGCTAAGGGCGCGTACGTATAAATACTATCCCTAACCCGTCCTTATCCTCAACCCTAAATCTTATCGAATCTCTAACCCTGCCCTCTACCCTTTCAACCAAAAAAAAAAAAAACAGGAGGAAAACGAAAAGAAAATCTGAAAGAATAATTAATCATAATTAATTAAGGCTGTTGTCAAGGAGCATTTCGGGAGGAGCTCTCCAGCTCAGGAGTCACAGAAGGTTTTAAAATACGTACCCCTAGCGCAAACAAATTTGGAAGATGAAATGGTGGTGGTGGCAGAGGCAGATTTGTCCCGGGCAAAGCCGGTGGTAATTGAAAATGCTCTTTCTATATTATAAAATGATGTCAAGAAGTGATTTTGACCTAAACTGGCATATACCGACTTTTGCCGTAGCATGTCAACAGACTTCTTTTCCCCCGGTGTTCAAGATAACATTGTTATTTCTCACACTGTAACCAGCTCTCAAAAGTTTCGATTGATTTATATCTTCATTACAAGTAAAAAAAAACAACCCGGTAAGAGCCGAAGAACATTTTAGAGTCGTTTCGTAGTTATTGATCAGGGGTGAGGAGTTCGAAGCTACTGAACCATTGAGGTTTAACCCGAGATATACAAAACATCGAGACGAATTAACTCGACAAACTCTGCCTGTCAAGCTGAGCCCGTATCAACGATGCCAAGAAAACAGTAATGTGCACTTCGACTTTTCTTAATATAACGATGAAAGAACTAATTTGCACCGTTTAAACTTTCAGTGCACTGTCACAGCTGGCGGGAACAGAGACCTCACATACTGAGCTGAAACAGACTCAAACCAGGCGTGACTCAGAGCGCCTCCAGCCTAGAAGATTCTCTCTTTCTCACAGAATACCTCCACTACATCAAGACTTTAGTTCTTGTTTGTCCTATCTCCACTTTCTGAAAAGCTGGAGATCTTTTAGTAGGCGGACAAGGTGTAACAAATACATGCTTTGACATTTGCTTAACTTGCATTGTGCCACTTATCAAGACTTAGTTGTTTCACAGTTCTGATTTATTCGACTCCTTGTCACAAGACTAGAGCCGCAAACGTTTAACGTCGAATTTTTCAATTGTGCAAAAAGTGGTGTTGGAGTAAACAAAAACTCAGGTCAGACTTGCCACACATGAACTCGGGATGGTGATTAAAAGCTTCAACTGTATAAGCCACGCATAAACATCATCATTCACGAATATTCCCTTGAATGACTCCAGCTATGGACCCCAGCTGACCATTTTTATTCCAAACACCCAGACCTGTTAACTAACAATACGAACACACAGTTTCTAGGGGCCACCCACGAAGTGAGTACGCTCCATTTTGCAGATGTTTTCACCCTCTTCTTCTATGTCAGGTATTTATGCGATTGTCCTCAATCCCTCGCCACTCATCATTAGTATCAGCATAAGACCATACAGTGAATGTCCATC
The DNA here is from genome assembly GCA_963931925.1 of Onchidella celtica. Classification (NCBI taxonomy): domain Eukaryota; kingdom Metazoa; phylum Mollusca; class Gastropoda; order Systellommatophora; family Onchidiidae; genus Onchidella; species Onchidella celtica. Next base: position 48,512,490 of record OZ007570.1, read on the forward strand.
ATAGAGCCATTAAAATAGTGAACGTCAACAAAAAGGCCATTAAAATAGCGAATGTTCACGAAAAGGCCATTAAAATAGCGAATGTCCACGAAAAGGCCATTAAAATAGCGAATGTCCACGAAAAGGCCATTAAAATAGTGAATATCATTAATAAGGCCCATTAAAGTCGTGAGTGGCCACGATAAGGCCATGGTTAGTTCCCATATTTTAGAGCTTTCAAAAAGTGGCATTCCGCAGGGAATATTTAGCCGTTTCATCAGAAGTAGAGTTTTGATATAATTCAAGAACCTAATTTGCAAAAAAAAATAAATATATGAATAGATCCAAACGTTTAAATTCATTACTACACTTGAATGCCAGCGTCTGCTTCCCACAATACCCCTCAGACCATGTCAGTGGTGTGGCTTGGGTTGCCAATGCCAGGGGCAAGGCGAGCTCTGTGCCACGTGCTCTGAGTCCCTTCCACCACTCCAATATTGAACTCCTTACACGGACACTCCCTAAGAGAATTGAAATCTATATTGAAATCTCTCTCAGTTCACAGTATTGTTATTTTACTCAGTCCCCCTTGCTCAATGTAGATCTCGGATACGTTTTGATTAATTCAAGTTTGTAGAAACGCCTATCACAACTGGCAGTTGAAACAGTGATTGTTTTGAAATGTTGCACCCCTAAGAATTTTGCGCCAGGGCAACCCTCCACCCCCCCCCCCCCCCGCTCCGTAACCCCGCTCACGCTATGCCACTGCTCCATGCTCGTATTTCATGCGCTGAGGGCACCGCTCTACTTCTAATGGAATGTCCTTTATGAATGGCCCCACCATGGGGTCAGCTGTACTTTATAATTCTCCAATAAGTTATGGGTAAGTTTTCGTAATCTTAGACTTCTTCCCCATTAATCAGTCAACGACAGATCTGTTTGTGTGGATTTCTAAAGAGCTAAATTTGGACTGTATTCAGAGGGATAATGCTAAGAACGAGTTGGCATATCACTATCAGTCATTGGTTTAATTTCCAAATGGATCCCCTCTGAGGCTGCACTCTGACGACAGATCGATGGGTTTTTACTGGCTCTCTTAGTCTCTAAGAATGGAACAGCGAACTTATTTAGCTGGCAAACGTGCTTTACATTATTACATGCAGCATACTTAACAATATGGCCTAAATGTCACGATCTCAGTTCTCGTTTCTTCCAACTCCACGTTTCGCACTACTGAGAGATCGACGTTAAACGTGTGCGGCCTTAGTATTATGAATATGATATTAGAATGGATTGGAATTGTGAAACAATTTGAGAAGTGCCACAACGCATTTTAAACAAGACTAGTGTCAAAGAGATCATTTCTTACACCTTTTCTACATACTAAAACATCTCCAGTTTTTCAGAATATGGAGATAGAACAAACTAAGAAGCGTGTTTACTGGCTTGTAACAAAATGAAATAAATGCCTACATTTTATATATACATATATATATATATGCGCACGAAGGAGACGACGCTCATACTGACGAAAGCCAGCCGTTCAAAGAGGTATTCGAAAACACGCCCGCTTGCAACACTACCACAAAATCAAACAGTAATTAAAAGTATCTAGTCTAGCAGCTAGACATCAACAATAATAATAATATTGAAACAACTACAGAGGCAATTGCTCTATGAAGATGATAAACTTGTTGAGACTGGTGAATTCAGAGAAATGTTACCGAGATTATGTTACAAACAACCTGGAAATTTAATCCCATTTTAATTAAGGATTTCGTGAGGAGAAAAGCTTTACAATGTAAGCCTCGTGATCAATTTGGGGTAACAGACACAATCATGCACATTCACACAAACACTGACAAAAAGTTGTGTCGCACGGCTGGGCCTTTTCCAATCCGTTTTTGCCTCCTCAGCCCGACATGGACGCACTCTTTGTTTACTTATGCATACCGTCCGTAGCTGTTGGGACCTCGTTAAGTCTAAAATCAAAATTTTACAGGAGAAGGAAAAAAAAAAAAGCGGATGATTTTTTAAATAGTTTTCATTAGTGGGAGCTGTAACTTGGTTCATTATTGCGTATGCCCAAACCGCTGATTTTTCTCACCTTTTTTTTAGGTCACCTCGAAGTAGTGAAAACTGCTGGAAAAGATTACTTTAGATCTTTATTTTAGGAGGTTCGCTGGTCTTGGCATTTTCATTTCACTTTTCTTGTTTTTATTTTTCTGGTTAATGTTTCTGCGTCTTTTTGTGGCAGTTTTTTTTCTTTAAATTTTGCCCGCGGCAACGGCCTTGTTAGGCCAGTTCTTCTCGATTTCCAATTGCCGCAGCTTGCAAAAGGGCCATCTGAGTTTTTCGTCCTTATCCCAGAAGACTAGGCACCCGATCCTACCTGAAATAGGACGAGGGAAGAGACGTTCCCCCCAAAATTCCAACATGCCTGCGCCGGCGGCGAATCGAATCTGGTACCTTCCTCATGAGAGGCGAGCACCTTGCCTCCAGATCAACGTGTCCCCACTACTGGAAAAGATTAATTGCTCACCCGCTCCAGGTTCGTGTCGAGGTCACTGCGAAAAGGGGAATACAATGCTAAATGGAATTATAATGAGATGGCAACGCGCTTATTTTTTTTTTACTGTCACTCGACACTTGGAAATAATTCTTTGTTTTTTGAAAATATATTTTTTATATCCTTAGTTAACTTAAGAGCAACTTCTATCGTTAAGTGGCTAAATTGCTTGAATTCAGAAATCAGTCTGTACAAATTGAAGCAACCAGTTCAGTATAGAATCGGCAGGCAGTGCTTGCATTATTTTCTGAAACATTTTTACAAATGATTGTTTTAACAGCCATTAATTTCATTCCATTTATCCACGGCTGTCTGAGTAGACATTAATAAAACTTGCTGACTCGAGCCCTTAATGGCAAGCTGTGGTAAAAAAGATAATGTTATTAGGGAAGATTCATGCATTAAAGCCATGTCTGAGACCATTTGTATGGGCGAGGGAAGGGTCCGTCGCAGAGGCTTTTGAATTAATACTAAAAAATTATTGTTCTGTTTTTCACACGTGACAGGACGATGAACGTGTGTTAAAATCACACCTTGCCTTAAATAAACAGTGTCGCCTTTGTCTGGAACAAAAAAGAATTGCTTACATGTCTGTGTTATGGCCAGACAAAAGCTGGTCAAAAATAAGACATTTATACGTGAGTCGCTTCTAGTTTAGGGTATTTAGCACGTGTCATTACTGACAGAGGTAAAATGTGGCAAAAACAGTTGTATTTCGGAAATCTTCGAATGAGGAAAAACAGTCTTCCATTTTCAATTATTTTGGAGTTTATTGTAAAAAATACTTTATTGTGTTGGTTCCTAACGTACAGATTTGCGAAATGCATTTTTTTTTTTAACTTTGACCCCAACAACTTTGAGTTGACTCAAAGGGCCATTTCCACGCATCTGTACGTATTACTAAAAAGAAAAATGTGAGTTGATTCTCTGAAAGCTGCGAGCGCATGAAACTTCAATCATTAATATCTCAAAAGTTAATGGAACGGAGTTAGAACCTTGTAATTTTAACGGGACGAGGTGTCAGTAAGAGGGATAGTCGAGCGACGATAACAACAATACATTTGTACTTGGTACTTTTAACGTTAAATGATGTTTGCGATTATCATGACTGGAAAGGACCATGATATTGGCATACGGAATGATTTTGACATGCATAACATCATCACGACTGTCTTCGAAGTAGAAGAAGAGCACTTTGACATAACCATTATATACAGACAGTAGAGCAAAGCAGTGGCACTATATGATCCATTTCAAATATTGTCTTTCGACTTCAACCTCCCCTATCTTCTTTTGCATTGTTTTTCTCTCAGCATTGTTATCTGGCCTTCAAATGGACATGATTCTGTGAAAAGCACGAAGCTGACAGATATTCTGTGGAGTAAGCAAACTTTAGGAGCATGTCGATATCATATCTGGCATAGGGAAAAATTAACAACTAAACAAAGTGGCCTTTAATTTTAAGCAAGTTGAATTTCAACTTTCCGGGCAATCGTTTTCATACTAGGTTCAGAAAAGGAAGCCGTCGATACAAAATACAACAACAACATTGAGTAATATGTTACAGTAAACATCGTTGCTGGCGTGCCTGGTTACGAGCAATCCATCTCATTCAAAATGGCGCAGGGCAGTCAAAATTGATGATGCATTCCTGCCTTGTGTCGCTTCGGTAATATCTCTAGTCTGTGGTCCACAGTAGTGCAAAAATACACACCCAGCACTGTGAGTCTCTCTTTTTTTTTTGCGAGCGAGGCGCGCCCATTAAGTAATTAATGTCGTGCCTGCCGACGAAAGCCAGCCGGTTCATAGCGGTATCCGAAAATAAGCCCGCCTACAACTGCCACAAAAACACAATGATCAAAAGTATCTAGTTTGGTGGCTAAACTCTGACCATACTGAAACAAAATGCTGGGACACTTGCTCTGGTGAAAAAGATAAATTAATGTGTTTGGACTTGAACATTTAAGAGAAATGTTACTGAGATTTTACAATAAACGATTCGTAATTTTAATCCCATTTTAATTAGGGATTTCATGAGGTGAGAAGGTTTATAATGTAAGCTTTATGCTCAGTTTGGGGAAAAAGACCCATGCACATTCACACAAACACTGATTTAAAAAAAAGATCTATTGCACGGGTGGGTCTTTTCAAATCAGTTTTCATGACCTTAGTTCTTCTTTGCAATTGTTCTATCTCCATTTTCTGATAAACCGGAGATCTTTTAGTGTAGAGGAATAACATAATTTATGCACACTTTGACCTTTGTTTAAAATGCGCTGTGGCACTTGATCAAGCTGATTCACAGTCCCAATTTATTCAAACTCCTTATCATAATACTAGAGCCGCAAATGATTAATGTCCCGTTTCTCAATTGTGCAGGGGATGGAGATGGAACAAACAAGAACACAGGTCGTGTTTTACTTTCTGAACCCGACATGGATGCACTCATCCTTTAATAATGCATTCACTATTGCATCATGCGCAAACCGGTGATATTTCTAACGTTTCTTTTCTTCTTCAACCAGTAATGAAAATTACTGGAAACGTTTAAACGAGGCGGGTACCTTCGGCATGAGAGGGACGGACCTTGCCTCCAGATCAACGTGTCCCCATTACTGGAAAAGATTAATTGCTTACTGGCTCCAGGTTCATGTCGAGGTCACCGCGAAAAGGGGAATACAATGCTAAATGGAATTATAATGAGATGACAACACGCTATTTTATTTTTTACTGTCACGTGCCGCTGGGAATTTTTTTTTAAAAAACATATATCTTTTAGATCCTTAGTTAACTTAAGAGCAACTTCTATCGTGAAGTGGCTAACTTGCTCGATTTCAGAAATCAGTCTAGACAACTTGATAGAACAGTCCAGTATTGAGCCGGCAGGTAATGCTCGTATTATTTTCTGAAAAGTTTTTTACAAATGATAGTTTTAACAGCCATTAATTTCATTCCGTTTATCCATGGCTGTCTGAGTACCCATTAATAAAATTTGCTGACTCGAGACCTGAATGGTAAGCTGTGGTAAAAAAGATAATGTTATTAGGGAAGATTCATGCATTAAAGCCATGTCTGAGACCATTTGTATGGGCTAGAGGAGTGTCTGCCGTGGAAGTGTTCGGAATAGTAGTTAATGTTGTTCTGTTTTCGCACGTGGCAGGACAATGAGCATGTGATAAAATCACACCTTGCGTCCTAAAATTCTGCTTTCCAGTCTTTGGTAAAGCTAAGACTAGTGGTGCACTGGCTCAAGTCTATTTTGTCTTGCTTTTGAGTTGAGCTTTGGGCTATAGAGTTAAAGGGGACCTCACGCAATGGCCAGACCCGAACAAGCCTGTCTCGCCTGTTTGGATGAGTGGAAACTGTCTTGAGTTCATCTGGTGGAAAAAAGAGATCTCGGACACTGAGTGAGTCAAAACAGACGCAGGGCAGACTTTACTCAGTACGCCATGCGCCTATAACATGCACATTGTCTAAAATTGAATCTTCAAAATCTTTTTTTTTTTGGTCCCGTATTCGGAGTGTGGTTGCAGTTGTGGAGGTGAAGAAATTTTTTATGACACTGAAACGTCACTTTACCAGAATGTATCCTTCAGGTCCAGTTTCATATGGTATCACACTAAGCTCGGAATGGCACAGCCAGCCGCCGGCAGACAAGAAGCGCATAACACAGTAATTGACTATATTTCTTAATAGATCCGGGGAGACCTTGTCATCCTTAGCCTGGTCAGACACAGTCAGCTTCCGCCATTCTTGGGTGTACATTTTGCTGACAGCAACTCGCTGTGACGTTCCGGGCTCAGTATGATCAAAGATACTAGAAACGATAAGATGAGACACTGTCTTCTTTGCACCACTAAAGAAACAGTGTACAAAATTTGCACGCTGATCAGGAGCGGGGCCCATGGCGCATAGTATGAAAAGAATGCTTGATATAATGGTAAATTTATGATGCAAAATGCGACAGTGCTACTGCGACTAAAAATAAAATAAAATAGCCAGATTTTTTTCCCACAGCGATTGAGGTTATAATTTCACATTTATATAAAGGTCGTCAATCAAGAACTATAGGGATAGCCGAAGAGTGAACAAAATACAATAATATTTTCCCTATTTGGCTTTGTAAAATACGGTCCTTTTCACTTTAGCGTTTGCCGCTAGGTGGCGGTGCCAAATCTGCGCACGCTCAAAGCACTAGCTGTCTCATCTTATCAATGGTAGCATCTTTGGTATGATACCCCTCTAAAGGCTGGTGGCACTCGGAGTCAAATCTACGCCAGATATTTCTTTCGGCCAGCTAACTCAAGGCAATTTGGACACACCCAGACCAGTAGTGAGGTAGACATTTTGGTCTCTCCAGCAGGGGGATGGGAGGAGGGAAGGGGGTGTCCACAACTCACTCAAAAAGGGAGCACAGAACAGATCTGTTTCCCTGCAGTCACTAACTATTGACGTGGAAGGATTGATTGTCCGCTGCCATTACAAAGACTGGACAACCGAGATACTCTGGTCCTTCACATCCTTCAATTCACATGGCTTTTGTTTTGAAATGGAAAAAACAAAACAAACTTCACTCCACTTAAATAACGAACGACTGCCTTCCGTGGTCCCAGCGAATCGACCTGCAAATTGTGACCGGGGTCCGCTTTCCTGATAATTTTGTCCAGTTGCGTTCTTGGGTATGTTGTGGCATGGAAACTGATGGTTTTGTGTCACGCGAACGGCAGGATTCCTGGTACCTGGTCATGCAATGCTCT
>OZ007570.1:48522294-48554794 GCA_963931925.1 Onchidella celtica
TCGTGGCCTAATGCCTAATTACAAAGCTATGATATAGAGAAAATACAGAGCTGTAATAATGAATTACCATAAATTTAAATACTGTTGTTTGTCAAAATGACACGAATTTCAGATCTGGCCAGGGTATTAACTATATAATCATGCTACAACATAGTATAAAAATCTTGTGCTTAAGAACTGGAGGCAAGCTAGTAAGGCCGAACCGTCTTCCAAAATTCTTGTTAACCCTCCCTCTGCCAGGGGAACACTAGTTGAAATGTGCCCAAGAAAAAACAAAAAACACCCGTGCTAAAGTCCCGCACTAGCAAAAAATATAAAATACAAATGCAGGGGCAAAAAAAGCCATACAAATATGAAGCAAAGAACCTCAAACATGAAAAAAACAACAACTTAACAACACAGGGATATATTATGCCCCACTAAAGGTGTTCCAGATGCTGGTTGAAAAAAATGAATCAATCTAAATGAGAAAAGACAGTTAAGTAGTTGGTCCGTGCTGACATTAAAAATGACTGCTGTTTTATGTGGTCCAATTGATGTGGCTTATCTCCACTCTTTATCCAAACACTTTGGGTTCTCTTTCTTGTGGCAAAGTGTTTTCTTAACCAACAGGCAGCAATATCCACACTTCAATGAGCTTACCTGGAGACTCTTCTTTTGTATTTTTTCATGCAGGTATTAGCATTATACAAAATCTTTCGTCTAAAGATCCCCTCCAGCCCCCCCTCCCCAAAAGCAGATAAAAAACAAACATATTAATAAAGCAGCTGGAGCGATTAAAAAACCCTTCACCTTCCGCAAATCATAATGGCTTTGAACTTTGTTAGACTTACATATCCCTCCGAGCTCGTTCGGTGCTGTGAATATAAAGGCGAAAGAAAAAGCGACGTATTTTAATTAATTTGTTAAATGGACAAATATTTTTTATTATTATTAGCATCCACATTGATCGTGAGAATAGTCCCCATTCATCTCCTGTGAACCAAAAGGAAAGAGTAACGTGTAAAAAAGGGTCGCTAACTTACAGTCAGGTGATTCGTTTTTTTTCATAATAACACTAGATCTAGTTGATACTGAATCCAAAATGATTCTCAAGTCATTAGAATGCTTTCAAACACTGGGAAATTGGGGACAGTCCTCCCATTCTGACTTGACATTTTGCCTCACACTGTATGAGAGTGACCATGATTACATAATTTAAAAAAAACAACAACATAAAATCCGTGGGGACGCAGCAGGGCTTGAGGCAAAGAGAAAACGTTGTATGTAGCAAAGCCCCAATTAAGAAATATAATACTGCCTTTGTGTTTGATTATATCGTTTCTGTATGATTTTTACGCGAGGCTTTGGTACATACAAGTTTTGGCACATTTTGATCTTCTATGTTCGATTTTGCTTTGGGCTTTGGGTTTCTCCACTTGGTATTTCATTGCAAAACCACAAAAAAAATAATTAATGTTCAAATATCGCAAAGGACAGTTCTATTGCCGTGGACGCATGGCCACGGCCTGTTGCTATGGCCAACAGGCTCACAGCTGCGTCCATATAAAAGTACGTGAAATCTAAAGAAAGATGATGTACGACAATGTATCACACCAAAACGCACCGACGGTCAGACTGTCTGTGGTTTACAATTTGTCACCTTAGTTCTTGTTTGTTCTATCTCCATTTTAAGAAAAACTGGAGATCTTTTGGTATGCAGAAGAGGTACAACAAATGGAAACTTTGACACTTGTTTAAAATATGTTGTGGCACTTATCAAGCTGTTTCAGAGTTCCAGTTTAATGTAACTCCTTATCATAAATTAAAGCAGCAAACTTTTAACTTCGAATTTCTCAGTTGTGCAAAAAGTGGAGACGGAACAAGCGAGAACTAAGGTCACAAATGTTTTCCACTTGACCCCCAATCTCTGAAGTACCAGATGTCTGTTTGGTCAGTATTATATCAAGTCTGTCTGAATTGATCCTAGGTGTCAGCATAGTGGATGGTCGAGCGATGATAATAACAGTACGTGTCCTTTTCAGCGTTCATGATGTTCATGATTATCATGGCTGGACAGAAAATGATACTGACATATGAAATGATTCTGACATGGATCACATCACACGACTCTCTTCTAAACAGAAGTGGATATCTTTGACAAATACAGATGACAGAACAAAGCAATGGCATGATGATCCATTTCGAATACTCTATCTTCGACTCCAGCCTCCTCTATCTTCCTTCGCATTGTTTTTAATAGCATTGTCGTGTGACTTTCAAATAGACATGATTCTGTAAAAAGCACGAAGCTGACAGATATTCTGCCGGGTAAGCAAACTTTAGGAGCAAGTCGATATCATATCTGGCTTGGCGAACAATTAACAACTAACCAAAGTGGCCTTCAATTCTTAGCACTTGAATTTCAACTTTCCGGGGTACATGTTTTCATACTGAGTTCAGAAAAGGAAGCCGTCGACACAGAGTCCAAAAATAAGGAAGACAACAACACAATAATTAACAACCAATAAAAGAAACAAAAAATAAATAATATCCCTTTCTAAAAAGAAAATTAGTTAAAATCTTTGGAAATTAATTTCCCGTTGAGGAGGCTACAGAATGTACATGCACAAAACATTGTCGTCAATCGTAAAAAAAAAAAATGTTCAACAAAATTTCAGCCTAAACAACAGCAACAACATCAACAACAACAAGAACAAAAGAAACAACAAAAAAATATCTCTTTCTAAAAAGAAGATCAGTTACAGTTACACACTTAGCAAATTAATTTGCAGTTGAAGATGATAAAGGATGCACACTAACAAAACATTGTAGTAAACCGTAAAAAATGTTTCAAAAAATGACAATCTAAACAACAACCAAGATAGAAGAAAGAAAAAAAAATCCCTCCTAAATAGCAAATCTGTTATTAAAATTTGGAAATTAATTTTTGGAGTCAAAACAGAGCCGTAAACATTAAAAATGTTGAACAGCATGTCAGTCTGAAGAAAAAGAAAAAGAACAACAGCAATAAAAGAAACAAAAAATATCCCCTTCTGAACAGAAAATCAGTTCAAAACTCATTTTGAAAATTAATTTGCACTTGAAGAGGATTTTACATGTACAAAACACTGTCAGAAACGGAAAAAAATATTTAACAAAATGTCAGACTAAACAACAATAACACCAAATCACAGACACTTAATAATGAAAAAATGAATTGCCAACAAGCAAAGGCCCACGTTATGGCGTTGAACGCCCTGTTTGTTGGCTTGTCGTCTCTGGTTGTGACATGGCCGCCGCGGGTAATCGGTGATAGCTTTGCCCTACCTTTTCTTACGTATGCGAGACAAAAATATCACCGCTTGCACGCGGCGCTCTGCATCATCCTTCCTTGCGTTCTACGTCACCAAGAAGTCGCCTTCCATCCTAGGCACTTTCGCGTTGTCTCTCTTTCGTGATGTACTTTTCGTGATCGCGGAGAGAAATCTGCATGTTACGTCATCCGCCCCCGTGGTCTTCGTCATGAGATAGCAGAAATCCTCACTGTGTCCCTACGTCATCTTTTGAAAGCACTTTTTCCTCAGTTGGTCGGAAGTTTTTTTTGGGGTTCCGACTCGACGAAATAACATTATCTCCTTGACCACGGTGTCGTTTTCCATGAACTTGATTGTCAATTCTATGGAACTCATCACCTACTCTGAGTACCAATGCAGCGTTTCCCCACTGAACTCTGATCTCTTGCTGAAAGTCAGTTGCTGCGAATGCTCATTAACTCGTTGTAAAAGTGACGAATGGGTTTGTAAGAAATAAAATCCCAACGGCAAGACAGATTACATCACCAAACAAGCAACAACAAATTATCAAGCAAAGAAAACGATGGAGATGTGGGTTGATGCAGTTAACGATTTTAGTGATGGAAACAGGGCCGTCTTATCATCAGTATGGGCCCCTGGGCAATGCAATAGGCTGCAACCAGTCCCCCCCCCCCCCCGCCGTTTCAAAAACCAATGTAAATTTGCATACATGGGCCCACTAAAACTCTGGGGCCCCTGGGCAGCTGTTCAATGTGCCCATGCGTTGAGACGGCTCTGGGTGGAAATAATGATTAAAAAAAACAACAAAACAAAACAAACATGAGAAACACACACGTGAGAGAAACTTCAAATAATCAACCAGCTCTTATTAGGGGACCGTCGTATTTTACATCGTACGCTATACTATAGCTGAACTGTGAACACAACTGTAATTTTTGTCTCTTTGGCTTTAAACTTACAGTACGGTCCCGTAACAATGGCCAGGTGACGGACAGCAACAGTGAAGAGTGTGCAAAGAACACTCGTAAACACTGTCAAGAGGCCTCGGCGGAATATCACAACGTAATTTCTTGTAGTGAAAGATTAATAATGTTTGCGCAATTTGTATTCTAAATAATCGTTCATTCTCTCCTAATATTTTCTATCTTCGTGCATTTTCACTATTATTGTTATTGTAAATTATGTATTGGGCCATTTCCAAAATATCACAACCGCATAATTTGCCAGTTTATATACAAACGCTTTTCACTTTCTCACGAGATTTTCCACCTTGAATTTCTTTTCTTTGAATTTCTTTGCAGACACTGCTGTGCTACAAACGGCAAAACCTCGTTTACAATCACTATAATTTAAATAATTTTTCACTTTCACTTTCAAATTCTTTCACAGAAAATGTGTGTTAAACCACTACAAAAACAATGTCACAGCTAAACAATGTCAAAGCTAAAGTCTGGCAGCAAAGTCTCGGCCAACGAGCATCTACATCAGTCAAACAGGGCACCTCCAGTTCATTCAAACACCAGATACTTCCGTCAAAAAGTCCGAATCCACCCTTGAGACGCACTCCATTTTAGAGTCTAAAGCAGTCTTGGGCCCCCAAATTCAATTTGTGGACTTGTGTATGTAAATAATTACGTCCAGAGTCCGCTCGGGGATTCTAAAACCGTAAGCGTGACTTCCATATTGACCTAAACCCTGGTGCCCCCCGATGGTGGAATAATCGTTAAGACAATGTCATTACCAAACGGGGAAATGGTGAAGGGCGAAGAGGTGCCTTGGTGCATTTCCCTGACTACAAATATACACTGGTGATAAACCACTGTTCCACTCTTAGGGGTGAAGCAGATCCAGGCTGGTGTAGGCGCCAAATTGGGTGGTTCGCCATACACATAACTTTTGCTTCACACTAGCGCAACAGGCACTGCCCCGCTGGTTCGCGGTGTGGGCAGTGGCCCAGTGTGAAATAAAATTTATGAGAGGAGAGCCGCAGGTCTAGCGTGTAGCCTACACCAGCTTTGAGTCTGTTTCGCCCCTTAATGTATACTGCATCCATGTTGTCGTCTCATAGAAAAAAAATGTACCTGCTAATATAGGTCAAATTCCCTTTTAAAAATCGTTTAATAGAGTGAAAGGTAACTCTACATTTCTAACTGGGGCAACGCTTCTTACTGCTACTAGTTTTCATTTGGTCATCACAAAATAAAAACTGAACATAAAATACAGTGGGACAAAAATATCAGAAATGTTTCACTGTGCCTCCTGTAATATTTTGTTTTTGGATGATCGATCTCTTTCCCTAGGTCGGCAGCATGATTTATATAAGAAAGGCAAAGACGCATCATCAACAACAACAACAAGAGACAATCAAAAATTTTTTTACCATTGCCCTTTTACTTGGACAAAAATTCCGGGAAATTTGAAAGTGTCAGGAAAACTGATACATTATTTACTTGATAAGAAAGAATAAAGTCGCACGAGAAAACACGGTTAGTTTCAATTGTTTGAATGTATTATACGATCCCTGTCTAGAAAATAAAACTCTTGGGCCTGTCTACGACCAAGGCTCTAGCCGCTGTTATATCAAAAAAGATTTTTTTAAAAAAAAAAATATGGCACCGAAATCTAGACAATATAAATCACAGACAAAAAAAAAAGGTTCGGTTTATTGTTATTGTATACCCCCCCCCCCCCACTTTTGGTTCCCCTGCCACCCCACCCCCCCCCCTTGAAAAAAGGGATTATAACCACAATCAAAAAAATTATACATCTCCAGTTTGGGTATGTAAGACTTACGTAAAAACGCATCAAAACTGGAAGCTATGGAACTGGGCCTTAAGAAAAGATGAATCGTGTGCATACAAGTGTAGCTGAGGAGGCATGGCATTTGCCTAAAGCAGGGGTCACCAAACTACGGCCCGCGGGCCAGATCCGGCCCGCGACGTCAGTTCATCCGGCCCGCCATGGTACTTGGTTTTGTTTGATAAAACCAGGGATGTCTAGAACTACGTAAGGCTTGCAGGTATTGAACAGATTGCTTATGCAGCCCGCGCTTGTAAGTCTGTCAGTTATCCGGCCCTCTGTGAAAAAAGTTTGGTGACCCCTGGCCTAAAGGGTAGCATACAGGCAATGATGTTTACGTCCATAAAGTGAAACTTAGTGGTAAAAAAACATTCTCTTTACATGATAAAGTCCCATACCGGATATTACTTGCCCGGCTAGGACAGAGATCAGTGAGTGGTAGGCATCACGCACATGTGCCCATCACATGCTGAGTTACATGAAACACACCTCTGGTGCGACCGACAAGAACCATGACGAGAACAAAAATGAAGGAGGAGCAGAAGAAGAAGGAGGGGGGAGAAGAAGGAGGAAAAGGAAGAGTGAGAGAAGGAGGGAGGACAGCAAGAACAACAACGGCAACGTCAACAACATTAACAGTATCAGTAGTGAGTGTAAACATATTTACTGAAACTTTTTCGAAAACCATGATGAAATACCTATAAATTTACAATGCTTTCATTCATAAAAAAAACGACAACCAAACTGCCGAGATATACAAAGAAAGGCAGCATTGACAGTAACCACAAGAAAAACGAATCAAATACAAAATAAAGAACAAAACAACTGGCGAGGGCATTTCATTATCATCATGGTGTAATTTGGCCCCCATTTTGACTTAAAGCCATAGCGTGAAAGACAGTTTCAAGCATTATAAAATGAATTTTCTTAAGCGTCAACTAACATAAGCCACTCACATTTGTATGGACCTGTCGCGTTTGTTCAAGTTTCAGGAAATCCTATAAAATAAAAATTTAGTAAAAAGTGTAAAAAAAAGCAATCTTTTTGGTTTTCGGAAGGGGCGGGGGTGTCCTTTTGATAAGCCCAGCTCATGGGAAATTGTATTTGATATGCGTTCAGTTTGGTGGTGAGTAGTACCCTGGCGTGCATGAATTTTGAGGGGAGAGAGAGAGATAGAGAGAGAGAGAGAGAGAGAGAGAGAGAGAGAGAGAGAGAGAGAGAGGGAGAGAGAGGGAGAGAGAGAGAGAGGGAGAGAGAGAGAGAGAGCGAGAGAGAGCGAGAGCGTTGACACAATAAAAATGATAGACAGAATAATAGCAGAATGAAAGGACAGAAGGAGCGCGTACCAAAAAGCGTACATCAATCATCTGAGTAAGAGAGAGAGAGAGAGAGAGAGAGAGAGAGAGAGAGAGAGAGAGAGAGAGAGAGAGAGAGAGAGAGAGAGAGAGAGAGACACGTCTTTCCCGGGTAATGCCGGGTCCCTCATTTAATAACAAAAAAATTAACATTTTTGTCACCTTGCTATTTAATAACAGTGAGGCAGTCTTTTGTTTGGGTTTCTTATACTCCACCACAAAACAACATTGCACTGAAGTACGGTATCTGTTTGATACTGGCTCCGCGAGTCAAACAACGCTAAATGCTAAAAACATCAATGTTGCTTCCAAACGAATTTTTCTTCCCTCTCCCTGTCCTCGTTATGTGGCGTTTCTCTTTGTTCACCATTAATTCACTCCCTTTTATTTAACAACTACTAACGTTTCTGCCAACTCCTCGGCCGTCCCAGAGGACAGATTCGCTGGATGCGGTGGTGTTACAAAGTGGCGAAAAAGCCATAAAAGGCGAATAATTGAAAAGGCGAAGTAGACGATTGTTTTTGTGAACAGTGGGCGACTATGCTCGCTGGCAAAATTGGTATCGATACAAACATTAAACAGATGAGGATTTTTAATTTTCTTTTTTTAATTTGCGAAAAGGCCCCCGAAACCATCCAAAAAGACACTGGAAAAATTAAATATTCAAACACTGTTTTCGTAGACAGTTTCTTTATCGAATCATCGGTGTAAAATTCTCGTCTACAGAACGCATCCGGCCCACTGATGACGTCATAATTATTATAGTCTCCTCAAAGAAAATCTGGCGACATAATCTTATCTTTTTATAATTATGTAGATAATATTTCCTACAGCCACAGTTCACGCAGCTGCCGCAGTGTGCCAAAAGCCTCAAATGAAACCTCGCTAGGACTGCATTGTTATCGTTATTTTTTTAAAGAAATTCCCACACATTTATATTGTCCAAATTAGACTGAATTAGACCTCATAGACTGAAAAAGCAAGGACAACAGCATGAAAGCAACTCTGCCGAAGTTCGAATAATTCAAATAAAATAAAAGAAACTTTCTGAGTATTGAACACTAACATCGTATACAATGAAAATGAAATGTATAGTTTTACATTAAAACATTTGTAAAAAATCTGACAGCCGTTAAATTTACACAGAAAGGATAAGACAAGATATTATAAGAATCATTTTATTATCCCATAAGGGGAATTCTTTTTCACAGAGCGTTTAACAGCACATACATGGTACACATATTGCGTATCACCATATAAACAGACTCTGTCAATAACAGACAAACATGAAGTGACATGTTAAAGAACCTCAGTGAAATGTGGCACACATCAAGTTAAAATGGCTTTGCTGGGGCGAATTGCGGAAGGCAAAAACGATCTCCTGTATCTTTCCCTGTTTGTTTTCATGTGTATTATTCTGTTGCTCTTGGATGATCTAGAAATTTGATGAAACAGGGGGTGGTGACTGTCATTTAAGCTGGACATGAATTTCTTCACAGAAGCATTTGGGTATAGATGGTTAAAACTGAAAAATGCCGTGTCTGTCATGTTGCATACTTTCTTGATGATTGTGTTGTTAAGTTTATGCTTGTCACTTTCTCTTGAATGGCCTCCCCATGCTGTAATACAATAAGTTATTATGCTTTCGACGGCAGCTTTGTAGAACAGGGAAAGCAGTGTTTTATCAACATTATAAAAATCTTAATTTTCGTAAAAAGTACATTCTCTGGCTGGCTCTTGAATGGACATTTGAAATATGTGTATGCCAATCTAGATTGCGGTGGATATATATATATATATATATATATACCCAAATACTTGTAATATTCAACTCGCTCAACCTCTTCATTATCAATGCATATCAAAAACCCCATCTAAAGTAACATAAAATGTCTACTTTCCAATATTCCAAAACTCCCACACATGAAAGGCTCATTTACGGACAGGGGTAGCAAAAGAAGCCAAGGATATGTGGAAAGGATGTTGTTACAAGTACGTATGTCCCCCGAGTTTTGTTGTTGTTTTTTTTGCGCTTGAGGTGCGTATCTTAAAGCCTTTTGTGGCTCCAGAGCTAGAAAGCTCCTCCCGAAACGCTCCTAAGGACAGCCTTAATTAATTATGATTAATTATTCTTTAGATTTTCTTTTGTTTACCTTCTTTTGGGGGGGGGGGTGAAAGGGTGGGGGCAGGGTTAGGGATTCGATAAGATTTAGGTTTGAGGATAAGGACGGGGTGAGGGATGACATGTGTTCGTACGCGCCCCTAGCGCAAAACACTTGGGGTGCTTACGGGCATATTATTATAGCAACAGCCATCTGGAAATGCAAAACAATGCATTCCAACCACACACCTACACACTTCCAATCACACTCCCACGCACCATCATCACTCTGTGTGCGCTCTGTAGAGAATAGCCTGGTACAAAAGTATTCCCACAAGAAGCTGTCCTGCCGTCCAGAGGAAAAACGATGTAACTGGTAGTTTGGCTTTTTTTTTTTTTTTTAACTTTATTGTCTCTGATTATAAACCATCAATTACGTTGGTCTGCCATAACAGAATCTACTCTTTCAGTAGCAGATATGTCTATCTCCCTTTGATATAAATAATTATATATGAGACCAGTTCATAGAGACAACAAAGCTAAAAAAAAAAAAAAGGCCGTGCTGTCAGTTATGTCATTTTTCTTTTTTTGTCTGCAGAATTACTGCAACACTTCTGTCGAGCTATGAGATATAATGCCTCCAACTGGAAAACTGCAATAACAGACCTTGCCCCGATGCAGCACTAACCAAGGGTCTTCCTTCCTTGCGAATATTTTAATCTTATCATCCCCAAACGTAAAATGCAATACTAAAATAAAAACATATTGGCTACGAGCAAAAATTACTGAAAACATAATAAAAATCGATCACAGCTCTGGGCGTTGAAATAAAACTTAATCAGATTGGCCAAGAAATAAAACCAAACATTGCAAAGCAGGTTCACCCAGCTTGTATATTCCATCAGCATTTCAAAAAAAAAAAAATTGCCTTCATTAAAAATTTAAAAAAGAAAAAGCGAAAAACACACCATTTTTTCACAGCTCACATAATTATCTGTGCCAGAACAAAATCTTCAGGGACTGAGCAGGCGTTCGTTCTCCACGCTTTCATTCCCCGGCTGCAATTTTCCGTTTTTCTTTCGTTTAAACACGACAGGATTGAAACTGATGGCTTTGTGTGAAGCCGATGAGACCGCATATTCGAATTTGTCAATTTAACAAAACCAATTCCAAAAGATGTGGAGTTATATAAAAGTTTTGTTTTGTTTATAATCTAACTCACAACATTTTTCGTGTTGTCCCTTTTATGAAATTTTTGATGGTCCATCGATCCCAAGCAAGAGAATCTATAATTATGACAAAAAGTCTTTTAACAAGACTAAGAAATCAATACGAATGCATCTGTTCAGCTAAATTTTGAGAATTACCCCACGCAACTCAATACTTATACAGATTTAACATTTTGTAATGAGTCCTACTTGGTGGATTGTTGCCGTTTCCGTTTCCGCACACATGAGAATCCAGCTTAAAGATCAAACTTGATTTGAAAGAATTTGAAAAACAACAAGAATAACAACACCGGACATAGCTACGTTCAGTAGCAGCTTTTCATTTTCATCTTCATTTCATCCTTTCTGTTACAGACGCACATTCATGAAAGCCAAACCCCAAAACCTCACTACATCTCTCTATCTGATAGAGGCTACTTTATAATATGCCTTTATTTCCCCGATAAATTCTCATGACAGGCAAGTCAAAATATGCCCCCCCCCCCCAAAAAAAAAGTCGTACTTCATATATTTTTTTCTCATGGCCTTAGGCTGAGGCTCTCGTGAAGAGCCAACACCAGTTTTAGGCTGAGGCCCCCCCCCCCCCCCAGAAACAAAGGTCTTCACCCTTTCATTCGGATTCTCATGAGAGCGAATACTCGTTTTAGGCTGAGGCCCTCGAGAAACAAAGACCTTCATCCAATAAATTCTCATCCACTTTCCACTGAAAAAGTTTAACATTATAATTATGCCTTACCTTTTGTAGGCATCCAATAGGTCACTTTCGTACCCATCTTCACTCTCGGGCCCGTATCCGTCAGCATCTGGAATGACCAAACAAAAAAATATACGCGTTAGTATCATGAGGGCCAGCGCTTGTATAACGGTGATAGTGAACAAAAATCAGGACACACCTAAAATGACAATGATTAAAACAATGATACTAGGGAAAAGAGGAATTCGAACAAAGAAGATAATCCTGCAAGAATGCAAGCGAAAACGCAACAGTAACAATGACAAACCTGCCCAAAGAAACATTTAAAAACCCAAAGGAACTTGTTGTTGTTTTTTTTGCCGGGTGCTGCAATGGAAAGATTAACGTACACGGCGTTTATTGAGATATTTCAAATTTCATCCTGGTTTGTTTATCAGCTGTAATTTAAAATATGCCAAGAAAAAAAAAAGAAAAAAAAGAACATCTGAAAGAGAGAGACTGGATAACAAAATGGATTTTTCCCACCAGTTATTCTGTGCCTGTGTAGGTGTGGATTTATTGAAAAAAACATATATTTTGTCAGAAACAATTGCGCGGAACCCTGGAAAAGAAGGAAGAGAAAAAACAGACACAAAAACATCTCACTTTACAGATTGGAGCACTACGGATAGGGCCAGTATCTGCATTTTCGATATCAGCATCAGAAAAACAATAGCGACTGATGCAGAAAAACACAAACTCGAGACAACAGACTGGAATAACATCGGCCACAGCAAGAAAAACACCGGCAAAATGTGTTTCAAAGGAAACATGATATCGGGAACAATCACGGCATATTCTGGTTGCTGCGGAGTGCCAAAAATACAATTCAATCTAATATAAACAATCGGACACAGAGACTACAACAACACCTGCCAAATGCAGCCACGTCCATATAAACTCATTTTCAGACATCACAATTATCGGGTTGATAATTAAAATCACCGACAGAAACAGCCAAATCATAAACCATATGGTTGGGGAAACAATTCTACATTTTTTCACCCCTATAATAGAGAAAAAGAAAAACTGAAAAACATTGCTTTTAGGCCTAAACTTGAAATCATGTCCCGTAAACCTAATCACCGGGCAAAAGAATACAAATTTGATGGACTTAACAAGTAAAACAATAATAATCGGTTTAGAAAGAGTAGAACTAGAAGTATGAAATAAATCATGGCTCAGAGGTAACTCAGTTGGATTTCACGTAAAATCTAAAGGGGAATAAATTACATGCGCTTGATCCCGAGTAGTCTCCAATGTTGGCTGGTCTGTAGTCTCCCGAACATCTGAGAAACAGCCGCTCTGAAGAATATTTTCATTTTCCAACCTACAGTGTCGCGGAGTCCAAAAGAAATGAAGTTCTATCCAAGACGTCCAGCATAAATATACGTCTCCCATAATGTAAAAACACTCTAATTAAATCCAGACTCATAAACACAAACACATTTTAACAGGCTGGGAGAGAGGAAAGCACAGGGCGAGTCATATGTTTGATTTAATTGACACATCAAGAATAATTATGAAAATGTGCCTTTGTTTTTCCAGTATTAAGAAGATTACACTTTTATTTAGTAGTGCTTTCAAAAAGTGAAGTGTTGACAAATGCTAACAAGGGAAATGTTATCTTTGCCATGCCATTAAGACGGAGATGGGCTTGAAAGACGCGCATCTTGGCCGGCGTTGCAGAAAGCTATATGAATGAAAAGATAACCGGAGATACAACCTGAAAGCTGTGATATCACCTGGATAATACATGAAGTACATTTTAAACATTAAACAACAGCACTGGTCCCGCCATTCCTTTCCGATATTGTTGCTGATAAACACGAAGACATAATTGCCATACCGTACTGTGAACATGTACGAATAATACGCATTGTTTATTTATCCTATGAAACAGTACATATCTGTCAATACAGATAATATTTCATAACAGAACTTGGAGATAATCGAAAAAATAAGTAGGTAGGTTGTTCTGAAGTTCCTCATCTCATTCGTGATATTCGCGTACTGGAAAATTGGTGTAGTTTATTCACCTCACCAAAAATGGACACGCAGTCCAAGTTGCATTGCGACCCCCTCCCCCCCCCCCCCCCCCCCCCCCAAATAAAATTTGGAGAGGTTGAGCATGAATCTGGGTTAATGGCGCATCGGCAAGAGAACGGCCACTGTGTGAATTGCATGTTTTTGTTTGTTTTGGTGACCTTACTTAGGGTTAGTTTTCGACTTCCAGATTCTTATATATGATCAAATATAAGTTAAAACTCTAACGTTCGGAGAAGCGGGCGCAAGTTCTATGATGTCTCAATTTTTTATTTTTGGAAAAATTCAAAGTCCCACTCTAACATACAGGGTGAGTTGGGAGCAGGGCTTCGGGAGGGAGGTAAGGTCAAAACTGGACAAAAAGAAAAAGTTGTATGTAGCAAAGCCTCGCATAAGAAATAATACCCAAACGATACAATGCAAACTAAAAGACAAGACAGTAAATGTTAGATATTTGGGTAATATTTGTTGGAGATGTTTCTTTCTCGGGGGCCTCAGCCGAAGAGCCTGTTCCCCATGAAATGTTTTGTTTTGTTTTTTGCTCTTGTTTTTGACGAGCGTGTTTTTTCGGAAAGTATTATTATCTCAAACATACACCCACATGAGAACGCCAGTAAACACGAGAGGCGATGATTCTTAGAAAATACAATCGTATTTACTGAGTGAAAAAGAAGAGTAGACAAAGCCCTGAAAATACATTTCATGGGAACAGGCTTCAAGGCGTGAAATGTTTAGAAGGACAATATAACACTACAGTTATGTATAGTGCTTGGAAACGCTAGAAAGATTTTACAATAATTTTGTAAATATTATCGTAGTGCGCGACCCCCCCCCCCCCTCACCCCACCCATATATATCTTTCCACGGTCGTTGGCAAAAAAGAGTTGTATTTGCAGATCCCTAAGGTTCACACGGCTCTGCAAGTATATTTTCCCCCTTTTTACGTGCCAATTATCACCCTTAACCTGACTGCGACTCATGGCCAATCCGTATCCATTTAATGGAAAATGTAAGATATACTGACAGCAACCTTTGTGACATCAACTGAAACAAACCAGTACATAAATTTAGCTTTAAGCTAATGAACCATTTTGAGATGTACTCAATACCGTGGACAAAGTAACGGCATCTTTTTTGAGGCAAGATTTACTTGGCTTGCGACTGGGGTTAATGTCTCCAAATTCAGCTTTCAGACTTTTATTTTCTAAAGCCAGAGCTGTGTGTCGAAACACGTAGCATGTGTGGAGTTCCAGAGCATTTTACTATTGCGGAAATCACATATTTAGCAGTATGGAAAGGGCTCAAGAGAGATATAAAATTATTAGTTCTCCCATCAAGTGTGGGTGGTTGGTGGGCGGTTCTGGTAGTTTCTCCCCTTGTCATATCGATCTGCTATAGACTGTCTATCGTCTTGCATTTTCCTGGCATAATGTAGCCGTTATCATGTTTTGAGTTTGAGTTTCGGTTTTACGGCGTGGCGGCACGATAATGACCACTTCGCGCCCTTCACGGTCTATTTGGGTACACATTTATGTTTCGTATTCAGAGCTTTTAAGTTTAACATAGAACCAAATACATTCACATATTATTATCACATTGGTAAAAAATTCTCAAAAGTTGTTTTGTATAGATCTGGAAAAGGTTTTTGTGTCTACGTGCCACCTCCCATCACTTGAAAAATTAATTTAAAAAATACTGGAAGATGAGAATTTGAGTTTTACTAAGTGTCTTGTTGCGCCTTGCACGGTTTACTGACGTAGCGTGACGTTAAAATATGAAAGGCACAAACTAAGAAGTCCGAAACACAGTCTGTCTCTTGAAAAAGGTAGGGATCTACAACTGGAAATTGCGACACTAAGGTGACAGACTATTAGGGGACAGAGTAGTCTAGAGGCAAGGTGCTCGCCTTTCACGCTGAAGGGATTTGGTTCGATCCCCGGTCGGTGCAGGGATGTTGGAATGTTTTTGGGATGGAATAATTTTTCCTATCCCTGATCCTTTTGTAAGTAGGGTCGAGCACGTAGTTTGCTCGGATAAGGACGAAAAACTTGGAGGGCCGTATGCACGTTGCAGGCGCTAAAGATACCTTGGCAGTTAAAAGTCGAGAAAAGCAGGCCGAACAGGCCGGTGCCCTGGTAAAATTCTAAAAAAAAACAAACAATCCCTACCACAAAAAACACACAAACTTCAAAAATAAAAATAAAAACAAGAAAAATGAGGTGTAAATGTCCATGGCAGCGAACCTCCTAAAACAAAGACCTAAACACACATAGGTGACAGACTATAATTATTATCACCAGCACAGCCAGAGATGCTTGAAGGATAATGGGGTATAGCTAACATACCACAAAATCCATTCACGCTAAATCAGTGTTTCTCAACTTTTTCTGTCCCACGCCCCACTTCAATTTAAAAGAAAAAAAAAAAAACACCTACCCCCCCCACCCCCCCCCCCCAATCTGATCGGACAAAATTAGTATACATTATATAACCCCCCCCCCCCCCCCCACCCAAAAATTGCCACACCCCCACCGGTGGGTCGTATGCCCCACCTTGAGAAACATTGCGCTAGGCAAAGCGAGGTGTCTTTGTTCTCCGAGTTCCTTGGCATAGTTCATAGTACAGAAAGTTCATAGTGTTGGGTGGATGAAGGCCAAAAGGGAAAAAAAACAAAAAAAACAAAACATGGTTACATAATGTGAGAAAAACCGAGAAAATCGATTTTTATAAGTTTTTAAATCCACACCTTTCAGGCGTGCAACTGAAACGGCAATTCCTATTAATATAATTATTTTGAGGGCTAAGAAAGAAAGAACAAAAAAGAACGCCAGGACGAGGACGAGAACGAGACAAGGAGCCCTTTTGAGGGCTAAGAAAGAAAGAACAAAAAAGAACGCCAGGACGAGGACGAGAACGAGGCAGGGAGCCCTTTTGAGGGCTAAGAAAGAAAGAACAAAAAAGAACGCCAGGACGAGGACGAGAACGAGGCAGGGAGCCCTTTTGAGGGCTAAGAAAGAAAGAACAAAAAAGAACACCAGGACGAGGACGAGAACGAGGCAAGGAGCCCTTTTGAGGGCTAAGAAAGAAAGAACAAAAAAGAACGCCAGGACGAGGACGAGAACGAGGCAAGGAGCCCTTTTGAGGGCTAAGAAAGAAAGAACAAAAAAGAACGCCAGGACGAGGACGAGAACGAGGCAAGGAGCCCTTTTGAGGGCTAAGAAAGAAAGAAAGAGTAAAAAGAAGGCTGGGACAAGGCAAGAACAAGGCCACTCATTAGGGAGCCATTTCGAGGGCTGAGAAAGAAAGAGTAAAAAGAAGGCCAGGACGAGGACGAGAGCTAAGGAATCCATTAGGAGCCCTTTTCAGGGCTACGAGAAAGAACAACAGAAGCAACAAGAAGAAGAAGAACAATGAAAAGAGAGATGCAAATGCCAAGTGCAGATAATTCTCCTAGCTAAAACAAAGACCTAAACAAAACACTCTTCCAAATATTTTTCCGATTCCAACATTTTTTTTGTTTGTGCAAACTCTGGTTTTGCCGAGACTTGGGCTGATGTTGTAAGTTTGTACATAGGGAAGACAGACAAAGGTGAAAAATCACTTTCTGTGACCATTATGATTAATTTCTTTCCCCGTTGGCCTTCAGGTGCATTTCTTCTGCAGAAACACAATGCAGAGTCCAACGTTTGTTTTTCAGGGTTGAGATAAAAGAAAAAAAACAACAAAACAACGAAAAAGCCAACAACAACCCTGAAGACATCAAAGATGACTCTAATCAGAGATGACTGTGCGTGTTACTTAATCACAGTACAAAACGCAAAAAAAAATAAAAAAAATTTTACTTTGCGAACACATTTTACGTAAACTGCCGTTTCCGATGTACGAGATTTCATGACTCTGTCCTTGTTTTCCTTGCAATTAAAGTATTTCAAATCCGCTGTGGACCATGTTTGCTTTGAAGGCTTTTTCCAACGGAGGGAAGAAAATTCTCTAAACGGCCAGTACAGGGTTCTCTTAGTGAAAAGCTAACTAAACACGACTGGGGCGTCCGGTGTTATGTCATAAAAACCAACAGTGTTATGTCAATATTGATAGTCTTGATTTGACACACTAACTTGTCCACCGAGTGGCATTAGACAGTTGCGCCTCAGGTGTGTGTATTAGTTGTCAAGATGTTTCTCATTGTCAACAAGAGGAAAATGGACAGATAATTATGTAATTATGTCACCCATAGGGCAAGTAAAAACGCAGATATTGAAGGTTACGAAATAATTTTTATTCCATGACAGAATGTGTTTATATAAATATTAGAGTGTGACCAGTTACATAAAAGTATAAAAAATTATAGATATGTTTTTTTTTTAAAAAAGGTAAAATTCACTATTACAGTGGTCAAAGGTGCACTTTAAAGCAAGAATACTGTTAAGGCCATTGTAAGTCTTAAGTCACTAAAAAATATCAAAATTCTCAATTTTTGAAAAACTTCGAGTTTGGCTTCCTAATCCATTTTTGTACAAAAGTCACGACACTTTGCACTTTTTGGGGTTCAAGTTGGTGCCGATATATCATTTTTAGTACTGTTGTAATAGGAATGTTGTGACCTCTTCAGTGATTTTCTAAAATTGATATTTTCGACAGAAAATCGGCATGACATTTTTATTTTCTGTCCAGATAAGTTGAAATTTGCAAAGCTGTTTTGTCAAGTATATCGCACATTTGTATAAAGCAAAACTGCAATATCACTATCCATTATTGTTTTATTATTATTTGAATAAAGGAAAATTAATAAAAATGAATCAGCAAGTTGTTCCAGTGAATTATGAGAGACACGATAAATAGATTTCGAAACACTCAAATACAAAGATTAATGTATGTTTTAAGTTATCACATGCCAAGTTTCAGAACAAGTGATACAAAAATACAGAAGTTATAGGAAAAATAGAAATGTATGAGAAAAGTTCAATACGACCGCTGCTACTATTACATAATAAATGGAAAAAGAAATCTGTCCATTTATCATGTCTTAGGAACCCAGTGGACAGATCTATGAGGTAAAATGTGTAGTATATGAAGAAATAGTGAAATTGTTTTCCTTTAGCAGCACATGCAATTAAACTTAAAGAGATCATGCATCACAACTCCTGAAGCGCTTACACTGGCTATTGGTAGAAAAATGAATAATGTATAGGCTGGCTACCCTGTGTCACAAATGTATCTACAAAAACGCACCAACTTATTTAACTGATCTTTTGACTTCCTGTATACCATCAGGGCAAACTTAGATCATCTGCTGACACTAAAAAATTAAAAATTCCTAAGATGTCCCTTGAGACCATGGGTGAAAAATCTTTTTCTTTTCAAGGCCCTCAGATTTGGAATTCTCTGCCTCTGTCTTTGAGGGACACTGACAATTTTATGAGTTTTAAACATCAGCTGAAGAGTCATCTTTTTACACTCTGAATGTCCATTTTTGTTTACTCCTGAGTACGCCTGTGTATTGTGTGTTCTTACATGATATAAATGTAGTAAAATGCTAAAAGCCTAGTTATTAACGGGATGAAGCGCTGCATTAATGCTGTGTATTGTTATTATTATTCTTAACCTGATGTGCTGCAGGACCCATGAGCGAACGAGGTTCGTGAACTATTATCACCTTCACCTTCACCGCCACCTATCTCGGAATCTTAGAAGACCGTTGGGGCGTACAGAAGTCTTCGCATCCAGCTTCCTCCATTCCCCCTGGTTCTCAGGTGCTCTTTGGCAGTTCCTGGGTGTGAGGCCAGCCCAGTTACTGACGTTGTCCTCCCATGTCTTTCTCTGTCTTGCTCTCCTTCTGCTCCCCGGACTGTCCCTTGTAGAATGATTTTGGCAAGTCCTTTTGATCTTGATACATGACTAGACCATCTCATTTTCTTTCTTTTCACTGCGGACAACAGATCTTCGTATGGTTCAATGGCTTGCCTTACTCTGGTCTGGACCTCCAAATTGGTAATGTGGTCTCTGTATGAGATGCCAAGGATCTTGCGGAAGCATCTTATCTTATGCCTGGATCCTTTTCCCAAGTTCAGCTGTCAGTCCATAGAATTAAACGCTCATAATTTTTTATCCAGTCATTAGTGAACCAAGCATTAACACAACTATGCTAGATCAATGTTTCTATCTTGTTTCTAACATCTAAGCCCAACTGAAGTTACTGTTTTGTTAACAAAAGTAAAGACCCCTGAGGCATTTTTATCTTTGTTATGTTGATGATTTCACCATGCAGGGCTATCACTTATAAGGAAAGAGATTGATAGACAGTAAACAAACAGGCAGGCAGACAGACAGACAGACAGAGAGATAGATTGACAAACAGACAGACAGACAGATAGACAGACAGACAGACACTCAGGCTCGAAGGCATGTGAGTATATGGTTGGTTGGAAGACAGGTAGATGGATAGGTAGATAGGTACAGGTAGGTTGGTAGGTAGGTATATGGGTAGGCAGGTAGGTACGTAGGTATGTACGTAGGCATATAGGTAGGTGGGTAGGTAGGTAGATAGGCAGGTGGGTAGACAGATAGATAGATAGATAGATAGACAGATAGACAGACTGACACAGACGGACAGACAAGCAGACAGGCCAACAGAAAGACGGATAAAAAAACAACAACACACACACAGACAAAGAGACAGTTCAACGCATAAACAAATTATTGTGACCGTCCAAGCAGTATAATTACATTATTTTGAATCACTGAACAAACTGATGAAAAGGTCATTCCTGATGAGCTCGTGTTTTTATGAGGTAAATTTTAATGTCCTTGTAATTAACAGATGTGTCGGTATTAATTTAGAGTATATTTCTAGACGGGAAAAATAACCCCCGTCAGCTTCAAAGATAAACATTGACCGATGCCAAAGAAAGATGTCTTTCAGCTGAAAGAATATATGTGTATCTGAGTTTATTTCTGCTGTTATATTTAAGAAAATAACAATGCTGTTATCACAAGATGTCATGTTATATTTTGTTTTAAAGGAGAAAATGGGATCTCCAGACCAGAGATAATCAGCTATGATTTGGTGTTCATGACTAGTTTATTTAGAATAGCAGGATCAGTTCGGAGGGAGATAGACAGGATAGGATATAAATAGGTGGCTTTTAGGAAAAACAGTTATTAGCAAATGGGGGTCGTGAAGTACATACCAGGATGGACAAAGAGAGGAGAAATGACGGTTCTGTGGAAAAGTCAGAGAATAAATGGGGAGAGGAGGGATGCAGAAAGAGAGGAGAGGTCAGCGACACAGAGAGCGTGAGAGGGGAGGGGGCGAGAAAGAACGAGGTTGGGGAAGAGGGGGCGAGAGAGAAAGAGAGAAAGAGAAAAGGGAAGAGATGGGAGAGAGATCGGGGAAAGAGGAAAAGGTGAGAGAAAAGAGAAAGAGAGTGGAGGGAGAGAGAAAGAGAAACCATAACAAAAACAAAAAAAAACAAACGAAAAAAAAAAAAGCCAGCAATGAGCTACATTGAAAGACCACTTAAACGCATTGTTTTAGCACACTTAATAACCCTGATCATTACGGCACCAACATCACGCAAACGTCCTGTACAAGTGCTTTTGACTTTGTTTGGCCTGGGGGGTTGGGGGGGGGGTGAGAGAGAGGGAGAAAGGGAGGGCGAAAGTGATGGGAAAGAGTGTGGGAGAGAAAGAGAAAAATAGAGAAGGCCAGAAATGGGAGGGAGGGAAGGAGAGAGAGAGAGAGAGAGAGAGAGAGAGAGAGAGAGAGAGAGAGAGAGAGAGAGAGAGAGAGAGAGAGAGAGAGAGAGAGAGAGAGAGAGAGCCAGCAAATAAGCTACATTGAAAGACAA
Source organism: Onchidella celtica (assembly GCA_963931925.1). NCBI lineage: Eukaryota > Metazoa > Mollusca > Gastropoda > Systellommatophora > Onchidiidae > Onchidella > Onchidella celtica. The sequence goes on from OZ007570.1 coordinate 48,543,701, forward strand.
CTTAATCGCATTGTTTTAGCACACTTAATAACCAATATCATAAAGGCATCAACATCACGCAACGTTGTGTACAAAAGTTTGACCTTGCTTGCAAAGTGGCCACCAGCAGCTTCACCAATCCTTTCAAATAATCATAAGGACCCACCCACAACTGCCAAGCCCTGAAGTTTTTAACCGCTATCTGCCATTTCCGGTTTAATATGGCAAAACAGTTTCCTGGAACCATTTCAGTTATTCCAGCTTTAAGATCCTGTTCTCCGACATCCCGGAAGGGATAATGCACAGGCTTGATTCATGCGCGACATCATTTAAATGATGGACGCTCTGGTGTTTGCATGGCGCGCACCGATTCGTCATATCGCTGCGAGCAGTACGGGCCATCCAAAAAGTGCCCACTTTCAATGTTAGCATTTTTTTTATATATCGTCAGGTATTTGCCATTTTGCCATATGTGCATTTTTGGCCATTTTGAGAAAATGAGGACTTAAGTTTGGAATGCAGAAAGGCTAAGATGCATAAAACATTACGCCACAAAAATATATCTCGAAAAGTTTTTAACAGATTGGAATGACACTTACACATAATGAAATGAGGAGTGAAAGAACCACTTTCTTGACAAAACCTCAAAAATTGGCAAAATGGCGCATACAACCTTATGGCAAAACCCCCACGATATAATTATTTACAGCGTTCATGCGGACATAATAATTACACTGCGGGCTTTCTCCCGTTACCTTTTAACTTCACTTTTATTTGATCTTGTAAATACGAGTCAGGGGGGCTGAAAGCTAGCCCCAAAAGTAAGGTAACGAAAAAGAAAACCGCGAAAGGTCCCAAATGGCCGTTGTCGTGCTGATGCCCCGTTAAACCCAAACGCAGACTCAACCCCCCACGGCAAACCTTCCAAGAACCGGGAAAATGAAGATATCCATTCGTAAACGATGGGTTAAAACTTGAATACCGGCTTTAAGAAACACCTGCCCTTTTCCCAAATAGATTCCACATCATACAGAATTTACATTCTTGGCCTATTTGTGGCATGCAGACATTTCTAGGGCTACGTAACATTTCGGGACATCATTAAAGCTGGGCTGTATAGGTTTCCAGTTCATGCATTAGCACAGCGGACGTTTATAAGCCTTCGATGAAACACAAAGGCCCCCACAAAAGATTAAAATGTCCATAACTGCAAAGCTCCCAATTAACCAAACATTAATGGCGGAAATACGAGCTCTGACCTGTACGTTGTGGCCATGCACGGCATCCAATAAAAATAGTTATCGTTTACGGTTTTCTTAAACCAGTGGTTTTCAATGTAACCAATAGCAACTAATACAAACGTTCTGCGAGTTATTAATTATTTTTTTATTTTCTGTACCGGGGACACGACGACAGTCTATACTAAGCGCTGTATAAAATCTGAGGGCCGCCGAATCAGCGTTAACAGAGGAGTAGCGAGAGGCGCGCTGCAATTGTCGTAAGGTTTCACTTTTATTAATATAGATAATCAACACATCTACGGTCATTAATAAAGTTTTGAAAAACTTGACAATGACGTCATAATTCATTGTGTAGTCTGTCTTCTCGTGAAAGATATCTGTTGAGTTTGACGTGGGATTTGGGGTGTGGGGTGGGGGGGGGGGGCGGGGGGGATCGAGGTGTGAAGGGGGTGGTGAAAGCAAATTTGAAGTCTAAGAAGGGGGATTCCCTGAAAAATGTTGAGAACCACTGTCTTAAACCCGGGGCCACTCCCTTCGAGTGTGCCAGATTGCAATGTTGACAGAATCGTGGCTGGTTTCCGTTGCCAGAATTGACGTGAACGGGTGAAAATATCCTGGCAAACAGCAATATGCTCGACGTTCACGTCGCTACTCGGATGACAACCCAATAACACGCTGGACGAATTGTGTGACATATTTGAGAATACAGGATTAACAAAGTAGAGATATTTTTAATAATAATGCTGAAATAGTGCTATGCCGCACGTAGCCAGCATCATTGACAAAATGTGGATCATAGTGACCTGTGCAAAACATAGTGCGCACCAGCCGAATTTGATTGGCCCACTGATTGGAGGGTGACGTCACGACAGTTAGGTTCAATGACACCTCGGGCACCAAGGGACTAGTTAGATATCATTGAAATTCAATGTCATGGCGTCACCATCCAATCAGTCAAAATCGGCCAATGCGCTTCGGGGCTTTTCCAGTAATGTGTACTGAAATTCAAAATGGAAATGGCATATCACATTTGGGCAAAAACTGACACATAATTATTTAGAACGCCCTACTTCATCTATTCACAGGTAGTGTTTGAAATTATATGGGTGACGCCCCCCTCCTTCTTCTATAAAATGTGTATTGCCATCTGCCCTGGCAAAAGTAAAAAACAACAACAACAAGCTATCCCTCCCCTCCCCCCCCCCCCAAAAGGGAAATCCGCCGACCGGCGCTGCACTGTGGCGAAGACGTGTCTGTTCCAGATGCAACTGGGCTGCAATGACACTATGGCAAAATTTCTCAAACGGGATTAAAGAAGTACACAAAATAAATTATTTCTACGGTACAACACGACTGTATACAATCATCATTCCCAGCGTCACTGTGTTATGTGAGGCATTACCTCCCAGCATCAGTGACAACGATGTCAAAGTAACATCACACTAATGGCCATGTACACATTACAGCTCTGCTGAACACTAATCCTCTCACAGAACAATCCGGGCAGCACGACCGCTGGCCTTATCTGTCATGACGTCAATTTCCAGCCAGTAAAAGGCTTCATTTCTACGGTGTCATTGATAGCCGGGGCTTTATCAGTATTAGTCAGAACAACTCTATGAATGGTCTTATCTAATTTATGAACACAAGCTATTATTCTTTTTCAATAATTTTCTGTGAAGAAAATGTCCTTCACCATATCTTCAACTGTGACTACCAAATCCTTCAGAAAAATGTATGAATATTTGTCACGTCGGACTGCCATTCCCGCATCGGACTGGCCAGCCGAGACCGAAGGATGCTTACTACTACTGATTTATGTCCAATTTCTAAGGCCGTCATTGAATCAAATCTGTTTTGCCTCAGTTTTGTGAACAATGTTGTTTAAAGTGACCTCGTGCACTAGTAAGACCGATGCAAGTTAGTCTCGCCAGTAGATTCAAAGACAGTACAAGCACGAGTCAAAACAGAGGCAAAGGAGACTGGAATCAGTGTCCTACTGGTCCAATTCTTATTTTGTTTTGTTTTTGTGTGTGATCTAAATTTGCACTAATCTAAAATACAACGAGATTATACCCGGGACACAGGACACCGATACGAATCAATTCGTCATATTCCGTCCGTCGACTTGCGCTCGTATCATTGATGTCAACAATGCAACAATACGCACCACACCATTTCTAACTGAACGAAAAAAAGTGGTACTCACCGTATCGCGCGCAAATTTATGGACATATAGTGGGAGAAGGAATGGTTGGTCTCGATATTCTGTGTCTCGGATAGTACTTTCCTCGTTACGTAAATTGTGATTTCAAATCTTCCAGCATTTCTTTTACGAACACAAAGGTCTCCACAAAAATCAAAATTGCAAACAAATGGAGCTCTCGCCTAACAATGACACACTTGACGCCTCCCGCTGAGAAACCGAGTTCGTGCAATTAAGGGATGAAACACTCAATTATCTGAAATTCAGAAAACCACCTTTTGTTATTGTGTTGATTATTTCAGGGACATTTTAAAATGGGCATATGGACTTAAGTGTAAACAAAAATCTGATTGCTTTGGCGCGAGGAATAGCATGGGGGAAATGAGCCCTTAAATGAAGCTGAATCACGCGGGGTTCCATTGGCTGAACCGTGGAAAAAAACCTTGAAAGATGATCGAACTGTTAGCTAGCTGTGGTGAGTTCTTGCAAGTTATTTTCGGTGCAAACATAAAAGCAGACCGTTTGATATCTCAGCTTTCAATTTGTGTTCCATCGTTAGGTTAAATAAGCAGAACGTTCAGTTACCCAGAGATAAAAATACGCCGTCGCTGACACTGACAACGTCCGCAGTATGCAGAGCGCTCGAGGCTGTTTTCTATCTTGGTTCTCCTTGCTAAATTTCGTTTCCTTATTCTTTACGAATGGTACTTTTTAATAATGATTAAAAAAAACAACGAAAAAAAGACAATGCCAAAGATCTCCGTCTACTGACTATTTAAATCCGTGTGCTCATGTGTTTGTCTTGATAGTAACAGGTGAATATTTTGTTTAATTCTGATTGCGAAACAATCTTTAAAGTCCCACCGAGTCTGTTCCGGATTCGTAATGGAAAACAGGTGAATATTTTCAAATTTAGGTCATATGCTAAGGTTTTGTTTTCTTGACTCAAATTTATTTCTATTAATAGTTATGGCTCAAAACTATGTTAATATTTTATATATATATATTTTTTTTTTACTGGACTTTTAAGGTTGTTCTTTGTTGTTGTTGTTTTAGGACTTGGAAGGAGTGCCATATAATTATTATGTTACTTTCGCCGGTCACATGTTTCTTGTTCTGATTGTTAATCGCCGTGCCGCGCATTTATTATAAAAACCTCCATCGTGAGGACTGATTGCTCGCCACCCCTCCCCCCTCCTCCCCCGCGCCCCGCGACCATTCGTTCAGGGACACCTCTAAAACTGCCTCTCGGTAGCGCCTTCCCAATGCTTTAATTCCGTTGTGGTTCTGCCCATCAGTCTGTTAAGCTAGGTGTTTGAGGTAAGACTGAGAGGCCAGTCTTGGTGCCTGAATGTCACTGTAACTAAATTCTTCTTCTTCTTCTTTCGTTCACCAATCTAAATCTGCAGATTTGTTCTTTTAATAAAATCTACGGTTTTCTGCAGTTCTGGCAGAGCACCATAGAGTTTGATATTCAGGTCGGTGGGTTGGGGCCAATATGTTTCTCGCAGTGCTGAGAGGAGTGTGCAGTTCTGCAATATATGCTCCGTGTTTTGAGGAGACTGGCTGCACTCGCATGTGGCAGATGTTCCTATTTTGAACTTGGTGAACATGTGGTGGTGGAGCCTATTGTGACCAGTTCTTAGTCTGAACAATAGTACTTGATCCTCTCTGTTCAGGAGATGATATTTATCCTGTTGGTTTATTTGCTGCCGTCTGTTGTTTTTGATGAGGTTTTTCTTCTCATAGTAGTTTAGGAGGCACTGTGGCTGCTCCAGGCCGGAGCCCTCCTTGGCCAGTTGGTCTGCCTTCTCATTGCCTGGGACTCCACAATGTGATGGTATCCACTGTAGGACTATCCTGCTTCTATTTCCAAGCTGTGTAAAACATTTCTTCAGGTCGTTAAGCTTGCCAGCTTGAAGGGCCTCAAGGACTGATCTTGCATCTGTGAGGAAGACGATGTTGCTGTCCTCTACTTGAAGCTCTGTGGCAGCTGTCATGAGGGCTTTGGCTTCTGATCCATAATTATTGCAGAAGGTTCCGGTTGGCATGCTAATTGCCGTTCTTGTCGAGTCTGGATACTCTATATACACTCCGGCACCTCCGTTTGTTACAGCATTCTCAGCAGAGCCATCTGTGTAGACTCGAACCCATGATTCGCTTGGATACTTGTCATCAAGTAGGCCGAGTACAGCAGTTCTTCTTTCTACTTCACTTTGTTCTCCCTTGTTGAAGACACCATCAACGTCTGTGTGTATCTGGACTTGGGTCTCTGTCTCCTCCGTCCAAGGGGTCTGTTCAGGTACAGATGTCAGGGGGTGGGCAATCTGGGGAAGGTGTGATAGCTGTCTTCTTATTCGCTTTGCCTTGTGAATAAAGCTCGTACGTTTCAGCCTTCCCCTTGCCAGGTCTCCTAGCTTCTCTTTCATTGGGTGATTCTCTATGCTGTTGAATTTCTCTGCCTGGATTGCCACCCTGGTTTCTCTTCGTTCTGCAAGTGTTGCTATCTGGGTGATCTTCTCCATCTCCACAATGGGTGTTGACTTCATTGCTCCTGTGATGATGCGCAAAGCCTGGTTCTGAACTTTGCCTAACATCTGAAGGGCTGAGTTGGACGCTGAACTCCAGGCTGTTGAACCATATTCGAGGTGAGGGCGAATCCCTTGCTGATACACATTCTTGAGAATTCTTTCTGTCGCTCCCCATGATGTGCCGCTCAGTTTCCTCAATATGGCTAGCTTTCTTCTAGCTTTTGTCTCTGCCCTCTCGATGTGATTCCTCCATGAGAGCCTGGTGTCGAATGTGACTCCTAGATAGGTTGGTGCTTTGTCTTCCTTGAGTGATGTCCCATTGAGCTTGATGGCTCCAGCAGTCTGTTTTGGAGACAGGGTGAAAAGAGTAGTGGACGACTTCTCTTCGTTGACTGTGACACACCACTTATTCGTCCATGCTAAGAGGATGTCAGTGGCTCTTTGTAGTCTTCTTGTGGCAACTGTGGCATGTTCTTCCGTACACCACATAACTAGGTCATCTGCATATAGAGCTGTACGTATTCCGCAGGGTAGTTCTTGAACTAGATCATTTATGAAGATCAGGAATAAGGTGGGTGATATTACTCCTCCCTGTGGCACACCGTGTCTCAGCAGTACCTTCTTGCTGTGACATCCATCCAGCTGGACTCTTGCTCTTCTGTTGTGTAGAAGGCTCTTGGTCCACTTGTACATGCTACCAGTCACTTTGTTGTCTCGCAGCTTCCTGAGTAGTCCGTCTTTCCAGACTTTGTCAAAGGCCTTTCGAAGGTCGATCCACACTGCTAATACTTGTTTCTTGTCCTGGAAGGCATCTTCAATGTCCTGTGACAGATAGGTTGCTTGATCCTCTGTGGAATAACACTGACGGAACCCTGCTTGCTGATCAGCCAGTAGGTGGTTGCTTTCCAGGTACCACTTCATTCTGTGGTTGACGATCCGTTCCATGGTCTTGCAGAGGCAGCTTGTCAAGCTTATTGGTCGATAGTTTCTTGCTGTTCCTTTGCCCTTTCCATTTTTGGGTATTGGGACCATGATTGCTTCTCGCCAGATCTGTGGTACTTCTCCAGTTTTCCAGCTGACGTTGAAGATCTCTAGTAATTTATTCAGAGCTCCGGATCCGAGTTTCTTGATCATCTCATTTGGTATTCCATCTGCACCTGGTGACTTCCGCAGTTTTAGTTTGCTAATGGCAAGGTCTAGTTCTTGCCGTGTGATCCTTGTGTTCATGACTTCTGGCTGGTCTCCTTCGTTTCTCTCCGGGGCCTTGTCATTTCTTGCCTCCTTTAACTTGCTTGTACTTACCTCTATGTTACAGTCCTTAGCAAACACATCTGCAAAAACATTCGCTGCTGTTTTCTTGGTTAGGGTCTTGCCATTCTCTTGCAAAGTGACTCTGATGTTACTATCTGTTCCTTCATCATTTAGAGCTTTAACCAGGTTCCATAGTTTCCTGCCGTCTTTTTCAAAGTTGAGGGAGGCTGTTTTCTCTTTCCAGCTCTTGCGTCGTGCCTGGAGCTTTCCTCTTTGAAATCTTGCCTTGGCTTGCTGGAGGGCATTGTGTTGCTGTTGTCCTGGGTTGTTTTCAACCTGTATTCGTGCCTTTTCTACTTCTTGGTGGAGTTCGTCAAGATCCTTGTTCCAGTATGGTTTGTAGTTCTTTCGTGCTCCACGAGGTATTGTTTCCTTGGCAGCTTGAAGAATAGATGAGTTGAACTCTTGCACAATGGTGTTGATGTTTTTCCCTGTTGAAATTATACTTGTGGCAAGCACGCTTGTTCTGTGTCTGAACATCATCCAATTGGCCTTCTTGTAGTTCCATCTGGCAAGGGTGCTGCTGCTCTTTATTAGCTCGTTTTCCACCATGATGAAAACAGGGCGATGGTCACTTCCTCCAAGTTGTTTCCCCACAGTCCTTTTGATCTTCCAGTCCAGGTCTGGTGTATAGAAGGCTATATCCGGTGTTGAGGTGGTATGCCAGCATCTTGAGTAAAATGTAGGTGGGTCTGTGGGCTGATTTATGAGAAGCAGTCCTAACTCATCCTGCCATGTTTCAACCTCCTCACCTCTCTTGTCCATGTGTTCATAGCCCCAGCTTTGGGAGTGGCTGTTGAAGTCTCCACATGCTATTAGCCTACCTCTAAAGGGAATTGTATCCAGGGACATGGATCGGTCGTTTGGGCAGTAATAATTGAGGATGTGGAATTCCGTCTGATCTGTCCTGATGTGTAGTAGATGATATTCTGCTCCCTCCATTAGCACTTGAATCTGGCTTGCTCTGATGTTGTTTCTCACCAAGGTTAGAATTCCTCCTTTTCTTCTGTCTGTCCGGTCGTTTCTAAAGCACTGGTATCCTCTTACCTTGAAAGCAACGTCTTTGCTGAGGTGGGTTTCTTGGATGCAGCAGATACTTACTTTCTCCTCAAAAAGGATGTTTTCTAGCTCTAACTTCTTGCTGTATCCATCTTTCTTGCTGTTGACTCCTTCAGCATTCCAGTGCATTATCTTTAAAGGTTGCTCCTTATCTTTGATGGTTTGGCCAGTAGCATTCCTCTCCTGCCCCCCGGCTCCCCGGGGCAGTCGAGAGGGACCTCCAGTAGCTTGGGTGGGCCCCTTCGAGGCTGGGGGGCCCGGCACTGCCGCTGCCTGGGGGGACTTCACAGGGCGAGCACCATGACGATAACTAACTGCAGACTTAGACATAATAGTGAAAAGGGTGCGTGGTATCTAGGTTAGGCGCCCTACTCTGGCCAGATACCTCCGTCTTCAGCTTATTTTGCTAGAGCAGAGTTTGCTCATGCTCGGCGAGATGGCTCGGCCACATTTGTTTCACACCCCTGGTGGTGTTACTAAAGCCCCCTCACCGGCGACAAGGAGTGACCTCGAGGGGGACTGTAACTAAATAAATTATATTTAAGTCCCAAGAATTTGCCCTTAGTTCTCGTTTGGTCTATCTTCATTTTCTGAAAAACCGGAGATCTTTTAGACTGTAGAAGAAGTATAACAAATGCTCCCTTTGACACTTGTTTAAAATGCAATGTGGCACTTATCAAACTATTTCACAGTTTCGAGTTATTCTAAGTCCTTGTCATAGAAACTAAAGCCGCAAATGTTTAACGCCGAATTTCTCAGTTGTGAAAAAAGTGAAGGTGGAACAAATAAGAACTCAGGTCATGTTTTGTTGCCGTAAGAAAAATGATTTTTAATGATAGAGACACGTAAGAAAAATGACTTTTAATGATAGAAACACGTAAGAAAAATGATGTTTAATGACAGAAACACGTAAGAAAAATGATGTTTAATGATAGAGACACGTAAGAAAAATGATGTTAATGATAGAGACACGTAAGAAAAGTGATGTTTAATGATAGAGACACGTAAGAAAAATGATGTTTAATGATAGAGACACGTAAGAAAAATGATTTTTAATGATAGAAACACATAAGAAAAATGATTTTCAATGACAGAAACATCATGATATTAATTCATATAGTAATGTAGTAACTGGAAACACACACAGCAACAGCAGCGGCAGTAAACTATAATAAATACAAATAAGAACTAAACACGATAACTACATCATCATCAACTACAACAGCAACAACGACAACAACAATAACAATTACAAACAGCATCACCATCATCAGCAAAAAAAAAAATAAAAATAAAGAACAACTAGGCCTACAACAACAACAACAATGTACGTCATCATCAACCCTAACACCAGCCACAACGACAACATCGACAGAAACAATGACGACAAACAAATTGTATAAAAAAAAAATTAAAATACACCACTGATAAAATCAATAGTCGATTTCGTCCGCCCTAATCAAATAAGAAAAAAACACCAACAACAAACCCTAAAAATGTTCATAATAAACAGCTGTGCTGATTACTATTTGCTCAGAGTAAACTTTAAACATTTGCAGACAAATTATATTGGGAAATTTGATTTCAGAGTCATCGATTAGTTTTCTTTGAAGATTAGATTAGCTCGCTTTTGTCTCTCTCTGCCCACTTTCTTCTCTTTCGGGCTAGATGTTTTTATATCCAATTCTCTTCGCCTTCTCCTCTCATTGACCTCAGTTAGCTATTTTGTCTGTCTTTTTGTCTCATTCTAAGTTGGAACCCTTTTTAAAAAAATCATTTTGGGCCCTTAGATTTAACCCTGAAGTTAATATCCCTGAAACCGTGTTAATATTCTCTGTTCTGGTTTCCCAACACTTCTCACCCATTCTGGCATTGTTTTGATGTCGTACGATATCGTTCTTTCGCATCCTAAGTCCTTGGGATTTACAAAAAAAACAACAACAAGAAAACACATAGCAAATACACAGATGGAGATGATAAAAACAGAGGACACCACGTTTTAGCCTACCCTGAAAAAAGCACATAATGACAAGTAAAAGTAATTAATATACAATAATGATTCTATGCTGTTTTTTTTTTTATTGCCCGGGTTTTTCAAAGGTTAGTTAATATTAATGCCTTAATTACTCTTGTCATGGTTTCATCTTCAAGGCATGTTACGGGCTTAATCCGGTCTCTCACAAAGTCTTAAAAACACACTTTTGTGTTTTTCTCTCTTCTGTTCAAGATTTCGTCCAATGACAGAATCTGGTTGGCGTAAAACCCAGGGGTTTTCATTTAATCACTTTTCTGCTTCTCGGCCAACCTCTTTCAGAGCTCTGACCATTACAACCCCACCCCCCCCCCCCCCAACAACAACAACAACAAAACCAAACAAAAAGAAACAAACAAACCACGGACACACCCAATCACACAACGTTAATCCCTCCTCCCCCACCCTATTTTCTTCTCTCTTGTATGCATTATTAATTATATACCTATATTTACAGGGGGGGGGGGGAGGGAGGCAGAGAGAGACAGAAAGAAAGAAAGAGAGAGAGACGGATAGAGACAGAAAGTTAGAGACAGAGAGAGAGAGAGAGAGACAGAAAGAGAGACAGTGACAGAGAGACAGAGAGAGACAAGAGAGAGAGACGAGGGAGAGACGGACAATAGAGAGAGTGAGAGAGATAGAGAAGTTATACAAAACAAGACATTGAGTAATATCAACTAAGAATGTATCCATATTTGAAACTCACCTCGCCTAAGAAATTTCATTGTGCGCTTG
>OZ007570.1:48559794-48585123 GCA_963931925.1 Onchidella celtica
CAAATCAATGTTCGTTTGATTGCAAAGGCGTATTATTATTTGTCAATATATGTGTGTGAGAGAAACAGACAGACAGACAGACACACACACACACACACACAGATGTGCAGACACAGTGAAAAGCCGGACAGAGAAAGAGTTCGACTTTGAAACAAACCATAAAAGAGATTACATACTGACCTAAATCAACAAATGAGGAGCATTTCTCCAAAACTGGATAGATCTAAGTCAAATTTTGCAGAGTTATGGCCCCTTTCAGATAGTCATTCAAATTTAAGGTAAGACGCGGTGTACGTGTTCAGTTAAAATTTTGCTATGTCCCGTCTTACCCTAAGATAAAGACGGGACTTATCAAGTCTCAAATGAACACTAATTACACCTCGTCTTACACTAATTTTTAATGAATATCCGAAAGGGGCCATAACTCTTGCAAAATTTGACTGACTCAGTTTCTTCAAATGTGGTATTTAGTAAACAACAACACAATCAAAGAATAACAACAAGAAAATGTTTTCTGCAAACAGCAAAATGTCCTCTTCACACCCACACAAATTTAAACAGCGTGTTTCTCGCATCAAGGATGGACTAGAATTTCCTTTCCAATTATTTCTGTGCCCTTGTTGCACCTCTGAGTGCTGAGAGAACGAAAGATACCGTTTCATTTACATTTTCTAAAGACAGTTACCCATGCTGCGAAATGTGTTTCACAAAGGCCTGCTGACAATAGGAAAGTTCACTCGTAAAATAAGAAAAAGGAAACTGTACTTCGCACTTTTTTTGTTTTGTTTAAAGGGGCATAATTATACTTTTCTTTGCTACTTCCACGAGCTAGGGGAGCTGACTCCAGACTCTCCGCTCTGGCCAGTGTCACTGGAGCCCGTTAAAAGTCAGATCTAGAAAATCCCATTTCACGGGTCTAAGCCCGCCCGTCACTTCTAATTTCACAGCCAAGATAGCTCTTTGATCGCCGAGTTGCCGAACCGTTTGGAGTTCTGTAAACACCGCCGATCTGATTTAAAATCGACTCAGCCAATGACAAAAGAAAATTCATGCTGAAAGCCAAATTTGAAAAAGAGCTCCTTTTTTACTTTGAGGAATCTTTGAGACGTTGAAAGGACTGTAATACACAAAATACTTTCTTATTTCATCTGCCAGACTTTTTAGGCGGTGGAGACCCAGCTAACTTACAAAATCATAACGAAAGGATTTACTTGAAAAGAAGATAAACAATCTCAAGTCATTTAAAAACTTTTCCACTCCGAACACAGTCGAGACATATTGGAACTGAGACCAAAAGCAAATAAGAGTTTATTTGCTTCAAGAGAAAAAAACAAAACCCCTTCAGTAACAATGTTTTCTAATAACATTGTTATGTAACCAAACGTAATGAGAATCTTGAAAAGGGCTCTCTTCTTTCGATCAAACGCCACATCAAATTCCACCTTTAGAGAAGATCATGTCATAGCTTTCCCAAAGACAAAGCATTTCTCACTTTTCACAGATCTTTCAAAAGGGGATTTTCCATTAAATACCATTAAACCATAGAGCAAGAGCTACCTTTGCAGTTCAAAGTATCCCATCACCAAAAAAACAAAAGCTTTTAAAAGTGTTTTCCTCAGACCAGATTGTCAAATCCCAAGAGGCGACATTATCCTGATCAGCACACCGAAGTCTCTCTTCCAAATATGAAACGCCCGTCAGAAATGAGATAAGAAAGTAATGAAAGCCCAGACAATATCAAAATGTGTCTTCCAAAATTTTAGGCAACAGCATCATTGTGCTTCTCTAGAGGTGTCTTGTGTCAGAAAGAGACAAGATTTTAGTAATGAACTCAAGGAAAAGCGATGAGGGACACAAAAAAAGTGCAGGTGGCTTTTAGGTGGACAGAGTACCAAAGAGTCTTGCAAACTGTCAGTCCGAAAAAGGGTCAGTGAGTGTGGTATTTTTCTCAATGGCACTGCGGTAGCAAAAACTAGTTTCCTGTAATCACATATTAATAGGCAATTTTGGCAAAGTGCCACTGTAAAAGTAGATAAAGCCCCGCTCAACATATCTTGTGTGTTGTTTGGCGAAATCAGTGAACTGTCATACTGTTCTTCGCTGGAGTAATCAGTAGGAGGCTGACGACTGAATTTCTCTAAATCTTATTTCCCACTGCATAAAAGACTCTGTTAAGAAATACATTTTATTTCCTTGGCATTTTAGTTCTTTCCGGAAAGTGCTTTTGAGTTTTCAGATTGTAAAACATCTATTTATTTTATTTTCAAGGGACATGCAATAGGCATGATGATCCACCGAATACTGAACATGGACGTCCAAAAACAGCAACACATTTAAAGTTTTTTATGATCTTGTCCTGAATTTTTAGAATCACTCTTGGAACGGAAAAATAATGCCGCATAATCGATTTTGAAGACAAGTGGATTATCCTAAAACAGGTGGTTTTAAGAAATTGCTGTTACAGATTTTTGACCCGTGCCAATGCCTTGATCTCATTTATTTTCTGATGGGTATAGCCTTGCTTGTAACTGTAAATGGGAAACAAAACTTCTCAAAAAGATGGGACAGCGACAGTGAAATCCGAAACTTCAAAAGTACGGACTAACCCACTTAGCTTTAAAACCGATCATAATTTCGCATTTCGGTGTATTTTTCCGAAAGCTCGATTAATTTTGTCTTTCCTTTTCCTTTCCGTTTTATTGTGCATCATTTCTTAGGCGAGCTCACTTTGCTACAAACAACGTCTTCTTTTTGTTACATTTTGTCTTTGGTTCAAGCCTTGCTATTTTGTCTAATCTACGCTGCGAGACTGAACTGAGTTTTTACAGCACTATTTTCCATCCAGATCTATGTTGAACACTCGGAAGTGGATAGGACGTTAAAACAAAAGCCTTTCCAGAATGACCTTTTCTTAATGTCAACTACCCTCGTTTAAAGATTCATGGAGGAGATGTGGGTTCAATAAACTGGCCCAGTCTCACTGTAAATCCCCGATAAAGTCCTGGTGCCAACGGGAGTCCGGATTTTCGGGTAACACACAGGAGATCAAGTGGTTTCGCGTATGACTGAATCACCAGATCTGCCCGTCCTTTTTTTTGGTAATGGTGTCCACTAGCACGTAACTTCTGTGTCACCGATCTCGTCACCCGTTGTGAATGTCAATAGGAAAACTGCAGGACTCCTCAGAGTTTCTTTCCAGGCAGTATCTTCGTTTTAGAGTCAACAAAGAGCGCGCACTGTAAACTCTGTTTTCAAGACATGCATTTTGCCTCTCTTATCAAGCATCAAGACAAAAACCACTAGATGAGGCGTATTAAAGATCCTTTTCAAGTTTCTTATCTGGAAGAACCATTCAACTCAACCGGATGATAGAAAATGTCCCAGCCAGCAGCCCTACGTCAATCCTTAGGACTGGTCGGATTACCGAAAAGGCGGGTTCCCTACATCAAACCAACGTCGGTGCGATGTTCTAACCAGGGGATTTACGCAGGAACGTTATCACCCTATGTGCAAACTTGTCGTCAATCCCACGCCGTAGGGCTGCTGGTTAGGGTCCTATCTCTGTGTTGAATCACCACTTGCAGTTTTAAGAAATCAATTGAGCACACACACACACCAACCACTCATTCAAACAAGAAACCAACCAAACAGGCAGCCAGACAGAAAGACAAACAAATAGACCAATTTTATTAAATGTAATACGGTAAGGTAAGTTAATACTAATCATTAAACCAACGAATACCAAATAATTGCGGGCGTGCAGGCTCGGGACGAAAGATACTTAAGACTACAACTGTCGTTATATTGTTCGCAGTCTCCACGGCGAAAAACAAAGAGAGACAACTTTCCAGCCTTCAATAGATACTAGAAATGGCCATTAGCGCGTTTTCCAAATCCAGCATTTAGATCAAAATAAGTGCTCCCTGCACGGAAAAACTCTTCTGGGACCACGGCTAAAGGGGCGATAATGCTTTCACGTGAAATCCGCAAACTTAACGCATTAACGCACACACAAATTCACGAACTCTTTCACAAATAACTCAAGATTCTCCATGTCCAGGCTGCGGGTTCCACGGAAAACAAAAGTTTTCGGCAAGAAAATAGCAGCCGAAATCCCGGCGGAATGAACGGCGTCTCTACGCTTTTTAGCAATGCAAAAAATCACACAAGTTAAACAAGGAACCTCGTTGGGTTTTTTCGTAAGGATGAAGCGACAGGCAGTAATGAGCTGAAATAGCCTGGTGTCCCCGTCAGCGTCTCTGGCCATGTCTTCCTTTATCCTTGACCTGTCCAGGCCAGTGGTTTTCAAAAGTATGATGCTTTTAGACCATGATGTCCAGTATATCTTCACAGCTCTACGGTAATGGCATAGGTCTATTTTTTTTATTTACCTTTTGAGATATTAAGAAGAAAAACTGTTTCTTTTCCTGTCATTATATTTTGTGACTTATGCCATTATGATTCTGTTGGATTATTTGTTCTCCTACTGGCGCATTTCTTTTTATATAATATTATACGATAGCCCTTCTGCTCAGGAATGCCAATGAACCGTCAGTTGCCGTTTGACATAAGTCTGATTTATAATGCCATTACCGTAGAGCAGTGACGAAGTGTTCCAGAACAGACCATAATCTGACGCCAGGTGGCGTGTTTTGGATATTAATTAGGAACGCTGGGCACTAGAAGGTTTAGCCCAGACGCTCTGACATATGACATTATCGTAGAACAAGGGCAATAATTATTAAGTGACCGGCACGTCAAAGAATGAGCTTCCTCACTGAAATCGAGGACTCTTCCCAGTACAATTTATGGTAATTATTCCCAATTCAGGGTTAAGAGTAGTTAGGAGTCAACAAAGTGAGAACTTTGAGAACACTTCTTAAAATAATGACACCCACTGACACCTAACCTTGCCATTCAATTTGTGCATCATGTATATTCCTTGTGCCCGTCCTTGGCACATTCCGTTACGGGAATCCCAGCGGAAGCGTTTTCCCAGTATAAGAAATACAATTACCCGAGAATGCGAGCCCTCTTCCCTACCAACCCACCCTTTCCTTAAAAAAAAACAACACCAAAACTCTCACGTGGTGACACTGATTTGGGAAAGAGCCATTTTCCTCCCTCCCCAATTTCACTCTTCAATCTTTATATGAATAGATGAAAAAAGGGTTCTATGCAAGTGGATAAACTGGCAGACAAGCTCGGGACTAGATAAATAATCACTCTCACTTAGTGTCGTTGTTTTTCTCTCTTTGTACTCATTTTTGTCTGCATCACATGTGGAGAACACATAATCTCAAGTATGTTCCAGCCTAAATACGACGCAGACAGTGATTCAACACTGCGAGCCAGCTGTGTAGTGTTGCATACTGTCATCTGAATGCCCAGCGCCATATTATATCGTTGCTTTAACATAAAACCGGGTCAAGTGTATTCTCGTAAGTATCCCGAATAACAACTCCTCAAGTTTTGTTGCCAAAATTAATATTCTATGTACGTCTTAAAGGAATGCTACATTTTATTATTGTACTGGTCGGGGAGAGCACAATATCTCAAATTTTCATTTATATACCTCAAATACCATTTAAGATAAGGAATACATCTCGAGTAAAACAGGTTTTGTCCCATTTCATACCAAAGTAGGAATTTCGTATTTACGTGCTTTTGTGGTAATAAGGTCAGCTACATGGCAAACTTTTCATGATTTCTAACCGAAATCCTATTTTTATTTCTGATCTGATCCTTACATCACCTTTAATGACAAGATTCTACCTCCATTCTTGGGCTGAAATGATTTACACGACTTGCACGAACCTTCTCCATTGTGTGTCAAAGAATCAAGCGGATTCCGTGCATGATTTGTAAGTATTGCTAAAAAGAAAACAAAAATCGTATCCCTAAAAACTATGTGCACATTGAAACTTCAATCATCATTTTCTCATAACTTGATGGAAACGAGTCAGAACCCTGACATTCTAAGGGAACGATTAATCGTTGGTATGAAGACAGGTTCATTGTTGTTATGTTGGAAGATCCAAAGAAGGAGGACTGAGGACGACAATAATAATGACGAGCTGGGACTTTGCCAAGCCATAGAATAACGCACGTACATCCTGTGTCGCAGTTTTCTCTACTTTTAATTACAACCCATCATCCATAGAACCAGAGCTATCATCCAGTTTGAAACACTGGGATAGAATTTCTGGAGTCCCAGCTCTACGATGGCAAAAATTCTATCCCTTTCTATAATTGCTATACGAAAAGAAATGCTGGGTTTTTGGGTTGTTTCTTTGTCCTAGGTGGATCATTATCCCTCCGTCCTCCAAAAATGAGGACAGAGTCCGGTGTGAGAGAGGTGGTAAATGCTAGAAATCGAGTCCGCAAAAAGATCCTACAGAAAAGTGGCAATTCATAAATAATTCGTCTCCCATCTTGAGGGAGATGGCGTCTTAAAGGCCAGAGATCAGTGATTTACGGCAAATTCTAACTGTCCAGTTTTTGTTTTTTGTTTTGTTTCGTTTTTGTTTGTTTTTGTTTCTACAAATCCTGCTGAATAAATACACTTACATTGTACTTTTGTCTCTTAACAAATTTTATTTCACGAAAAATAAGTTACCTTGATTTCATTGACAGCAGATTGGCAAAATTTGTTAATTTTACATAGATACTGCAAAATAACGACTTTGTTGTTGGTTTTCGTTGTTTGTAAAAAAGCTTAACTCACGCGTTCCCCATTCGAATGAGGGCATTTTAAACAAGCGTCAAAATTTGCTTTTGTTATACCTCTTCTAGATACTAAAAGATCTCCAGGTTTTCAGAAAGTGGAGACAAAACAAACAAGAACTAAGATCGTGATACACGTTTGAAAAGTGAATACGTGACACAAAAGAACTTTTTCTTTGTAAAAACGAAATATATAGATGGACATCTGGCTTAACTCTGTACTGTGTGCCATGAATTTTCCACATTTGCCGATACAGGAAGAAAATAGTGGGGAGATGAATGAAGTCTTATTACAGCAACATCTATTTAAGAAAATCGACTTTCTCTCTTCCTGAAACAAAATAGCTTAGCATTCTTGCCCACTTATAAATCGATGATTGGCACAAACATGACCGGCGGAAGAACCGATATATCGGTGATTGGCATACCAAGAGTTAATGAAAGATGAAATAATGGGCACGTCCTCTCGGAATGTCCCTGAATATTTGGCCATTAGGGCCTCTCTCGTATGCGATCAGCGAAGCCCCGCACCAAAGGTTACAGTACCTTAATGAGCACGTAAACTGCACAGTGGCGAGTCAATCTATATGTCTGACTATCTCCACCACACTACACCCTTTACCAAATGTGGCAGATTCGCCTTTTCCTCAGCACAGTAACAGCTTCACAGACATGAACACATAAATATACAGACAAAATATTATTTCTAAAAAAAAACAACAGAGAAAATCTGTGGGATCACAGCAAGGTTTGCATCAAAGTCAAAATGTGGCAAAATGAAACAAGTTATATTATGTGGCAAAGACTCACACAGGAATCATATAGAAACTGCACAATAAAACGCAAAGGAAAAGTAAAGACAGATCAAAGTTGGATCGATTGATCTTCATCAGGAAAAAAAAAAAGTAACAGCACAGAAAACTGGCTCAAAGTCACCATACTTTGACGGATGAGCTGCGTTCCGAAAATCCAAGTCTGAAGCTACCCAGTTAAGTACCCGTATTTGTAATACATTCTACGATTCTTTTATTTGTTCAGTTTTGTTATTTGTTCAAGTTTCTATCCTGTTACATGTTTTTTTCTCTGATGAAGATCAATCGATTGAAATCTTGATTTCTCTTTCCTTTTTCTTTGCATTTTATTGTATCTTTTCTGTATTATTTCTTAAGCGCAGCTTTGCTACACACAACATTTTGTATTTGTATTTGTATAACTCTTTAATCCCATTTGGGAAATTTGCCTCTGTGCCATTGCAGCCCAGTTATAACTGGAGCAGTCACGTCGTCGTCGTCTTTCTCTTTTTGCTATATTTTGACACCTACAGACAATACGCATGAAATAAAAGCAAATCAGATTTTTTTCCAGAAGAAAGAAGAAAAATGGATCAGAATACAAAGTTACAGCTTTTTTTTTTTTGTTAAATTTCTTTGGCCTGGCCAATGAACAAACTGTATATCCTGTACTGTCCAAACGGATGGCTGGCTGACATTTCCAGAGATTGAGACATTAATAAGTTATCTACAAGGAAGTCAGTTCAAAAATAACAGGGAAATCTAACAAAATAGTTTTGTTTGATACTTCCCTCATTTCTCAATAATACTGATTAAGGCAAAAAAAAGTGTGCCGAGAATAATCATGCCCAACAAGAGGATGAAATACAGAGATGACGAAACTTTAAAAACAAAAAAAAAGTCAGACCATGATGATTATATTTGAGTCTTTGCTAGCTTGTCAGTTATGAGGGTAAAAACAAAACTCTTAATATCTCAAGTCTTACATAACATTTTCTTAGTGTTTAGGATGTTTTGCGCTGTTAAGATAACAATAATACATACAGAGACAATTGAAAATTTACATTGTCAGCAAACATTCAGTTTCAATTTTTTTTTTTTTTTATAACGGCTATAATGAAGGTTTTTATCATCTACACCGTGTCCGTATTTGGTATTCATTGTGTAGCTTCTCCCTTGTTTTTGCTCCTTCCTAACGCGATACTTTGCGAAATACAAGGTTTTTTTGTTCCTTCTGTTTCGTCACATTTTACCTTAAGTGTCAAGCCTTGCTGTAATCCCACAGGTAAAAAGAAGATTAATTTTATCTGTCTTTATCTGAATATTGCTAGATGCGCACATTTTTCGATTGAAACTCTGAACAAACTTTTGGTTGATTCTTAAAACTTTGAAATAGTTTGACTTTGAGTTTCAGTTTCGAGAAAATACGCTAACGGTCACATCGTGCCACCAAAAATGCAGGAATGGAGACAGAATATATCAGAACAATAGGACAGAAAGAGACCCTACCAAAAGCGCCCACCAATCACACGCAAAAACCTTTGCCATAGGATGGCACTGAAAACATTTTTTTTTTTGTAGTCCATAATGTTTCAGATCTGTTCTTGCCAACCTGTATTTCGGAAATGGAAGAACTATAGGATCGCTTGAAATACAATTTAAATACTCACTGGTAATCATTTCTAAATAAATGCTGATAAATTTTAATGCTTAGTTCTTCCAAATGAAGTCAGCATAAATAATTTGACTCGAAAGCTCGAGTTTTGCGTCAGGGATAGTTCTTGAGCTAACATGAATATGCAGGTTGGAAATGTTTCCGCCGAAATTCAAAAATGAAATCTATATCACTACGTAACTCGCAATCTTAGTTCTTGTTTTCTTCTACCTTCATTTTCTGGAGAACTGGAGACTTGTAAGTAAAAAATGTAGATTATAGAAGAGGTATAACAAATGTACACTTTGACACTTGTTTAAAATGCGTTGTGGCACTTATCAAGCTATCTCACATTTCCGATTTATTCTAACTCCGTATCATAATACGAAAGCCGCAAACATTTAACGCCAAATTTCTCAGTTGTGCCAAACATGGAGTTAGAACAGACAAGGAATTAAGGTCGCCAAATGTTGACGCGTATGACATTACACATAACTATGAGCGATTATAACGTATACTTCATTGTATGAAATTCCCATCACCAAAGATCTGCCATTTTGGTTTTTTTGCATTGCTGAATCAAAACAGACCAAATTAATTTCAGGACATATATCCTTTTTTTAAAAATAATGTCATTTTACTCTGTTTGCTTGTCATCGGAGCCGAGAGGTCGGCTCAAGTTTCCTGTCTATCAAACGTTAATTCAATGTTTGACATATGATAAATAATAAATTACATGTTCATAAATTGTCATTCAGTGATCAAGTAAATGCCAAGACTTTTCAGAGTCCTGGCATAGCACTTTTCTTTGATTGTTTGCTTTTTAAAATAATATGATAATACATTTAATATGATAGTACATTTAAAAGTGCCAGCCTCCACAAAGTGGATCCAAAACTCTCATTCTCTCTCCCTCCCCTCTCTCTCTCTCTCTCTCACACACACACACACACTCAGACACTCTCTCTCAAACACACTGAATCTCTCTTTCTCTCTCTCACATACACATTCTCTCGCTTTCTCTCTCACACACACACTTTCTCTTTGTCTCTCTATCTTATGTAAGTACAAATACACTTCCACGCTGTACAAAACATTCAAGGCTTAACGGAGACATCATCTGCCCATCAATAGATATTTCTGACAAACAGGATTGATTTCAGCTCTGGTTTTGATTTTCTCAAATTAAGAAATACTTCTCAATCTCCGGGGACAGGATTGTCTACACTAGATAGTTTGAATGAATTAATTCCATAAAAAACAACAACAACAACAACAACAACAACGAAACAAAGCACGCACGAAAGAGTAAAACAACAACAAAAAACAACACAGTGTTAATAATAATAACAAAACCCACAGAAAAAAAAAAATTAATTAAAATTTTTGACATTAAGCCATCAACCAGGAAGTGGACCTGAAAAACACACCCCCTGCCTCCTCGGAAGTACGACAAATAACTCCATCATTAAGACACATCATCTATTGCCGTTTTCAGTTATACGTCATGACAGTTTCAGGTCAGGACAAGAAGGCCCTGACACTGTCCTGTGGAGGCCAATAGGTTTGTTCAGAAAGACGCCATTTCTCCTTCCACACGGATTCTTTTCTTCTACTATTCTTAAGTGAAGGGGACAAGGTGGTCTAGAGGCAAGGTGCTCCGCTCGCCTCTCATGCCAAGGGTCCCGGGTTCAAAACCCGGGCAGTGCAGGCATGTTGGAAATTGGGATTTTTCTCATATTTTCAAGTCCCTGATCCTATTGGGGGCGGGGGGTAGGATCGGGTACCTAGTCTTCTCGGATAAGGACGGAAAATTCGAAGGGCCTGTGTGCACGTTGCGCACGTTAAAGATACCTTGGCAGTTGGAAATCGTAAAGAGCAGGCCGAACAGGCCGCTGCCCGGGCAAATTTGAAATTAATAGATTTAAAAAAAAAAAAAAAAAACCATATCATCCACCCACCAGCAACAACAAAATTTATTATTCGTTATTAAATATATATTATTATTAATAAATATTCAAATATTATTTGAGTTGTGATATAATATTATGTGAGCTGTTGTGAGTTGTGAACTGCGCCAAACAGGCTGCGTTACAATTTGCTCTGAGATAGAGAGAGGCAGAGAGAGAAAGAGTGAACGAGACAGGGAGAGAGAAAGAAGCAGTGTAGTGTGTTGAGCGCTTCGCAGGCGCTTCATTCTGCTCTGTGGTTGACATGCATAGTGCATTTTAAATGGATATGCGCTATATAAATGCCATCCATTATTATTATTACTATTATTATAATTGCCTTTCCGCTTTGTCTTGAGATATTGGAAAAAAATATAATGGTCGTGTTTGTCCATTCTTTCTTACATCAAAAGGAAAAAAAAAAGCAAGTCATTATGTCTTTTTGTTTCTCGACAAAGATTCTCAAACTGAGCGAATCTCGCCCCATTCGGTGGCAACTAGTCGTCTCCTTAGAATGACAAGGAGCTAACTCCCTTCCATCAACTTTTGAGAAATCGAAGATTGACGTTTCATGTGATCATAGCTGTTAGAGCAAAGAATTTTTTTTGTTTATTAATACATACAAATTAAACACCGAATCTGCTCGATACTTTGGCCCACAATGGAGAAGAGTTAAGAAGTGCTTAGTGTGTATCTCAGTTAGCCAAAAAGGGGAGACAGAACTTGTAATTTTAAGGGAACGTAGTGTAGTATTCTTTTCTTAGAAACGTTAACATTACTAGCCGATCCGATTCTCGTGTCACAAGGCATTCATATCTCTTTGCATAAGGATACAACCCCTAAGCAAAGACACACTAAATAAACCGAAGCTCATATTTTCAGGCATTTTTGGACACACTGGAAACCAAACAGGCAAAACATTAGGAACTGAACCGACATGCATTAGGGACACTTAGTCTCTCGAATTTGCTCTCTTTCTGTCTGAAACTGATTACAAAGAAACATTTCCTGGATGTCGAACATCTGCGTGTTGATTACAATTTTTGTCCCCATTGCTTGAGGCTACTAATATGTCGTGGTTGTTGTTTTTTCTTCACAACTTTCGGCTGTGTTTGTAATGGGCGACGGAGATTTTTCCCGGATCACAGTGACCTCTTCAGTGCTTGGTACAGAGGTATTAAAGTGTATGCTCTTTACTGAAATAGGACCCATCTGTCTGACGGTCCTTATCCATCCACCGATCATTTCGATGGTCAATTTGTTCAGTCGAACTACCTACCAACCTGTTTTATTGCTGTATTCAAGCACCCATCTACCCAGTCATTCACCCACTTAGACTGCGTCCATCCATCCATCTATCCATCTAACTATCCATCCATCCATCTGTCCGTCCGCCCATCCATCCATCCATCCATCCATTCATCTCTCCTTCTCTCTCTCTCTCTTTCTATTGATCTATCTTTCTGTCTATCTATCCATCTATCTGTCTGTCTGTCCATCTATCTATCTATCTTATTGTTTCTTACCCCCTCCCTTACCAAGCCAAACATTGTCTGCACGCTATCTGATCATCTACACAGGAAATTGGACAAAAACAAGGAAATGTCGCTTTTGTCCTTGATAACTCCAATTTCTCGTTCTATTCTACAGCACGCACTGTCCTGCGTGATATTGCCCTGGTCTGTAGTTCTGTGAGGGGAAATGATATGCGCTGTTAATGTGCATAATTTGCATGGGAGCAAAACGGCTTACACGGACAATACGGATAGGCCTACAATCAGTGCTTTAACAAAGGGGAGGTTGGGTATGGTTTCCCCCTCTCCCCTCCCCATCACTGTCCAGGGGTGGGGTGGGAAAGGGTTAAAATCTTGGAGTTCTTCTTGCAACAGTTCGTGTCCTTGCCATTTTTTGGTTTATTAAGCCGTCGGGTCGTCTTAGTAAAGATGAGAAATCTGGATGCGATATGATATTGTTCGATTTAAAGGAAGGGAGTTTTTCAATGAAATAAACAACTAAATAAATACGAAATAAAAACATCAGCCTGTTTTAGAGGTTAGTATAGTTCACCAAAAATGAATGCAAGAAATATCATTATTTCATTAATTTTGTTTGTATGCTGACTGCCATTTTTTCAAATCCCGTGCAAGGGCATAGATTCTGTTATGATGAGCCTTTGGTGTCCAAATGTCCTTTCAATTTTTTCTTTTTTTGTTGTGATTCAGATTCTTGGTTTCGGCAATCAGGGTCGGCCTTTGGGGCCAAGGGGCCCAATAATTATAATCCTTGCTGTTCTGTGTAAAATCTGCAATGTGATGTTACGTAGATGTTACGATGTATTGTTGTGCATACCTGACAAGACTAGATTACACTTATTAGCACTGTCCCGTCAATCCACCCCCTTAGTCGGGCAATAATTATAATCTTTGCCGTTCTCTGTAAAAACCTGCAATGTAGTGTTAGGTGCATGTTGCAGCGGTATGTCGTTATGTTTATGGGCGGTCAGTTGATGCTTCTGGTAGGATCTCTTCTCGTCCTATCGATCTGTTATATTCTGTCTATCGTCTTGTTTTTTCTTTGCATAACAACTGACCGCTGTCGTGTAGACCTACTTTCTTCAAACTCAGATTCAAACTCCTGTCGTTATGTTTATTGACAAGACTAGACTACCTTACCATAGGGTCCAATTGGGAGCAATTTTATGGGTTCAACTGACATAAAACCGGTCCAGTCGGCAGGTGGGACCTGATTTTCTGTGACACATTCCTACCACACCTTTTCTCTCCGTACCTCTTTCACACCAACCATTTTCACCTGTTTTTCTCCCATACCACTTCCACCAATCGACATCATATACGCTGCAACACAATTATTCCGGAAGAGGAATAAGCCATTGAACCCACTGCGCATGGCATTAAAAACCATGCGATGTCTGATTGGCCGTCTTTAAAATCCCGGCATGCAACAAAAATTCCCCCGCGCGAGGCATTTCCTGGACTTTAATCATTAGTTGAAGTGCTTTAATAAATCAGCTTCTAGCCCAGGCTTATCGGTCCAGGCTTGGTGTATGTTTGCGTACTATAAAGACCAAGGAATTTATAGCCGTTTCTAAAGAGAGTTGTGTTATCGGGTCTCGGGATTGGTGATTAAGGACCTTCATAAAGTGAAAACATGGACGTGCCAGAAGTTTCTCAGAGAACTGGTTGATGTTGAGGTGTGGATGAATTGCCTTTCGATAATGTTTGTGTGTGTGTATGTGTGTGTGTGTGTGTGTGTGTGGGTGTGTGGGTGGATGGATGCATGTGTGTGAATACACCAATAAATAAAAGGTGAACTTTTATAGATGTCCCAGTTCTGTTCCCTGGTTGTGTTGCAAATAGTTAACTTTTTCCCGCGTCTCCGAAATGAGTCATACTCACGCAGTTAGGCAGACAGATATGCAGACAGACAGGACTGATAGACAGACCGACACATAGATAGATAGATAGATAGATAGATAGATAGATAGATAGATAGATAGATAGATAGATAGATAGACAGATAGACAGATAGATAGATAGATAGATAGATAGATAGATAGATAGATAGATAGATAGACATATACATAGATAGATAGATAGATAGATAGATAGATAGACATATACATAGATAGGTAGATAGATAGATAGATAGATAGATAGATAGATAGATAGATAGATAGATAGATAGATAGATAGATAGATAGATAGATAGACATATAGATAGATAGATAGATAGATAGATAGATAGATAGATAGATAGATAGATAGATAGATAGATAGATAGATAGATAGATAGATAGATAGATAGACATATACATAGATAGATAGATAGATAGATAGATAGATAGATAGATAGATAGGTAGGTAGGTAGGTAGGTAGGTAGGTAGGTAGGTAGGTAGGTAGATAGATAGATAGATAGATAGATAGATAGATAGATAGATAGATAGATAGATAGATAGATAGATAGATAGATAGATAGACAGACAGACAGACAGATAGATTCGTAGGCGGATGGATGGACAGACAGATAGACAGACGGATAGAGAGAGATGGATGGATGGATAGATAGATAGACAGACAGACAGACGGACAGACAGATAAACAGACAGACAGACAGACAGACAGACAGATAGATAGATAGATAGATAGATAGATAGATAGACAGATAGATAGATAGATAGATAGATAGATAGATAGATAGATAGATAGATAGATAGATAGATAGATAGATCGATCGATGGGTAGATAGATAGATAGAAAAATAAATAGATAGATAGATAGAGAGAGACAGATAAATAAACAGATAGATAGAGAGAGAGAGAGAGAGAGAGAGACAGATAGATAGATAGACTGGGTATAAACAACCACCTAACAGTACAAGCCTACCCTGACCAAAAGGCCATCATTGACATGCCAGTCATGTGGACAATTTTCTCGTCATCCCACATTCGTCCACTCCTCAGTGTGACAGGAATTGGTGAGGGCTTGATCAATTCATGTCACTCACCAATATAATCACTTGACAAAGTAACACTGCATTATGGGGCGGTTACGTCCTAGGCCAGGGTTAAGGGCACATCGATTCGCTTTATGGTATCGTGTATCTAAATACATATTTGACCGAGTATTATCGATGTATCAAGATGCACTTTATAAATTAAGATAATATAAGTATCACTTTATTATCTCATGAGGGAAGTTCTCTGTTTAACTGGCTCATTTTTTAAAGAGAAATAACAGGATTAGAAAGAGTGTTTCCATGAGCACGGAAACGGCTTTCCATACTACTGAAAACATTCTATTTCACTACTTGAAGGATTTTTAACATTTCCGTTTCCGTACATATGAAAACACAGCTTAAGACTTTCAAAGGTCCTTTTTTAGTAGAACATGGATTTTGGCGTGAGACAAAAAGGGTCCCTTCATTGATATCTTCTCCTGAATTTCTTTCAAATTATCTAAGCTTCCCCAGAGTACCAATGTATTTCGTTCCATTTACTCCGTTATTCCTTTTTACTCAAGTATGAAATATCCAGCAGGGCCGGGGTGTCTACAGGTGAAATCAAGCGGTAAATAATTTGCCTCGTGACTGAGCACTGAGCATCTCCAGCCTTGAGCTGATAGTGGAGTGGCTACTTGCTACTAAAGCTGATTCACACGGGCAATGTGAGACGCGGAGAGTAAAATTGATATCTATCTCCGTAATTTTCCAGTTTCACTTTTTATAGTCTTTGCATTTGTTCCAAAGCAGAGCACATCCTAGTTTTAACAGACAAAAACGCTTAATTTTCCATGTTCTGTTCCAATATTCTACCCTTGTTCCAAAGCAGAGCACATCCTAACTTTAACAGACAAAAAACGCTTAATTTTCCATGTTCTGTTCCAATATTCTACCCTTGTTCCAAAGCAGAGCACATCCTAACTTTAACAGACAAAAAACGCTTAATTTTCCATGTTCTGTTCCAATATTCTACCCTTGTTCCAAAGCAGAGCGTGTCCAAACTTTAACAGATAAAAAATGCTTATTGTCAATTTTCTTTTCCAATATCAGATCTTGTTTCTAAGCAGAGTAAGTCCATTTTAAGTAGAGACAAAATGCCTCGCTTTCTATTTTCTGTTCTAATAATTTAAATCCTGCCCATGTATGTAAGCAGAATGCCTTTAAACGTTAATAAAGAAAAATAATCGAAACAACGCAGCAATATCCCTCGTATCTTGAAACAAATGGCTGACGGATGCACAAAATTTAAAGGATGATTCATAAATTATGGCAGGCTTATTATATCATTTTTGGTTAATTGTTTCTGAATTGCAGTATTTTGTTCTGTTTCACTTCACTGATTTGCAAATTCTACAGAGAAGTCAATCTGCCCTTTTCCAGTTTCGTTCATTAGTGCAATTATCAAGGTCCCAGTGGACCGATCTTTTCAATAATTTATTACGTAATATGAAAACAGATCAAAATAGATTCTAGAAGGATTCATGAGCTAATCTTTATTAATTCACGTGCACTCAATCTGAATAGGTTGTAACCCATTGCCACTCCAGTATGGATTTGTAGTTTTCAAGTGCCACACTTTTTTTGGCGATGCCCTGCGGGAACTGGAGCCACCCGTGGAGAGCGCGGTTGTTGTTAGGGGACCGTAGTGTATTACAGAGCCTTAGTCCAGTGTTCAGCTTTAGCTCATAAAGTCGCACGGTCTGAGGGCCGGGGGGGGGGGGGTGAATGGGTTTGAGTTTCAGTTTGGGTTTGCAGAAAGGTCGACACAAGAACGATCACATTGTGCTTGGATGAGGCTAGACAGTATTTCGTGGGATATTTGCCATATTGATGTATGCGACATTTTGCTGGATTTTGAGGTTTTGTCATGAAACTGGTTCTCTCACTTCCAAGTGCATTATGTATAAGTGTCATGCCGACCGATTAGAACGGTTATGTGTTTGTGACGTAATGTTGTCCTCTGATTTTACACAACTCTTCCAAGTTCCATCCTCCTTTTTTTCGAAAAGACTAAAAAACATATATATATATATATAATAATAATAGTTCGTCCATCAGGTATGATGATGACCTTAACAACACCAGAGGAATAAAGAACAGAAATTGTTGAGAATTTCAACACATGGACAATAAAGAGAACTAAAGGACACAGAGGACAGAATGGAAAGACTGTTCTTTCATGACTTATGGCTTCTCATGTGACTGATAAGTCCTATTTTTGCCCTGCAGACCCTTCCGCATAAATGACAAGAGTGCTCCGTTGGTTCAGTACCACTGGGCCTTTTCTTGCGCCGTTCTCTTTTTTTGATAGCCTGCTGGACTCTGTCAGCTTCCCATGCTTTGCTGCCTCTGGTAAAGGCCGCCCTCCAATTTGCACGATCAAGCGAGAGCTTTTCCCACTCACTCACATCAATGGCAAAGGCCTTCAGTGATTGCTTGAGAGTGTCTTTGTAACGTCTCTTTGGGGCCCCAACATTCCTCGTTCCATTGGAGAGCTCAGAGAAGAAGATTTGCTTAGGGAGTCTGGAGTCGGGTATTCTGACAACATGTCCTGCCCAACGTAGCTGAATTTTTTTCAGGTGGCAGAAGATGCTCAATTCCTTGGCACGATTGAGGACCTCAGTGTCTGGAATTTTATCCTGCCATTTGATCCTTAGGATCTTTCTAAGGCAGACCAGATGAAAGTGATTTAGCTTTCTGGCATGCGATTGGTACACTGTCCAGGTTTCAGCCCCATAGAGTAGGGTGGGAAGGACCACAGCATTGTACACTTTCAGCTTAGTGTCTGTGCGAATGCCGGCGACATCCCATACTCTCTTTCGAAGCCTGCCAAATGCAGAGCTGGCTTTGCTGATTCTTGAGAGAATTTCAGTATCAACACGAGCCGCGGAAGACAGTGTACTGCCAAGATAGGTGAAGTTCTCCGACACCTTCAGAAGACTGTCATGGACTTTGATATTTGGGGTCACAGGATACTTGTCGTCTGGAGTAGGCTGATGGAGCACTTCCGTCTTCTTTGTGCTTATTGTGAGGCCAAAGTTGTCACAGGCACTAGAGAACTTATCAACACAGTTTTGCATGCTATCCTCATCGTGTGCCAGAAGTGCACAATCATCAGCAAATAGTAGGTCACAGACTTGAGTACTTTTGGTTTTGGTTTTTGCCTGAAGTCTCCTGAGGTTGAATAGACTGCCATCAGTTCGGTACTTGATGCTTACCCCTTGATGAGGAGAGCTAAAGGCTTCTTGTAGCATTGCAGAGAACATGATGCTGAACAGAGTTGGGGCTAAGACACAACCCTGTTTTACCCCATTTGTGACAGCAAAGGGCTCTGAAACACTGCCGTTGCTTTTGACTGCAGCTTGCATGCCATCATGAAACTGGCGCACTATTGTGATGAATTCGGGTGGACACCCAAACTTTGCCAAGATTTTCCAGAGGCCTTCACGACACACTGAGTCAAATGCTTATATATATATATATACAATATAGAAAATACCCGACAATTTCTTAACCATGCGAATGTTTATTTTGTAAAAAAGAAGCATAGAATGCTCATGGTTGTTTATGAAAAGTACAGTTTCTGGACCGTATAATAATATTCACCTTTGGCTTGTGACAAAACGTAGCTTCATGAAGTATGCAATAAGCAATTCAATTTGAACAAAAAATTATGTTTTTTATCATCTTGTAAGAGAATATTCAGCATTAAATTTCATGCACTTGTAATTCTTCTTGTCTTTCGCCTTTTCCAATCTAAAGAAAACTGATTCACTTCCTCTGCCGCAGATATGAATATCAATAATTAACGTTGCGAATGCACTCATTTGTAATAATTAAACCTCTTGAAGACAGAGAAAAGAATTTTATGCAAAAGGACGAGCATTATGACCTTAAAATGCCCGTGAAAAATAAAGTTTAGTTATTCATGTATTTATTACATGTTTTCTTTTTCATAATTCTCACAGCGCTGATGCCGGATGCCACTGGGTCAAGGTGATATGATGGATGTCTTGTTGATGAAAGATGTTGAGCTGCCAGCCGGCAGTGACACCCTGGGCATGAAGTGGACTACTCTGCTCCATAGCAGACACTTTTACCTGATGTAATGTTTTTTTCAACAGTGGTGTAATAATAATAATAATAATAATATATTGCATTTATATAGCGCCCAACCCCGTCGATGACAAGCTCTGGGCGCTTTAACAAACTCTTACACACACACACACACACGCATACACAAAAGAAATTCAAAAATATTTACTATTGTTGCTGCCGAAAAACACCTAGCCTAGTTTGTCTGAAAGAAATGGGTCTTCAGATGGCGTTTGAAAGAACCAATGTCATTAATTTCCCTGGTTGTCTTTGGAAGAGTGTTCCAGATGGTAGGGCCAAGAAATGAAAAGGACTTTTCTCCTACAGTGGACAGATTCATTTTAGGTACTTTCAATTTTGTAGTGTCAGATGATGATCTTAGTTGACGAGATGGAACATAGTAATCAGTTAAATCAACTAGGTACGATGGAGCAGTATTATTGACACATTTGTGACAAATGGATGACAATTTGTACATTATTCTTTTCTCGACTGGCAGCCAGTGCAAACTCTGCAGAAGTGGCAGTGCTGGATCTCTTTTCTTTTTCTTCAAAACAAGTCTCGCTGCACTGTTTTGAGCAATTTGGAGTTTTCTAATATTTTTCTGTGAAATTCCAGCCAAAAGGGAGTTGCAATAGTCAAGCTTTGAAAGTACAAAAGAATTTACTAAAACAGCCGCAGTTTCAGTTGAAATAAGATGTCTGATTTTACCAATTTTCCAGATTTCCATGTATAGAATACGAATGAGGTGACTAACCTGAGATGACATAGAAAGATTTGAATCAATGTAAACCCCTAAGTTTTTTACTTTTTTTGAAATTTCTATTGAATTAGTGCCAATTATCATCTCAGTTCTGTCCACTTCTTGCAGAACCCGCTCACGGCCTAATAAAATAACCTCAGTTTTATCCTCATTTAGTGCCAGTTTGTTTTGGTTCATCCAGCTTTTAAAAGCATAAAGCTTAATCTACAAATTGCATCACACTAGCTGAACTAATGAGGAGCAAAACGAGAGAGTCCGTCGCATACGCCGCAGTTAATTCCTCTACCGATCAACATGATCGCGCCATCTTTTGTTCAACTTGGGGAGTTCACATTTCTTAGCCGGTTGCGTAGTATACATGTTTTACTATTAGAGATTAACTCGCTGAAATTCGTGGATTACCAACTTTTTGTGCCGACTGCTTTCGAACTGAAATCATACCCTCTGTCTTTCAGCGTTCGTTCAAAGGAACAGTCACTGGTATCTCTCATAAAAAAAGGATGTTCCATTCACCGATGCCGAAGAAAGTAATTCCATGAAAAATGCCACGCCCATCTTCGCTGTATTCACTTTAAACATTAAATTGAATTATCTTTCTAACCTTATGGTGCCAAAGAAAATCAACTGATCATGCACAAAAGAAAATGAATATTTTAACATAATTATAATAGGTAGGTTTGAATCTTTGTTATAGGAGGATCAGCGCTCTTGGCAATCACACCTATAGGCCTACATAGTTATAATTGAAAAAGTTGGTGCTATAATATCATGTTTCAATCCACCTCGAGTCTTAAACGAACAGTCTAGCTGTGCACGAACATCAGCGAGTAGACGATCTTCCCTGTGAATCAAATTAATTCAGGACGGTTATTATTACTAGAGTCGGCACCTTGAAAAAGCCGAAGTTTTCATAATCACACCGCGCATGAAAACAAACACTTTCTGCTCAATATTTCGATTGTTAGCTTTTTATGACTTCGGCACGAAATGGACCATCGATTCAGTTTTATTTATGGCTGGATAAAAATAACTCGAAGCAAATCAAACAAATCCATAACCAAAATGGCTCAGATTACAGAAACCCACAGGGAAGACCTAGAAATGATCGCCCTTGTTGTTGTTATAAATTCTGCTACATGATCGACTAACACAAGCCGGCCAAATACATCAAGGCAGCTGGATTGCCAGCGAGTACACAACCTCAAAGCATTGGCCCAAAACAAGATGCACACAAAGTTCAGAGGTGTTGCTGTGTGGACACCCGAATCGTGACAATGAGAACACACATTGTATTAATTAATGCATGAATGAATGAATACCTTCCGATCTGGCGATCTCGGAACGGCCAGAATTGATGGCCTGTCAGCAGAGCAGAAAGATACATCAAACATTGGGGATTGACAATGATGCTGTCATTCCTACAATGCAGAGGTTTGCAAGTTTTTAAATTAGTAGTTAACTAGATGAGCTACCGGGCATTGCCCAGAATAAACAATCATGTGATCCCCCCCCCCCTCTCTAGTATAATAAAAGTAGTAAACTACAGTCTTGCTTCAGAACTCATGCGCACCAAACTGAACGCTTGATGCGGTTACTTTTTATGACATGCACGGTACTATATATTACGAAACAAACATGCAAATATGCAGATGTTACATAGCAATAAACATTGTATTTTTTAAAAATACACGCTTGAAGTAAACAACTTTTAATTGTAGCCATCATCTTCCTTATCTCAATTGCCACCTTCCTGCCAAATTTAAGGCCTGAAAAGTGTATAGTTTGGTCAGTTAGTCATGCCAAAGGTTGCAAGTTACTGAAATATATAATAGATTTTGCATTGTGACCCACAGTCAAAGTTCTGATGATCACCAGATGTGTGCGGGGAGGGAGGGAGGAGGGGGTGGGCAGCAAAGCACTCACACAAACAAACAGACAAAGGGTGACCTCTTAAATCTCCCCTCCCCACCCCCTCATTGATTTACTTCCTTTTTCCCCCTCCCTCTCCCTCTCTCATCCTCCCTCTCTCTCCCTTGCTCTCTTACAATCACATGCATGGGGAGAGAGAGAGAGAGAGAGAAAGAGAGAGAGAGAGAAAGAGAGAGAGAGAGAGGAGGGAGGGGAACGAGAGAGCGAGGCCGATAGACAAATAAAGAAACGCACACACGAAGAGAGCGTTAGAAACCTAGATAAAGAGAAAGGGTGAGTGTGTGTGTGTGTGTCAGAGAGAGAGAGAGAGACAGAGGAAAAGAGAAGACTTATTACTCGAACCTGACCAAACCACATGTTGAAATCTCTTGACATTTTAATGGAAGAGAAAATGCTGAAATCATACATCAAAGAGGACCGGGTGGCTGACTTTTTTTTTGTTTGTTTTTTTAATCCATACCCATGAGGAAAAGCAAACGTGACAGTATTGAGAAAATTGATGTCAGTGATACATAATCTTGTGCGGGAGCCCAGATCGCAGAGGCCATTTTTTTTTTCTACCCTACATTATCCATTGTTTGCATGACACCATGCTGAGCAGTTGCTCGATCAAACCACAGTTAACAAGGACATTTCGGGGATCCGTGGATTAATATGATCGAAAGCGCTGACTTCGCGGATTCCTAACAAAACACCGGGTATGTTAAAGGTGATGGATAAGAGAGCTACGGAAAGAGGAGTTTAATTCTAGAGTGTAAACGTAATAACCGGATCATGATCTGTAATTTTCGTAATGTTTTTTTTCCTCGTATGATTTCGTAATTCCCGTATGTTTCGTAATGTTTCTTTTCCCGTTTGATGGAAACAGTAATGTCTATTTCTTTTTCTCCTGTAATACGGAAATACTAATTTTTGTACATTTTTCCTGTACGATGGAAACTAGCAATCTTTGCCTGTCCGAACCAGATATTCAGTGATATATGACTGAGATTTTGCTTAACAATCCATTTTTTGTTTCCAAATTGCTGTCTTTCGTGATCGATGTAATGATACAATGTATTCTGTTCTCGCAAAAGAAACCCGCCCCAAAAATATTCCTTAGAGCTGACGTCAATATGGGCAATGCATCATGACTGAAATATTATAAATTACACAATAACACAGTCTGTTTTTATTCAATTTCTATTTCCATCTCTGATTTATCACACAATACGGGGAGAAGAGTTATAATCATCATGATAAAAATAGATGATATTTATGCTAACTAGTTGGCCCCGTTGACTCGGAGATGACATACACAGATGTGATATTTAAAGTTGATTTTTAACCAAAGAGAGGCGATGAACGAATGGTCCTATTATACATTTCGATTTCACTCGACGAAATGAGGTCTCTTTTCCTGCTTCCACCCCTCCTATCCCCCCCCCCCCCCCCAAAAAAAAACAACAACAAAAAAACAAAATGAATTTTGTCTAGAATGGATGTATCAACATGGTTTATCGTCCAAAATCAAAGCAGTGGAGACAAAGTTTCGTAAGTTTTGGTTACGTAGGCACGACCTTTTAGCTGCTTACACGTACATCCTCTAGCTCACAGTACGATTCCGACTAAAAGAAGGCAGGAGAGCACTTGGGCACGCCTGGTATTTCCGACATGGTCACACACATTTTTTTTTTTAAAAGACGGTTGGTGTGGGAGTAGGGGTGGGGTGGGGTGGGGGAAAAGGACACTTGGGAACGTCTTGATCTTTGCAGGCTCTGGATAAAAGACAGGCTGAGAGAAAGAGAGAGATAAATAGAGAGAGAGAGAGAGAGGGAGAGAGAGAGAGGAGAGAGAGATACAGAGAGAGAGACACACACAGAGAGAGAGAGAGAGAGAGAGAGAGAGAGAGAGAGACAGACAGAGAGAGAGAGAGAGAGAGACAGAGAAACAGAAAGATAAAAAGAAAGAGGGAGAAAGAGACAAGGAGAGGGAGAGAGAGAGGAGAAAAGTGAAAAAGAGGGAAAGATAAAGTGAGACAGAGAAACCCCACTTGTCACCATGTTCGGTCTATTTTAGTTTTTCAGGAATCTGTTTCAGTCTATGTGGACCGATAAGGACCAAACAGAATTTTGAATTGACAGAGGATGTTATCAGATGAAATATTATTTCAAAGGCTTTGAAAGGGTCAAATTATTTTCTATGGGGTCCTGTTGTTTTAGCAGGAAGTAGGGGCTGGACCTGGTTGGAAATAATTGTGTATAGAAAGGGGACATAACACTGTTAATGTTTTAGTGGCCTTGATGTTTGAACTTAAATGTTACGGCTGTTAAAGGGAAATACTGGGTTAGTGGGTGTGAAAGACAGGCCGAGGGAGAGAGAGATAAAGAGAGCGAGCGAGAGAGAGAGAGATAAAGAGAGCGAGAGAGAGAGAGAGAAAGATAAAGAGAGAGAAGGAGAGAGAGAGGGAGGGACAGATACAGAGAGAGAGAGACACACACACACACACAGAGGCAGAAAGAGACAGAGAGACAGAAAAATAACGGAGCGAGAGAGACAGAAAGATGAAGAGAAAGAGGGAGAAAGAGACAAGGAGAGGAGAGAGAGGAGAAAGTGAAAAAGAGGGAAAGATAAAGTGAGGTAGAGAAACCCCACTATTCAGATCTATTGTTTCCATCTCATCTGGAATTCAACCCCCCCCCTCCCCACCCCCTTTCAGCAGTCCTATTCGACCCGCCGGGTCTCTGCTTGCGTCCGCCCGCGCGTCTGTTCTTTATAACCTCTAATCTCTTCATGATCTCCTGCTCCTCGTCTCTGGCCATCCCTTCACTCACCTCGATATTCTCCATTCTATTCAATTTCTCTAACAAATTGCCTGGCCCACTTACTCCTGACAGCAAACTGCATTGTCTAACTCCATTTTT
>OZ007570.1:48585323-48595323 GCA_963931925.1 Onchidella celtica
GATACACACACAGACAGACAGAGAGGCAGAGAGAGAAACAGACAGACAAACGTATTGAGAGGGACTGGCATAGACAGACAGTTAGACAGACAGACAGAAACCATAGAAGAGAGAGAGAGAGAAACAAAGCGAGAGACAGACAAACAAAACATACACAGAGGGTCTGAGACAGAAGACAGAAACAGAGAGACGAGAGAGAGGTGGAGAGAGGGAAACGGAAACAGAGGGGGGATGGGAGAAGAAAGAGGGAGAGGAGAGGAAGAGATAAAAAGCGGTGGGAGAAGTGAGAGAGAAAGATAAAAAGAGTGAGGAAGGAAAAAGAGAGAGAGAAGAAGGAAGAAGAGAGACAGGGAGAAACAGAGAAAGAAATAGAGAGAGAAAGAAAGAGAGAGAGAGAGAGAGAGAGAGAGAGAGAGAGAAGAGAGAGAGTGGCAGAAACAGTAATTAAAACTGACAACTGAAACATCCAAATTAACCCATACAGAAAACTTTTCTGCCTCCCCCTTCCCTTTCAGTGTTCAGTTTTCTTGATTCCTCTGCAATTTTCCGACTGCCGAATACAATCAAGACCCAACACGTCAACTATCAAAAGAATCAACGGCTCTCGAAATAAAACAGCTAGAATTTTATAAAATATTAACACAAGGCAAGGACATTAACCACTAAAAATGAACCAAACCTAGCCCTTTCTAATAAAATAATTAACATCAAAAACAACAACAACAACAACAATAACATGAGATCTTAGTTCTTGTGTGTTCCAGCTCCACGTTGTGCAAAACTGAGAAGTTCCACGTCAAACGTTTGCGTCTTTGGTTATTATGATAACGGGTTAGAATGAATTGGAACTGTGAAACAGCTTGATAAGTGCCTCAAAGCATTTTAAACAAGTGTCGAAGTGTGCATTTAGTTACAACTCTTCACCATTCTAAAAGGATCTCCAGTTTTTCAGGAAATGGAGATAGAGAAAACCAAGAACTAAAGCTGTGCTCTGTGTGGTCTAAATGTTGCTAAGTTAACTTACTTTCCTTTCACTTTACTCTACATTTTAGGAGGTCTGGCCAACTTCCGAATCTTTATGAAACTCACTCGTTTAGGTCTTAAGAAGGCGTGAAGCGGAAAACATCGAGGTTCATAACTCAAACACATCCTCTAGCCTCTTCTGTGTAAAACACCTCGCTTTTTGCTATTCGCGGCACCCAACTACTGCAGTTAAAGGTTTTTGCGGAAGAGATTGACAGGAAAGAGCATTCTAGGATCCCGGACGTTGCAGTGCATCCTGTATTGAGTCCAACGGCGTCAAATGACAAGAGGGAAAAGGGAAACTCATCAGTGTACTATAGCAACCTGTGGTGACATTTGAAACACAAGCGAAATCCGGAACGAAGTTCAAAACCGGAAAGGTCAAGAGGGATGGGTACTGAGTTCATAAGTTAAAAAAATTATAATAATAAAAGCCGCCGGTTGTGTCGAAATTGAATAATTATGTCAGCTTCCCAAATTATCCCTGATATT
Source organism: Onchidella celtica (assembly GCA_963931925.1). Classification (NCBI taxonomy): domain Eukaryota; kingdom Metazoa; phylum Mollusca; class Gastropoda; order Systellommatophora; family Onchidiidae; genus Onchidella; species Onchidella celtica. The sequence continues at coordinate 48,586,839 of OZ007570.1, forward strand.
GGCTTGAAAATGTCAAGTTCCATTCCTTTCGGTCCAAATATGGTTAAATATTATAATTATGAGTTTTGTGGTAACGTGGCATGGAAGTTCTGTTTGTTTGTTGTTGTGCGTGAATTAAAAAATAAAGAACAAACAAACCGGCATTTTGCGATGCTCAATGTCAATGCCAGCAGTAGGTGACAAGAAAGCGAACTAATAAATTTAAAAAATAAAATTCTAAATGAAAGAATTCCTTGCAAATCCGATAACTTTTCTCATTCTGTATTTTTTAACCTTAATTTATTTAGCATTTCAATAATCTGTATTCATTTGACCAATGTGCTACAGAGATAACGAGTTTTTTTTCTTCAATTCAACGCCATTTAATTACTGAAAGCATTCTGGAGAAGACATCTTAATACGTTCCTAAAACTGCCGCCCTGGGAAGCAAATGAAATTGTCAATGGAGAGGATATCTAAATAAGCTCCTAATGCAGCCGCCTTGGGAACCAAATGAAATTCTCAACATTCGTGACTCTTAACAGTCACAAATAAGAAGTAATTTGAAACAGCTGAAATGAACAAAATGCCTCATGAATGAAATATTTCATTTTGACAAGTCTTTAGTATCGAAGACCATCATTTACGCACGATTCATAACAGACATCATTCATACAAATATAGCCAGCCAGGGCATCAGGAAATTATCCTATTGGCACAAAGAGTATCGGATGCAATTTCGATGAGCGCGGCGGTGCCTCATAATTTGCGCCAGCAATATTAATACACGTAATTCTCTTCTCAGCAAAGGCGTCTAGATCCTACATTGTAACCTTGGGCAATCCCCCGCTCAGTTGTTAATGAATCCATTTAGATGCAACAAAATGCGACAAAGTCAGTCAAGCTCTTAATGGTTCCGATTCAGCCTGTCGTACATTTCAAGCTAGTTACCGGTGAGACTTCATGGCTAGTAAACCTACCATCAAACCTGTTTTGATGGACACAGTTTTATTACCAGAACGTGCGGTCGCCAGACTGAAGTATGACGTATTATGAAGTAATTACTGCTGCCCAGGATAGGACTTTTTGACCAATCAGATGTCACGGCGTTTTTAACCGCCACCATTTCTTGGCAAAGTTGTGGTCATGATTTGTTTTGTTTTTGTTTTTTTTCAGTTCATTTTAAAGGTTGAGACCAATGTCATGGTTAAGGATTAGCTTTGGCAAAAGGTTTAAGTTTTCGGCACAGTGCCGAACACTTTCTGCATATTGATTAACCCTCTACTGACCAGACATACATTCCTTTAGCCAACATAAGAACTCTGAATCCTGCAAAAATTAATTTAAATTTGGTCAAATAAACACAGACATAAAAACATTTATCCCAAAAAATCATTTATTTTGTTGATAATTAAGAAAATGTTCTAGTTATAAAACATTTTGGCTCTGGTGACGTGTTTCAGACATGAAATGCTGGGCACTAGAGGATTAATGTTGATAAAAATCATGTGGTTAGTCTTTGTGTTTATTCATGTGTCCGGTGAGAATAACATTAACTGAAGATCGGAATGGCCAGTCCTCCAAAAACAACCGTTTCCTGGAGTTTATCTCCATGATTATATAGTCTGGATTTTGAGTTTGAGTTTGGGGGGAGCACGTCGACATGATTACGGTTGTTATTGTGCTAGGAAGAAGCAATACGACATACAGCATATAACAGAATGATAGGACAGTAGCAGACCTTACCAGAAGCGTCCACCAACCACTCGCCTAGAGTCTGGAATCATGTGATTCGAAACTGTGGTTTAGTCGAACATTGCGAGGAAAGAAAGAAAGACAGAAACGGACAAATAAACATAAAGGTAAGCAAACTGCACAAACAACAAACAACTGAGTAGTGGTTAAGTCGAAGACGATGAAGACAGGAAGAAGAAAGAAAGAAAGAAAGAAAGAAAGAAAACCAAAAAAGAAAGGTACAGCACCAACATACAGTTGTGGAACACTTCTTTTTGGACACAGCTTCCTGAAGTCCAGAAAACGGCAGCTCAACCATACAAGCAGAGCTAATATTAGAGGACGCATTGTAAGCAGTTTTCACTGCATTTAACTGTTCCACTACAGCAAGCCCCTCACACTAATCGAACAACCTTTCGCCACAGTGTTTTCGCATGCTGGACCTCAGTTTCGCTCCCAGTTCCGTCGTGACAAAGTCAATGCGCCGGGGGGTGTCATGCCTTTGGCAACTCTTTGTTTGTGGCACCGTATAAGCGTAAAGTCACAGATAAAGGCCTGGCCATTAGTTCTGCACTGGAGCGATGAAACCATCTCTCGAGGGAGCCCCAGATAATGGAAATTCATGATTGGGGACCTCAGAACCCAGAGCAACAGCCAGGGGGAAAAAAAATACACAATCCAAAGGCAATCTTGACCAAATGTTTGTTGTGTTTTGATGAGGTTTCTAATAAAAACATTTGTTGGGGTAGCAGAAATAAAATCGCACGAAGCAGACACGTACATTTGATTCATTTGCCAGATAAGTAGACGTTCGGGACTCTCTTCCTTCTCTAAATAAGCCGGTCTCCCACCCCCCCCGTCCCTTTCCCCCCTCCCCACCACCTTCCCCGCCTTCTTAAAAATATAATTTGGGTTTGCATTATCTTCCAAAGTCTGGGCGTGCTAAGCAGACATGTAGATTTTATTCATTTGCCAGATAAGTAAACCTTCAGGACTGATTTCCTTCTGCAGATAAGTCTGTCTTTCCTTATTTTCTTTTTCTTTATATAGACTTTGGATTTGTCTGGCCGTCCAAAGGATGGGCGCGGGAAGCAGACATTTAGATAGACCGTTTTTGTTTATTAATTTGAGAGATATTTAAAAGTTCTGAACTGTTTTTGTTCTCTAAATAAGTCTGTCTTTCCTTTTTTTTAATGATAGAATTTGAATGTGTCTTCTCTTCCAAAGTCTGGGCGTGCGAAGTAGACATGTAGGTTTTATTCATTTGCCAGATACGCACACCTTCAGAACCCTCTTCGTTCTCTAGATAAGACTGTCTTTCCTTATTTTTTGTTTTTGTCTTTTTTTGTTTTTCTTGTAAATAGAATTTGAATTTGTTGTCTTCTGGGCGCGCGAGGCAGACATGTAGATGTGATACATTTGCCACATGGAGCAAACCGTCTGGACTATCTTCGTTCTCTAAATAAGTCTTTTTTTTATATTCTTTTGATGGAATTTGGACTTGTCTTGTCCCCCGAAGGCTCGGGGCGCACACGCCACTTGTTGTGGTTTGTCGTGTTGCTATCGTGTTTTAGTTTCATATTATTCACATTGACTCTGTCATGTGATCGTATCTAGCTTGTGCGCGCATCTCCATTCATTGCGCCAAGATTTCAAAAAATTGCGACGATGTGCGACTGCCACGCGACTGCGACGCGACAGCATCACAAGCAAGTGGCCTGTGCGCGCCCAGGCAAATTCTGCTTTTTATTATTTTTTTTTTCTTTCTCTCAGCCTTAAACATTATTTACTCACCGTCCCCTACCACAGTTGTAACTCAAAAATTAAAAAAAATTAAAAAATTTAAATGTTCAACTACATTCAAAGCCGAGTCGAATGATCTTGGTTCTAGGCTGCTAAGCCAAACAAACAAACAAACAAACAAACAAAATAATCGAATAGCAAACGTTCAAAACGTGATTGTTGCTAGCATGCTAAACCAGTAGTACTAAACTAAAATAGTTTTTTGCTTTTTTCCTGAAAAGTAGCCAAAACCAGTTACTATAGATTTAGGGAACAGTGGCGAGTTCTTCAATATATGGCGTTTTTACTGCTATGTAGACCAAATCAGTGTGTTTGAAGACGTGCTATGTTAATTTGGCTCCCGTCCTTTATTATTTTCTGCAATTGGAATTTGTTTAGGTCCTGTCTAACTGGTTTCTTACCACTGACCTTAATCCTCTAATGCCACCTATACAATATTTGCAACATAACCTGGAATCCATGGGGGGGGGGGGGGGAGGAGAGGCGGGAGGGTGAAATTTCTATTTTATCAGGCAAAAAGTTCTCGTGATTAATATTGATATTTTTCCATTCATTTGACTTGTTTAGATTAGATTTGCCTGGTTCGCTCTATGTTTGGGCACACGAGGGTTAAATACCACTTCATTATTATGCTGGTTTGAGAATTATTCATTTGAACACGAACGTCTAATGTTCCTCTGGGCGTCTCCCTGCATCTTTGCTTGATAATGGCTTCTCTGTTTTGTTCTTGGTCCCGTTTTAATGTCTTCGTGTCCTTCATTGAATTAGTAATCCCCCCACCCCCCCCAATCTCTCTCTCTTTCTCTCCTTCTCTGCATTGTTCTGTGTTTCATTTCGATGTCTTCGTGGCCCAAAGTGAATTAGCAGTTCCACCCTCTCTCTTTCTCTTTCTCCCCCTCTCTCTCTTTCTTTCGTCCTCTCTCTCTCTCTGCTTTATTCAGTGTGTCATTTCCATGCCTCCGTGTCCTAAAGAGAATTACCAGTTCCTCTCTCTCTCCCTCTTTCTCTCCCTCTCTCTGCTTTGTTCTGTGTTTCGTTTCTATGCTTTCGTGTCCTACAGTGAATTAGCAATTCCTCAATGTTTTTTTTTTCTTCCTCTTTCCCCCCCCCCCCCTCTCTCTCTCTCTCTCTCTCTGTCCCCCAAGTTCCATCGCTAAATCCCTCCACAGCAACAGAGCAAAAGTCAAGAACCCCTACAAATGCTGGCCAAAGATGAGGAGAAAACAGCCTGTCTTCAGTGTCTTGCGGGCAAAAAGGGGAGATAATTTATAACCTTATCTTAACAGAGGCTTAACTCCCTTGTGTCGGGGCTTTCACATGGGGAGTTGGACGTTTTGCCAGATTAATTTTTAATATCGCTTTTATTTCAATCTAAAGTAGTGTGTTTATGGCAGAAAGCATCTTGGTTTGGCAGCAAGAAATAGGGGAGAAGCTGGAATCTCACATTGGAGTTATGTATCGATCTAAGCCGAGGAAAGGAAGTGAGAGAGAGAGAGAGGAGTGAGAGGGATGGGAAGAGAGAGAGAGAGAGAGAGAGAGAGATAGAGAGAGAGAGAGAGAGAGAGAGAGAGAGAGAGTGAGTGAGTGAGAGCATGTCACAAGAAGGGCTGATAAAGATAAGTGGCAGATTGGAGATCTGGACACTATGTATACATAATCAGTTTCTTATTTTGTCCCCACTTTCGCTCATCCTAACCAAACTTGAAATTATTACTACAGGCATATTGAACTCTCAAGCAGAGAAAACGGATACTGATTGTTCTTGGACGAAACTAAATATAAACAGTTGTGAGTGTATTGTATCATTTGATAAGAAACTGACAGTTTGTGTGACAGAACCATTCATTTGAACTTAGACAATAATGAGTTCAAAGAAAACGCGTATGCATACTAACAGCGTTGGACCTGAGTTTCGGCTGCCGGTTGTGTAAGTACAAAGTGAAAATATGGCAAATATGTTTGTAGCAAAGCCCAGCGTAGGGAACAATACACTGGTGGACATGGTGGGCTGTGAAAATCCAAGTGTGGACTCGCAGCTAAGCACTTGTATTGATTTAACATTCTTTGCATTCTTTATTTGTTCAATTGTTTTATTGGCTCCGTTTTTCATCCTGTCACATTTTTTTCCCCGAAGAAGGTTATTATAGCGAAAGCTTGATTTGTCTTCTCTTTTCCTTTGCGTTTTACTGTATCTTTTCTTTTTGCCATATTTTGACTTTGCTTCAAGCCTTGCTGCGACCCAATAGACTTCCTGCGGTTTTTATAATACTTCAGGTTATGTGGGTAACATAGTAGCCTATAGATGCGGAAAAGCAACACTGAGACCACTGACAGTATCAGAGCAACGAAAGAAGCCCTTAAGGCTTAATGTCAGTATACTGTCTAGCCTGGGAGTGCTTCTGGTCACTCAAAGTGCTCTCTCTCCCGCTATTCGTCCATGGCCCGTGTCAATAGAAGACGGCCGTGAATAGCTCTTAGGTCCCCTACAATATAACGTGGCTGTCAATAGACGCCATGGACAATCCATTGTCGTTGTTGTGTGTATGGATAATGGGAATATCTCAATGGTCTTACGCAATGCTCTCTCAGCAAATGGCACTGAAAGACAGGTATAACGCAGGCATCGAGTCAAATCAATTCGTAACTTCCGTGGGTCGATCAACGGAAATGCTTGAATTCGTGTTTTTTTGTCATAAGTATCTCTTTTTCAGGGTGAACATCGGACTACCCTTTCTGAATGGTAAGATAAGAGAGTACGAGAGTACTCCAAGGGTGGGGTGGGGGAGGGGGGGGGGATTAGAGAATAACTCGTAGATACCGTGAAGGTAGGGAATCCACGGCAAATACGAGTACATATGAAGTAGCGAATTCTTTCCCCATAGGAAACTACGATCCGATCACAACTTCATAACCCTCCAGCGTCCAGTTAACTACTGCCTTGTACAGAACGTCTGAAACTGACAAAACTGATTTGAAGAAATCACATGAATGTAAAACGACAGCATATTTATTAGGGAGTATTACTTATTGATAAATTGGAAAATGTTCTAATTATAGAACATTACATAACATGTGGTATTATCTAACTATAGAACACATGGCGGGTTAATTCCAGGTTTTATCCCTGATCTGTTCTCCTATAGTCTTCAAAACTTCCGTTCTAACCTGTCGTTGACCTTCTATGGCGGGACATTTGCTCATATTTTCAGCGCAGTCATGGTCCAGATTGATCAAAGAGGTAGCTTTGCTCTCTCTGACATTTCATTTAAATGCAGGGTTCTTTAGGTTGGAGTGCTGGGCAATTTCAAACTGTGTTCAAATCAGTCGTAGATAAACCTGTGGTGTATGTACCTTGGCCTGGAAAAAGAGACTGATTCCTTGCTTTAAGCCTGAAATGCCCGAAGTGCCATACACTGCAATAATTATTGGTCATCAATCTTTTTCTTTTTTTCAAACGAGGGCCAGGGATGCAAATTTTAATCCCATCGCGTGCCGTCCAGTTTCAGCTGTTAAACTGCAATGTCATGGGACGAATTTGCTGGACTATAGTCTCTTCAAAATAATGAAAAAAACCCCATTAAATTGGTTCAGAAAAGCAGAATCGAGGAAGCTCATTGAGTTGGCCGGGCCACATTTACGTCTTCAGCACTGCGGATTGTGACCCAAGTGGCTGCACATTGGACGAGCCATACACAAATATCTCCAGCCAGCACTATCATGAAACGCTTAAGTGTATTCGCACAATTGCAAATGATAACGCTGTTTACCACATACTTCATGAACTTGAAAGAATATTATTTTTCTATTCATTAGGGGGAAATACAGTATTCAAAGGTTTATTTATGTACCTAAAAGTGTATTTAAGAAAGAAATTCATTTCAAATGAAACAATCTTTTTTCTGTTCAGTTACACTAAGTCCTTTGCACTTATACGGTTTCATGATATGACCAGCGATATGTATTCTGGCGTAGACTTTTAACAAAGCGCAATACCCTGCAGGATCACATACCCAACTTATCTATGTGAATGTGATCTCTTATATGCGTACAAGAATATGAAAGAGGACCGTGGCATTGAATCTGCTTTTAGACCGCATTTCAGCTATATTACAAAATCGGTTTCTTTTCTCATCTGGGACAAAGAAGGTTAATAGCCATTTACATTATTATCCTAAGTATTTTACCATTTCTGATCATAATAAGACATCAAGTATTATATTATAGACTTACTCTGCGCAATGACATGTTTTGTAAACACTTTTTTCATGAATAACTTAAAATGGCAAATTACCACAAGAAAAGATCACGTCTTGGCTTTAAAGTCATGCACAGTGGCTGACGAATTGCTGACAACGTCAAAGACATTGTGAGCCATTACTTATTCCCGTCTGACTGCAGTTTTTCCATGTATCTTTCAATCACTTTCTAATACATCATCAGAAGTCCCACGTATCAAATGCAGTGCATAAATTTTAAATCGATATTCTGCTTGATGTTTTTTTCCACATGAAGATATGTCCTGATTAACAACATAAAAGCGCATGGCCAAAGTTAAACAATGAAAATCAGTTATCATTACAGCTCGATGTTGGTGCCTGAACAGCATTTCAATTTGCCGGTTTGTCCATATCTCGTACAACTATTTTATTTACTGCGTAACAAAAATTGGTCTCTTTGCGGGAGTATCATACTAAGCCCGAAACATCACAGACAGTTGCTGCCAGAAAAATGTTCATTAAAGAAAAAAGTGGCAGAAGCTGTCTGTGTCTGACCGGGCTTAGTATGATAGGGTTTTCCCAGATTTACTAAGAAAATAATGTCGGAAATTATGATGTGCACTTCTCGCCAGCCAACAGCTGACTGTGCCGTTCCGGGCTTAGTATGATGCCCTAATTAATCTATCTCTACTTTTTACAAAACTTGAGATTAGGCCATACTTTCGCAATATGAAGTTTAATCTGTCGCCTCT
>OZ007570.1:48600323-48652823 GCA_963931925.1 Onchidella celtica
TGAACGTGTGCATTTGTTATACCTTTTCTACACACTAAAAGATCTCCAGTGATTCCCAAAATGGAGACAGAACAACCAAGAACTAAGGTCGCGATGTGGGTGCTCTTAAACTCGAGCCTGAACAATCAAGAACTAATTCACGATGAATGTGCTCATAAATGCTCAGTGAAAACGGATTTTTCTCATGGGATAACAAGTGATTCTCATCTATCTTATCTTAAAGGAACTGAAATTGTTTATCCTTTCGGCAATGAAACCCAAGTCTTTTGCAGATCGAGCGCACCATGTAATCTCATAAACAAAAGAGACTATTGAAACCTTTAATCTGCTGGCATAGGAACAAAGAGAAGCAAACGTTGACCCGGGCACGATACGTAGAAAATCAATAGTGAGTACAAATAAGCAGTAGATCGAATTTCTTGTGAAATTTAATCACTATTATGACTGTGAATTATCATGCCGACCGGCTCCAACCGAGCAATGAAGGGATTCTTGAACAACAACAGCGGTGCTTGCTGCTGGTGAGACTTCCAACTATTTATCTGGACATCGAGGTGAATAAAACAGATAAGCGGCTTTCACATGCAACAGCTATCCGAATTGCCGTGTGGCTTGTGAAATGAGAACAGCTGCAAGAGTTCTTACTGATTTTTTTTTGTATGGAGATGTTTAGGGTGTAAGGGTGGGAACTGAGACAATCATTAACGTGTTGGTGTCCAACATCTCAACGCTTTGGCTTGATTTCATATAGATAAGCGTATTAGTATGAAACCTCTAGTATTAGTTCTGACGTCCTTGCAAAGTTCTCATTGACAAACATGGTGATATAAAACCTTTGTCAATTTTGACGTTGTCTTGGTAAATCCAGGAAGACTAATAAGATCATCTTGCAAACGAGGAATTGTTGACTGGAGAGGATAAAGGGGGCGAAGAATACAACGACGGCTTGAGTAAATAATAATGAAACCGAGGAACGCGATGATGATGACAAAGAAGAGAAACAAAAAACAACACAAAAAAAAGCAGTGACGTGACCATTGGTACCACGAAGTTGAATTGAGTTTAGTTCTAACATTGACTCTGGGCGTGAAATTTTAGGGGTTGGGTTAGAATTCGGGTTTTAAGTAATTTTAAGTTGTGAGTAGATCTGCCGAAAGTGGGCTCTAGGTGAAATACCAAATTGTTGAGCAAACCCCTCCAAGCGAGAAAGCACTTTCTATTAAAACTGAAATTTGCTTATAAAATGAAAGATTAGCCATTTTTCTGCATTTAGTTAAATATTCTGCCTGAACTCGTCTTAGAAATATTTAATTTGATTTTTGTAAGAGGTTTAGACATTTCACCATAAGCCCGATTTCACAAGATCCACACACAATCGAGTACATTGAGCTTTCCGTCCGCTGCAGGGCCACAATAACATTTAGGAAAATGTGGCTCTATGTTGGTATACGGTAACATGATAAATTCTTATCGTTCGTGTTCTGGCTATATAACCCACTGAAACCTCTACCATCTGAATGTACGGCAAGGCCAAGCGAGATTGGAAAAGAATATTAGGAGAAATATGAAAACTGACAAGCACACATCTGAATGATGAACTAGCGAGAAGTAAAGTGGTTAACGTGCTCAGAAAGTGGGAGTGAAAAAAAAAAGAAGCAGAAAGACAAGTGACTGCTGGCGGGGTTCGAACTCACGACCTCTGCCTCGGCACTGACCGCCTTACCAGAAAGAAGAAAACCATCTAACTTAATCGTTCGGTCACTACGTCTGCTCCGTTTCTCTCAGACTCCTGCTTACCTTTATTTGCTTCTGAAGGATGAAGTGATAGAACAACAGAAAATGACAATCGTTGTCACATCGATGTGCTCAAACTACTTTGTTCAGATGTAGCACACATCAGTAATGTGAGCTACAGTCGTATTCCCCCGAGTGCAGTTGATTCCATCATAATTATGCTTGGTATAATTACGTTAGCATATAGAGGTGCACATATCTGTGTCATGTGAGAATGCACCTTGATTGGGGTTAGGCTACATCTTTATTTGATTGTCAATTTAAGGAAAGAAATCCTGGGAGGACACATCTGCTTGACTTAAGTTTGTAAAGACTGATGGGTTCTAGTCAAGCAAGGTAAAGTTTAATAGGCATGGCTGTACACGACTTTCTTATAGTGACTAATTAGTGCAGGTTCACGTTCCTAGTACCCAGGTTTCCTTCCAGTCTCAAGGGCGAATGGCGATTTCGTCATCTCCTTTTCGCTGTGTCGAAATAAAAGTCCGGGCGCCCCAGAAATGATGGAAAGAAAACAAAGTGGTTACCAGGCAATAGTCCAATACTGTGGAAACCCTCACCCTCCGATAGGACGCAGGGCGTGTGTTACAGTGAAATATGGCCCAGGGAAGGCTCTCCATCTAATTATTGTATTGACACAACAACTGTTGTAGCCCTTGATGAAGGCAGGAGAACAGTGCTGCTGCGGTCGTTAGCGTAGGCGAGTTCTTTTCAACAGTGGCTTCATTGATCCCTGACCCCCATGAAAGGTCTTCAGAAATTCGTAAACTGGGACTCTACAGAGGGCTAGTAACCCGAATTTCGGGAACAGGGTCTACTTAGAGGGCTGGTATCCAGAATTTCATAAGCAGAGACTGTGTCGAGGGTCAGTATGCAGAATTTCGTATATGGGGATTATATCGAGGGATACTCGCCAAAATTTCGTGATCTGCTTCTATATCGAGAGCTACACAACCAGAACTAAGTATGTCCATTTCCGTGGGATTTGTAAATACAGTTGAACCACCTAGGAAAAAGAAAGTCGCTCTAGTGCTGACAAATTTGTACATTATTTCTACAAGTCTATTAAATTTGTACATTTCTATCTCTGCTACTATTTTTTTTTCTTTCCATGTCAACTTAAAACCTTCTGCTATGAACAGAGACCTGAGAAATGGACACACCTCAGACTGGTGTGAAGATACGAAGAATGGAACGCCAAAGCAAGTCATCACATTTCAAGTGCATGTACGGTCTCCGGGAAGATTAATGTGAAAACCTCTGAAGGACACGGAAATGAGCGATAGTTGAAACAATCTGGTTATTGGACAGAAGGAGAGAGAGCCCTGCGAGAGACGAGACAAGGGCTCTTGACAACGGAATCTTTCTCTCTGCCAGAGTCTCGGCACATTGCGATAGGACACCGTGATAAATAGTCGCAGTGACAGACATGGAAGCTGGCAAACCGAGCAACACAAGTTCTCTGCCTGTCGGTCTGTCTATCTTTCTGTCACTCCCTCTTTCTCTCTTTCCAACATTCACTATATTTTTCTCTCTCGCTCTGTCTGTCTGTTTGACTTATCTGCCTGTCTGTTTATGTCATTCCCTCTCTCATTTTTTCTCTCACTTCTCTTATTCGCACGATCTCTATTCATTCTATCTCCCGCCCTCTTTCTCTCTCTCTCTCATTCACTCCCCCCCCCCCGCGCCTCTCACTCCGTCTTCCCCCTCCTCTCTCTCTTCCCTCTCCCGCTCCCTCTCTCCCCTTCCTATCTCACTCATTCACTTTCTCTCTCCCGCTCCCATCCCTAGTCTCTTTCTTTCTTTCTCTCTCTCTCTCACATACACACATGCACAGTACACAACCTCACGCATACACAAATCACACTCACTCATACTCTCAACAGTGGAAAAATCAGTGTTTAGTTTGCAGATGAGGTCCCGTGATAAATAGATAAATATGGATTTTCAGCTTACGCCATTATGGCATTTTCGCCTCTCTTAACCCCCCCCCCCCACCCAAATCTCCTTTGGCACCCCCCCTCTCCCCCACTCCCCCCATTCCTATGTCAACGTACACGCTTGAAGTTCTTCACTTTGAAATAGAACACACCCACTAGTTGCCCGTGACTAAGCAGTAAAACCTGTATGTAACAACCAAGGAATTTGTAAAGACATGTCTGATTAACAAATCGTGATAGAAATCTCATGCTCCGGAGGTTAGCAATAACACATACACACTCGTTTGATTGTATCACTAAACAATGAGTTGCCCCCTCCCCCATCCCCCAATGGAAGAAACGGGATAAGACAAAGATTATAATGACGAACTTAAAGAAGATGAAAGGGATACATACAGAGAGATAGAAAGAGAATGAGAGAGAGAGAGAGAGAGAAAGAGAGAGAGAGAGAGAGAGGGAGGGAGAGAGAGAGAGAGAGAGAGAGAGAGAGAGAGAGAGAGAGAGAGAAGAGAGTGAGAAAGGAAGAGAGAAAAAGAAAGACAGAGAAATAAAGAGATAGACAGACAGACAGATAGACAGAGGGCGAGAGAGAGAGAGAGAGAGAGAGAGAGAGAGAGAGAGAGAGAGAGGGGAGAGAGAGAGAGAGAGAGAATGAGAATAAAAAAAGTCACAGTAACGTAAAAATGCACCATCTCACCAGAATACGACTGATTTAAAAAAAATTTAAAAATCTGAGAAGTCGATCATCAAGACAGTAGGAAAAGTATTGACATCCGCCTACATAGCGCTGAGACCTCTTCAGCGTGACACGAAGAGCATTAAGAAATTGCCTAGCGGATGGTGTTGCTGAGGGCACCCTTAAAGAGCAGTTGAAGAGGAAATTATCCGTTGCATGTTATGCACGCATTGATGAGTCAAGGAAACGGAGCACGAGTGTACAGGAATCAAATAGGTGTGAAGATACTGCGACCGAGAGGAAAGCGCTCATTAGATAATATAATCTGAAGAAAGACCAAAAGGGTAAAAAGACTAAAAAAGCCATCATGTGAAGCGAAGTAATAAATCAGGTTTAACCAATCAGCCAGCCAACCAACCAACCAACCAACCAACCAACCAACCAACCAACCAACCAACCAACCAACCAACCAACCAACCAGCCAGCCAGCCGACCGACCGACCGACCGACCGTCGACCAATGAATCCACCAATCAGCCAGCCAACCAACCAACCAACCAACTATTCAACCAACCAAGCAACCAAGCAACCAACCAACCAACGAACTACCCAACCAACCAACCAACGGATCGACGGACCGACCGACGGACCGACCAACCAACCAACCAACCAAGCAACCAACCAACCAACTATTCAATCAACCAAGCAACCAAGCAACCAACCAACCAACGAACCAACCAACCAACGAACCACCCAACCAACCAACCAACCAACCAACCAACTAAGCAACCAACCAACCAACCAAGAAAAAACTTTTACAGATCCTTACAGACTACCAGCAAAGCAGAGCAGCCAGCGTATGTGTTTAGAGCAGAGCATAGCAAAGCAGATCATTCAAATAGATCTCTCAATATCGAGCAGAACGGGCAGAAATAAAGTCTGGCTGATTTCGTACTGCTCTTTGCTCGCAATTTGAACATCTACATTGCTTCAAGTCTAACATTTTATCCGCTCTTCTCTGCTGGCAGTGTGCAAGCCCCTTTTTTCACAAACGAGATTGTAAATAACAAAAGCATTATAGACAAGCCCTGCATGACGGGAGTTCAGAAAATATAATTCCACCACAACTTCAGACATTGTATAATGGAATGTAACAACAGCCACAAACTTGAACAAAGACAGCATAACATAAATAAGGACGCTGTTCCTTTATCAAATAATGTCAATTACAATTTTAGACCGGCGAATTCCCCATGGTTAGATTTTATTCAGTGCAAACTGAGACCGGCGTAAAACTAATAACATTTAGTTCGTGGACGGCTCTGAAGTCTGGCCCCATCACTTGTAGGCTTGTTTCATAACCAAAACCAAGGGTTCTCAAGAATTTCAGACAAGGAGTGAACACCATAATTATTTTCCTGCATTTTCTTAGTAAATCCGGGAAGACTCTATCATACGAAGCCCGGTCAGATACAGCCAGTTGCTGGCAGGACAACAATCGTAATAATAATAATAATAATAACATTACATTTGTATGGTGCATTTCCATTAACAACGCTCAAGGCGCCTTACATGACTCTCGCTTCCTCTCTCACTCTCTTCCCCTTCCTATAGTTTCTTAGTTAAATCCGGGAAGACCCTATCAAACCAAGCCCTGTCTGACATAGACAGCTTCTGCCATCATTTCCTAGGAGTACATTTTGCTGGCAGCAACTGGCTGTGATTCCGGGCTTGGTATGATATCCCCTGCCCTCACCTTCAATAATTTGTGCTCACACTTCAGTCATGGTAGAACAATCGTGAAAGGGGACATTTTAGAGTCTGCTTATTACATTATTAAGTACAAATGAGGTTGGCTGATGACAGATCTGAGTGGAAAGCCATGATCGCCAATGTCTGTTCCAGACAGGGCAACTGATGATGATGATGGTGAAGTACAAATGACGGCGTAACTACTTTATTAACTACATGAACTTGTCTCACATATTTTTGTATATGTCAAAGTCAGAAAGACGTATCTGCTACCGGAATTATTAGTTTCTAGTCGGCAAACCAACGTAAGTGTCTATTCTTAATCTAAGACAATAAAGTAGAGAAAAGGCCATGCTGTCATTTACGTAGTTTTATTCCTTTGGGCGGTAGAATATACAAAAAATAAATAAATATTATATAAATAAATTGATGTACAAACACGCGAACGGGAGGCGGGGGGGGGGGGGTGGTGTGTAAATTTACCCCTCGTTGAGAACCCCTGGCTTAAGCGTTATTAACTCTTTTGCTTTTATCATAAACGCAACATTATCAAGGAACAAACCTTAATTGTATGAGATACGGTGTCTAATCAAGTTCTGATGATATTTGTTACCATTAACGTTTATTCATTGAAAAACTACGGGGCAGTCGAATTCGTCACGTTTCCATTAACTCGCTTATCGTCCCTCGAGGTTTTTGCAGGTTTTCAGGCGAAATTCTGTCAGAGACACTCATAACTCTGATGATTATACTAGTCATTCCTTGGTACAATGGGTCGTCCGTTTGACGTACTAGCGTATGCATAATTGTGGTGGATTTGAGTCGCCACTATTTTACCATTGATGATGGTGAGATCCACATTCTCACAACCAGGCCGTGAAAGGCACAAAAATGGCTGTTATCGTTCCGACGCGCCGTAAAAACCAAAATTTAAACTCAAAACTCACAAAGTGATAATTTTATATCTAAAGAAACCCGACTCTCACCTAAACATTGAAATGTTGTCCTGGAAAAAAAATGGGAAAAATTGTTGATACGATAGTACGTTAGTTGAAAAATGAATTTTAATATCAAACGGTTTTAAATAGTTTCAATCAGCTCAAACATATGGACAAACCACTGCAAGCAGATATGCACATTATCTTTGATGAAGAAGATCTCTTTCAATTCTTCAATTTCTTGTTTACCGCAGCGACCTAGTTTCGCGATTTGGCGGAAGTGAACCCTCTCTATACATCTATACTCTCTGGTACTACTCACAGAGCTCTGTGGTATTAGTCTTTTTCGTTCAATTATGATGGAGTGTGGTGCCAACTGTTGCATTGTTGACATAGATGATGCACGGAAGACAACGGACAGAATTTGGCGAATTGAACGGTCTCGGTGTCCAGCGTCTCGGGTTTAAATATAAGGGAAACTATGTGCCCTTTTGCATGGCAGAATAGAAGGTATTTGAAGCCCACATTGCTACAGGCAAATCTACCCAAGTAAAGCACATAACCACTATTCTCCCGGGGGTTCTAGTTGCCCGAAGATTTCGAAATCGACTCTCCCGGCTGAGGATAGGATGTGCACAGTCCAGTATCGACTGATAGTAAACTGATAGAGGCGTAAAACTAATAACATCTATTTCATTGTCGGGCTCCGTAGTCTGGCACAGCCATTTAGCTGTGTACGCCTGTTTCATAAAGTCTAAAATGTGGCAAAAGAAAAAGCTGTATGACAGTAATGCGAAAAAAAGAGAAAGAAGTTAAGCTATAGGGCATTCCTTCTTCCTGACCTGAGCATTATTTTGCCTACACCAAATACAGTTAAGAACTAGCAGCGGCCGGTCTTAGAAAATGACTTGGTTAGGCCCCGCGCGCACTATGTTAAAATTAACCACCCGTTCAATGCAAGCAATCTTTCGCGTGGCGTGCAGCACGGTAAACTCTTTGCCAAGCAAGCAAAAATCTGCGTTTGCACGCCATGCAGCAGGCGAAACGAAATAGTGCGCGCGGCCCCTTACAGAAAGAATAATTACCGTGGGTGTACAATGTGGATTTACGCAGGTGGAGGCAATTCTTCTCTCTCCCTCCCTCTCCTCCGCCCCCCCCCCTCCCCGCGCTCCCCTTCTGCCAAACTCCCTTATTTATCATGCTTAAGACAAATATTAAATATTGGGTCATGGCAATGAAACTCGGGGAGAGGGAGGAGAGGGGAAGGGAGAAATGATTAGGTTTTCTGGCAAAAGTTTCTCTTCTCCTCTCTCATTCAGAATGAAGACAATTCATGGCACGCTGCTAAACCGAGCCTTCAAATTAATGTTACACAACGTCATTTTTTACTCGTTAAGACTTTTTTGTTTCTTTTGTGCACAAAATCATTGTGATGATCTGATCAACCCTTAAAACTGCAAACAAATTTTACAGAAAAATAGGTTTTATTGAGTTTAATGACATCATAATGCTCTACTTTGCTGTAAAGGGTTCAGGTTTCATTTTAAATTCATGGGTCCTCTCAGGAGACCACAGACATATCGAGATATCCCTGGAATTGGAAGCGACTTGGCTTATAGGAGCTGTTCCCTGAAGAGTCGGTGAGACATCAGGACTAGACTGGCTCTCAATTGCATTAGACATTTAGGGGGAACCCGATGTTGCAACGATACGAGATAGCGTGCGGAGTTCCGAAGGAAAAGATAGTTCTGACTCGAACATGGATTGTAGTTGTTGCTTTTGTGTAGGGTCTGATATAGCGAATTAATTCATCATAGCCTGTGCGTAATGCCAAGCTGACATGATGCTTTGTAGAATATAAAAATTTATTAGTGGGACGAGACGTATGTTTTGTTTCGTTGCCTTTTTTGGGCGTTTTCCCATACAATAAAGCCAGGCTTGCACACGTGACTTGCTGACTTGTTGCTGTTGTGTTTTAATTTAGTTTTATTTTCTTGTCGGCTCTGCTGTGTAGTAATTCTAAATCCGCAAACGTTTCATGTCGAAGTTCTCAGTTGTGCAAACTGTGGAGTTGGAACAAACAAGAGCTAAGGCCTCGAAGCGTGTCAAGTTTAGAGTTCGTGCATGCCTTACAAGGAAACCAAAGAAAAAAAAAGCATTACTTATAATTATTAAAATCATTGAATTTTCTGATGACTTGTAAATCTTATTAAAGATTAGTTCTCGTAAAACACTTCCCATAATCCAGTTTTAAGTTCATGGGACAGCAGTAAATATAGTGTGAATATGCAGTCAGAATCAGTATAGAAAAAACAAACAACTAAAATATCTGGTTTCATAATTATAGTCCATTTCAGTGTCTCATCTACTGTCCTTTCTTTCCATCTCTCCGTCCCTGATTCTCTTTTACGACTACTCAAGCAGTTTTGGGGGGAAACAATTATGCACAGACGTGTGTACCCTGTCCATTTCCCAGAGGCGTCTGTGAATTCGATTCTGAAAATGCGTTTTGGTACGGTGGCTTCAAAAAACTGTTCAAGTTAACTAGAGAACAAAGGTGGCCATCCAGACTTGCTGCGTAACGCCAGAGATTTATCACAAGTCTATGTGAGCCATCATGAGTTGACCGACTTAAGTCAAAATAAAAATTAAAAAAATAAAAATTAAAACTCCTGATTGAGCTTGACTACAGGAAATTCTTAGAGGACGACCCCACCACCCCGTACCCTTCTCCCTGACACACACGGCCAAAATGTGTCTCAGTTTTTGACTTCCTTAAATACCCTACGGAGCCAGGCCACACCCGGGTCATGACTGTGCGTCTTCTTTGCGCTTTCTTTTGTCCTGTTTTTTTTCTGTAATCTATTCCAACTGTCTGCTACTTTTTCTCTATGTCTATAAACGTTTCCATGAACTTTCCCATTCTCCAAACTCCCACTGGCTATGCTAGCATGCAACATTGTTATTGTTTTGAGGTATATTGTGGAAGAAATATCGATTGTAAGAAGAGTATATCAGGATCATTATTTTTATGCTCGTTCTACTTTCGCTCTCAGTCCGTCAGAACTAATCTATAGCTTACTGTATTAGCTTTCCATGAACTGGTTTTTTGTTTCGTAAGACACGTTTGATGGTTACATAATGGTGAGCGTACTTCAAATGATTTAATAGAGAAGTATTACGTTCAGTTTCCTTGTGTGGGCACGGAGTATCTAATAATATACTACTGTGTATAGAGGGTTGGCAACCAGAATGTTTTATGTCCAAAATCGTCAGATTGAGAAATACAAGTTTGAAATTTGTAGCCTTACTGCTAAAACGTTTTCTTTTTCCACATTTTGACTTTGCTTCAAGCCTTGCTGAGATCCCAGAGATTTTCTTTGGTGTTTTTTTGTTTGTTGTTGTTAATACAGAAAACCAACAACAGCTTAACTGTGGCTCATCCACACTCATTTCTTCATTTGACAAATCCTTTAAAAAATGTATGAGTTTTTGCAATCTTTTCTTTTTTAATTAAATCCTGTTAAAAGTCATTAATGAACGAAAAGATAGCATAGTTTTTTTTAAAATTTTGTTTCTTTCATCTAGAATTCATTAAGTAACTTTTTCTATTGTTTATTTCCAATGTCTATACGAGATTCTCTCTCTCTCCCCCCCCCCCCCACCCCCGGCCTTTTTTATTTTTTCATTTAATCAACTTTTTAAAGACAGTTTATGCTATATAACAAGGCAGCGGGATGTAGTGAACAGCGGTGTAGTTCTATACAGTTATACAGTTGAGAATGGAATTCGTGACAAAAAATACAAAAACCGAAACGCCTCCAGAAACTGGGTTGTCTAAGATGCTATTTCAGGAACTTGAGAAGGAATAAAAGTACCATAGTTCTTAAATGTTATACCGTGGTCGGTAAAACCACCTTAACGCCCTCCTGGGTTTCTGCTGGATTCTAGGGTTTCAACTATTAGAAAGAAACCTTATAAAGGGTGACCTTATGAGGATATAGGCTAACGCTTCTCAGCACCATCCATCAGTATAATTACCTTCTTATTGTGATTCACTAAAAAAACAAAAACAAAAAAAAGAAGGAGAAAAATACAAAATAAATATATTATTTAAGAGTTGCTTGTAAGCGAGAGTCAGTATATTCATGTCGCTACTAATCTTTTCTACAACACACGCGTAGAATCTGGAACAGGAATGCGGCCATGGAAATGAAGGTATCGACAACAAAGAAGGAATGGAAGAAACGACGAAAAGAAAGAGGAGATATCTGCCAGAGAGAGAGGGAGAGGGACAGGGAGAGAGGTGGGCGAGAGAGGGGAAGAACGAAGGGGGGTCAGAGGAAGAGAGAGAGAAAGGCAGGGAAAGAGGAGGAGACAGAGACAAAGAGAAACGGGCAGACCGACAGACGGAGACAGAGAAGAGAGAAACTGAGAAAGAACAAGGGAGAGAAAGAGAAAACAAGAGAGAAAAAGGGGGATATGACCTACAAAGAAGAATGAAACTAAAGGAGTTTGGAAATGAAGAAGATGCAGAGCACCAGACAGGAGATGTGGCGTTAGCAGAAGTAGCAGCAGTATAATGACATTAGTGTTGATAGCACTAACAGTAAAAATGCCAGTTGTAGTAGTTGTAGTCGTCGTTGGCGTCGCAGTAGAAGTAGTACTAACGTTAGTGGTAGTAATAGTAATCTAAGTACTAGTAGTAGTGGTAGCTACAGTATTAGCAGTGCTTGTTGTCGTTATTATCATTGTGGCTGTTGTGGTTGTTAAAGTGCAAAGAATAATAGTAGTAGTAAGAGTAGTGGCAGTAGTACAAGTAGTAGTAGTAGGAACGGTAGGAATAATAGTAGTACCAAGATTTAGGAGTAGTTGTTGTTGCGGTAGCAGCAGCAGCGGTAGTAGTAGTAGTAGTTGATGTTGTTGTCGTTGTTGTTGTTGTTGCTGTTAAAGTACAAAGAGTAGCAATAGTAGTAGCTGGTGTTGTCTTAGCAACAAGAATGAAGTAGAAAAAAAAAGCACCACAAGAAACAGGGGGGGGGGGAGGGGGCAACTCGTAATTAGCCCAGAAGAGTTGATGCGGAGGTGGACTGCCTATAACTGGTCCCTGGAGAATTGTGTTTAAAAAGTAAATCAGAAGAGAAGACAGAGATTTCGACCAGTGTGGAGATGGAGTGAATGTATAATGCTGGCATGTGGGAAAAACAAAGAGGGGCAGAGAGCGCGAGAAAGAGAAAGCGAAGTAGAGAGACAGAGAGACATAAAGAGAGAGAGAGAGAGAGAGAGAGAAAGAGAGAGAGAGAGAGAGAGAGAGAAGGAGAGAGAGAGAGAGCAAAAAAAAAAAAAGACACACGCACAGAGTGGGAGAGAGAGAAAGTTTGAGTTTGGAGAAGGTATGTCGACACAATGATGGTAATAATGCCGGGAAGAAGCAAGGCTATAGGCTATGTAGTAGAATGATAGGACAGAAGGAGACTTTACCAGAACCGCCCATCAGCTACCCGAGACAGAGAGAGAGAGAGAGAGAGAGAGAGAGAGAGGAGAGAAAGAGAAAGGGGAGAGAGAAAGAGAGAGAGGAGAGAGAAAGAACAGAGAGAAAAAGAGAGAGAAAAAGAGAAAGAGAGAGAGGGGAAAGAGAGAGAGGAGAGAGAAAGAGAAGGGAGAGAGAAAGAGAGAGAGAGAGAGAGAGAGAGAGAGAGAGAGAGAGACAGACAGACAGACAGAGAGAGACAGAGAAAGAGAGAACTGCCGCAGGTTAAAATTTCTAACTTGACCGGCAGCGGAGTTTCACACCGCAGTACAACAAAGAAAAACAAACCCCTTAAAAAGACAAAAACGATTGCTTCATTTCCGCAAAAGAGGATACAAAATGATCCATGAATATGTCTACTGCTACAATGCACTTTTCCCCAAAACACTTAACCTTTTCGTTCATGGTTTTCCTGTTGATGTTCAATGTGGTCTGTTCGAGTAGAGAAGTAAAATATATTAGTTATCACCTGCTAGGGCTTGATGGAACTTTGAAGACAACTTGGGGTCTCAACATTGTCTTTCTTTCAGAGGTGTAATTACACATATATACAGGATGGGCCAAAAAGTAGGGTTACAGTTTTAGATATAAATTATAGTGTTATCTGTAACCCTACTTTTGGCCCACCTTGTATATATGTGCAAAAGTCAGTGATCTTCAAAGACCTCAAACCACTGGCCTTCCTTTGTCGATGTCTGTCTGTTTCTTTTTCAGCCATTCTGAGAGTTGTTTTTGAGATTCAGTTTTCAGATCTTATATGTGATTGGATTTGACAAAACCGGGCCAAGTGAAATACTTTATATGCCTTTTTAAACAAATTAGAATAAAATATTTCTATTACGATTGCAAGTAAAATATTTTAACTTAAGGCAGAAAAATGGCCAATCTTTTATATTGTAAACAAATCTCGAATTCCACAGAAAATGATTTTCTTCCTCCTTTAGACGGGTTTTCTCAGGAGTTTGGCCTTTCGCCTTTAGCCCGATTTCGTCAGATCCACTCATAAATTATTTGTTATTTTAAAATTATTTTGTAAGAAAAAAATAAAAATAAATAATAATAATAATTTTGTCATAATTATTTTCGACGGAGATATTTTCTTTTCATGGGGCTGCTTCAAGAGATCTGTAAACATGTTCATCCGGGCAAATCCGTAGCCCATTATTTTTTGTCTCCTCATTAAGGGTGTTAATGATATAGCTGAAATTGTAATATCACGGAGACTGCGTGGGGCAGAGAGGACTAAGACTTGCCTTGACGAATGCTTTTGAATTAAGAATTCATATATTTCTGTCCCATGCAAAAGGCATGTAGTGTGAGTCAAGACAGGTTTAAAATCATTAGACAAAACGGTGACCGTTTCGAAAACCAAACTACAATGGGCCTAGAGGGTGAATATGTAAGCACTTAAAATGCTGTTATCATATTATGTCTAAAAAGTTATGAAACTTTGTGGATTACCTCAGCTTTTGACGATAAGTCAGTTACGCGGACACATCCATTTTGAACAAAATTCGGTCTTTGGTACTATTTTAATTTACTTACAATTCTTTTGAGCTGGAGAAAAAAAAAAGAAATACAGTTTTCATTCATCGAGATCGAGCAGAATGGGAAACTATGATTACAAATTTCGTTTGTAACTACGTGACTTCCGTTCTATCAACCGCACTTTAGCTTATACGTGTCAACAACAACAACAACAACAACAACAAAAAAAAACAACAACCAGGAAGACGTAACTCAACCCTCTACTGCCCAGTGTGCCATATTAGGAACAAGACACTTTGAGCTTTTTTTGTTTTGTTTTGAAACACTTCCTGATTTAAAAACAAAAACTGTTTCGCGATGAAAGTTTATATTTGGCAATTAGTTGCCTAGCCAGTTTACATCAGTTTGGGGGCATTTCAGTATTTTTGGAGAATGTAAAACAATCTTTGCCTGGGCACTACAGGATTAATGCGATTGATGAAGAAGGCGCAGGTTGAAGATGAAAATGGAGATCCAGGCAAAGGGGAAAAAAAAAAAACAAAAGAAAGAAAAAGGAATCCAGACACAATAGACGAAACTTTAAGAGATCAGAGGAGAACAAACAGGAGACATTCCAAATTCAAAAAAAACAACAACAGGAAACACAAAGAGAAATTAGAAGGACAAAAAGGCGAAGACAATAAGAGAACAAGGAAATCAAAAAGAGAGGGAAAGGACCAGAAAGATTGAAAAGAGAATGAAAAGTACCGGCAGAGATTACTCTGTGCATTTCCTGGGCCGAGGCTATCGGGGAGAATACTAGTGGTAAAGTCAATTTCTCGCTGCTCTTTCATTGTGTCCGGCACCGCAGAGATTTTTAAAGACTTAACACTGGAGCCTGTCAAAAATCCCCGGGGATAATTCCACGGAAATGAGGAACGTGGAAATAAAACCACAAACAACCGGGACTGCCACCCCACTGATTGAGGTTAGCGAGTTCACCCTGAAGGCGAACAGAATCTTTTAGACCCGTTGACTCTTGGGTATTGATTCAGCTAATTAAAAACATTAACATAAAAGGAAAACGAGTAAATTCCGTTAGAAACGGAAAAACGGAAAAATGGGTTTTAATTATATCTCATTTGATCCTCTCTCATTATTTAAACTACGTGAAGCAACAGCTTTTCGAATCTCTGTAGCTGTTCACTGTCCAAAAATAAGACTAGATCTATAATGAAAGCCATGCTAAGACACACGTTTTCATTCATCAGTTTCCATGGCATTTCGGATAATGTAACAATATGACTTGTACGGTTTCCTGATATAGGCAATATGTTAGTTTACTTAACATAGACAACTTGCACGTTTTCTTATTATAGACAACAACATAATTATTAGATTTCTTATTATAGCCAACAACATGTAAGTTTTATTATTATAGACAGCGTGTAAGATTTCTTACTACAGACAATAATAATGTAAGTTTTCTCAGTGTAGACAGCGTGTAAAGTTTTCTTAGTGTAGACAACATGCAAATTTTCCTATTTTCCTATTATCCCACTCAAAAATTTCATGCCCCAAAATACCGGGAGGGCCAAACGTTGCTTTACCTCAGGTGTCCGATGCGCTAAAAATGGATGTGAAAGTGGGGAGAAAGAAGAGGAAGAAGAAGAAGACGAACACAAACAACGACGACGACGACAACGACGACGAAGACAACGATGACGACGACGACGACGACGACGACCACAACAACAACAACAACAACAACAACAACAACAACAACAACAACAACAACAACTACAACAGTAACAGTTCCAGCCATGCACATATTATTGCAATCACCTCTCAGTAAACGCAAATAAAATTGGTTCAATAATTCTTCTACACTTTACTGTACGCTCAGCAGTTGAATGTTTCATGCGATCTAAAATTGCACAAACAATCCAAAATTCCACATAAATCTATGCATTTTTTTTTCTAAATGAACAGCGACATCTTTTGGTTTTCAGGATGGAATTATGATTGCTAAGAACGATAACACCATAATTATGTCTGTTATCTCCCTTGCTTGGGCACTGACGCATTTCAAATTTACAAGTAGGGAATTTAACGGAATAATAATATAAGAGCTGTTACATTCTGGCTGAAATTGGGTGGAAGAGTTGGTTGCCCTCGCCTTTCTCTTGTTGAATCACATGCTTTTAAGATAAACATTTCATGTATTGACATTTTAGCCTTGCAGCCATAGGGGAAAAGGGCAGTTTTTCATGTAAAGTTCTCCTAATACCTGAATGATTGTCTGACTATCCGTGCGTCTGTCTGGCTGTCTGTCTGTCTTTCTGTTAGTCTATCTATCTATCTATCTATCTATCTATCTATCTATCTATCTATCTATCTATCTATCTATCTATCTATCTATCTATCTATCTATCTATCTATCTATCTATCTATCTATCCATCTATCTATCTTTTCAGTTGCCTGTCTTTTTATCTGTCTGTCCTTCCCCTCTTAAGAATATAAATAAATAAAAAATAATCTCATAATAACCAGGAACGGCAAAGCATAATAAAGGCAATAATAACAGCAACAGCAGCGCCACCCTCTGTAGAAAAAGTGGGTACTAGCATCAACAGTGCCATTTTGTCTAATGAAAACAGCTGATGAAATATTATACAAACCGCAGAACATCTGCGGAGTCGCAGCCAGGCTTGAAGTAAAGACAAAATGTGGCAAAATGAAAAAAGTTGTATGTAGCAAAGCCTCGGTTTAGAAATAATACAGGAGCTATACAGTAAAACGCCTGAGAAAAGGGAAGACACACTAAGCTTTCAGTACTTTTACCTTTGTCGAGGAAAACAAAAAGTTGCAATAAGGTGGAAAATTGAACCAACAAAACAATTTCTCATACTCTTCCCGTTTCCTTTGCGTATTTATTGTATCGTTTCTGTATTATTTCTTAGGGGAAACTTTGCTGCATACAAATTTTTCTTTTTGCCACATTTTGTCTATTGAAAACAGTTCAGTTTTTGTCATTACTTTTTGTTTTGTTTCGTTTTATTTTGTACCTTAAAATATCAAGCCCAGACAACGTCAGGGGATAATGTTAGATCTAATATGATTTAAGTGCATACAGACATATAGGAGACTGAATGCATTGCCTTGTGGTCAAACGGGAATAATAAAATATAACTGCAAAATTAAGTAACAAACATTTTATGGGTTCAAATTGCAGGGAAACACCCGCTGCACTGTAAATAGCTGGTAGAATGGGCCATTAACGGGCCAGCCTTTTTTTTTTTTTTTTTAATTACGACAGTACAAGGTTTCGGAGGGTGTGTGGGTTTTGCTAAATGTGCATGATTTTTCGTTTTCGTTTCCTGCAAACAGCTGCTAGAGTGCACCATAAAACAGCACGGTATGTATAACCTGTGGATGGATCTGACGAAATCGGACTTGAGGTAAAAAGAGCAAATTCCTGCGAAAACCCCTCCATAGAAGGGAAATGTTTCTGTTTTTGTGGAAATTGAGATTTGCTTTTAATATGAAAGGCGAGAGCCATTTTTCTGCATTCAATCAAAATATTTTGCTTGAAATCGTCGTAGAAATATTTTATTTAGAATTTCTTAAAGATGTCCAAAGATTTCACTTTAAGCCCGATTTCGCCAGGCCCACTCACATTTTTATGTCAGTAAGTTTCACGTAGTGTAAGTGTACACTGTTTTTTTTTTTTTTTTCGTTTCCTGTCAAATTAGTCACATTCTACTTGTTGGACACCAATTGTAATGCTTATAACAAAAAGTTGTCATCGACTTCAGTAGTGCAAAGAAATTCTAAGAAGATAATTATTATTGTTGTGGAATTTCAAATGTCAAGAGACAGCTTACACGATGACATCATTTGACATAATATGTTCTCACCTTTACAGCGGAGAAAAATGACAGAACCTGACAACTCTAAAGAACAATACTCCTTTTGTTCCCAGAGTGAATGAAAAAGTCCAACAGATGAGTAGTTTGTCTGGGAACGGGGCAAAAACAGGTTACCTCGAGCAGAGTCATCATTATTTCATCATTTTGTTATGCTTGGAGACTTGGAGAAGTCATGACCCGAAGATCTGAGTGCAATATTGCTAAATGTCGACTCTGCACTGCGGTGAATTCTAGATGCACGGGAATAATATAATACGTCATTTACGCTGCTTTACAATGATGAATGTGTGTCAGTGAGTGCGGATTGTGCTGTCTAGTACTTCTGCGTTTGCACCACTAGGCTCTATGTCAACGTGAAAACTGCACGACTCACAGAATCTATTTTGATGGCGAAAGAATGGACACAGTACTTTCTGCTGCCGCTATCAGTGGTACTGCCATACACAGGTGCACTGTACTGTACTGTACTGTCTATGCGATATCATGATCATTAGATGTACTGTTCTGTCCGCGCCTCTTATACTTCTACTGAAGGTAGAGGCTGAGGTTTGAGGATCAGAGTAGATTAAGTTTTGTTAAAGAGGGGGGAATGGGAGCGTTATGAGTTGATCTTGATGGTAATTCTGTACCTAATTCGAGT
Organism: Onchidella celtica; assembly: GCA_963931925.1. Classification (NCBI taxonomy): domain Eukaryota; kingdom Metazoa; phylum Mollusca; class Gastropoda; order Systellommatophora; family Onchidiidae; genus Onchidella; species Onchidella celtica. The sequence continues at coordinate 48,618,990 of OZ007570.1, forward strand.
ACAGCGCCCTAAAGCACGTCATTTTTGTGTGGATTTGAACTCTATACAAGCTAATTATTACATTACAGTACATCACAATATATTGTAATACCTACTGATCTAAAATCTACTAAAATCTATTATGTTGGTAATATTTTCTACTAATAAAATCGTTTTACAAAGTTGTCCCGTACATCTGCTTTCTTACAAGATCCTTATCGTCAGAAGATAATAATAATAATAATACTCCCATTAACCATCATTAACGATCTCTTTATGTGTAACTCTATGTGTACTTTAAGTATACGTTTACTATACTTTTTTGTGTGATGTCAATATCTCTAAGCATACTGTACTTCCTGCACTGTGTCTATTAGCTAAAGTACTTTCTGTATTTTCTGTTAACAGCTTTTCGCGTCCGTAACTGGCACTTAAATCAAATCGATAGAATCGTTCTCATCGAGGGAGTGAACTGCCACTGATGAAATGCAAGCAAACGCGGCAAAACATGTTCCTAAGCTTAAGTTTCAAACATTAAGGCTAGGGACACACGGAGTCAGTCCGTTTTTCCCTCGGTTTAAAAATGAAATATGGACTGTGGCGTTAAAAAGGGACCTCGAGCACTGGCGAGACCGAAACAATGTCAGTCTGTCTCACACGTTTTGACGCGTCAAAACTGTATTGGGCCAGCCGGCAGAAAGACAGATTTCGCGCACCGGGTCAAATCAGATGCAAAACGGACTTGATCCAGTGCGACACGAGCCTTACATGTTTTATTAAGGAAGATTAAGGGAAAATCAAGGGAGAAAGAGGGATGATCAAATATTCTTTTTATGACCAAACTACATCTTGATTACTTAAATAAGAGTGTTTGGAAGTGCCTCAAATCCCCCCCCCCCGCCCCCCCCCCCGTGGGATGTGACAAAACTACACTGCTTTGGTAATCCAACAGCTTAAAATTAAGTGCGGTGACCCTGCTACTGAAAGAATAATTCAGTCCGCGTTCGATATAGCAGTTCACTCGTTACATGGACCAGTACTGTGAACCTAGAAACATCCCGTTTTCGATTGTTCATTCTCATTAGTCCGCAATCAGCGACACCATAGCGTCCATTATTGATGCTAATTTGATAGGGGATGATGTAAGTGGAGTATCATGGGACCACTTTCAACTGTCACGTCATTATCAAACCGCTACTTCACGCTGTTAACACGTAAATGGACTGTCATGTTGTCTAAGTATCAACTGGTATGGAAAGACATTACATTATAATAGCAGTTAACTGCTCTTGTCCACAGCATCCGCTATTTTTACGGACAATGACGTAAAACACTCTTTGTCTCTGTATACTTGTCCGTTACGATCCGCTCCTAACCGCTTTAGAGGTAAAGAGAGTTTTTCATAGGTCATTTTCCGTAAAAATAGCAGAGCAGATGTTGTGAGCAAGAGCGATACTAGGATAGTGCCAAAATATCTTTTATTTCCCAAAACAATGCCCTAAAAGAGAACCCGAGTCCTTACGAGTGCCGAGACGATATGCTCACTTTCTGGACACATTTTTTTCGACAATACATGATTAGAAAGTGTTCGACAACAGGACTTTGAATATTATGTAATACCCTACGATGGAAAAAGTCTTTCAAGGAAAAGACGCAGACTCTCGCAAAATCCAGTCTTTGACTGTGAAGTGTGCGTTTTGCTTCCTTATTCGACACAATGTGACTATATAAAGCATCACCAAACCTCTTTGGGGACAACGCAAAGTGAACCCACAGCATTGTTGCCTTCCAGTGGGTTTGGCACCACTTGTTGGAGTAACGATTTCGTTCGAGGACCAATACATGGGTGAATGAATTCGTAGAGTTTGTTTATTTTGTTTCTTACGCTGGGCTTTTTAATATGCAACGTTGGGTGTTGTTTTTTTTTGTTCCAAGCCCCGCGGCGACCCCAGACAGTTGTTTTTTCTTTCAAACATGTATTTTGCAACAAGAACATCATTTTCCATTTTGCCTAAAACGAACACGTTTATTTTTTATTAACCTTTGTTACTTTTGTTTTTTATCCTGTATCTTAAATTATCAACCAGAGGCAACAGCACGGGACAATACTAATGTGATTTAAAAGTGCACAGACTCACAAAAGACCAGAATACTCCGCACTGTGATCCGACGGGAATTGTGTAACTACAAAAATTAGGTAATAAAATTCTATGGATTTCGATTGTAAGGAAACACCGTGGACTCTGTAAATAGCTGGTAGAATGGATAAGTGGCTCCAAGCTCTGCTATGACTTCACAAAATCTCTGTGGGTTTTTGGACATAAAACAGACCTCACTCAGCGCGTTACGGCGGCTTAGAGTGTCAAACATCAAAATGCCGCGAGTGCTTTGAACTTTATAGCACAGAGACATGCGCGGTCTGCGAAAACAATCATAGCCAAACAAAACGCTTCCAGCAGTTAAATAGAAGTCAAACAGATTCCTGGCCCTGTGCAGTTATCTGGTATCAAGGTCGCTAATGAAAGCTAGAGCCACATCAAAGACATGCACCAATCAGGAATAACAAAGAGAAGCGCAACAACCGTTACCTGGGCAAACCAAAGATTTGAGATTGGGTAAATAAAAAATGCAGGAAGGTGAAACTGGTGCTTTGTTAAGTTGGATAACCGATAAGGAAACAAAGGTTAATAATAAGCTCAACAATTATGTTGGGTATTTGCCGCCTTATTGTATGCGACATTTTACGGATTTTGAGGTTTTGTCATGAAACTGGTTCTCTCACTCCTAATTTCATTATTAAGTGTCATTCCAATCGGTTATAAAACTTTTCGAGATATGTATTTGTGAAGCAATGCTGCCTTCTGATTTTACACAACTCGTCAAAGTTTCACTCCTCATTTTCTCGAAAAGACCAAAATGCACATACAACAATATGGGAATACCCGACGATTATTACACAGTGGAGACTGCAATATAAGACGTCATTGCCATTGTGCTCTCAATCTCCTGCAAGTTTCTAGAGAATATGATGGTTGTATTACAGCAATCTTTCCTTTACCAGGACACTGAACTTTTCTTATCGGTAACTCCACAGGCAATGTGAACTTTTCAAAGCGGCGAATTTGTGTTTGATCTCCTCAAAAATATTGAAAAAAAAATAAAAAAAATCATGTCAGTCCTGTATTCAATATTTGCTGTTTTGGTGCATTAAACGTCAACTGTCCTTTTCAAAAAGACAAGATTTATCGCGCAAAGGTTGTTTTCTTGCTCTTACGCGGAAGTGTGCGCTGTTTGAAGGAAAATGATGACCTATGTTTGTATAATTATTAAATTTCTACCGTGATAGTCTGAGAGATCTCTTTTACATGACTTAAAGTGGCAAAATACGAAATGAGGTGAGTTTTCCCAGGACAAAAAATAAGCCCATTTTAATTGAGATCAATGAGACCAGCAGTCCACAAACCAACTTTCAATACATTTAGTCAAAGGGTTGCGAAGTCATAGCTTTCGAAGAAAAGGTGCACAGTTTCTGGAAAGACTAACATCTTCTCTGCATTGTTAAACATGTGACATATTACTACCTTTACTGAAAGGCTTGGAAAATCACTTTTTAAACTCCTGTTTCCGCAATACATACATCATTATTTCAGTCTTCCTTTTGCAGTTTTCCGGTATTTTTTTTTTACACCACAATAGATGGATACCTTAGCACTACAGGGATCGGCTCAGCTGGAAAAAAATGGCTTAAGGCTAATAGTCCATTGAATCAAATCTATTTTGCGCCCGTTTTGACGTAGACTTGAAGTTCCTTTAAATCAACCTGCAGACAGACTTGTTTCAGTCTCACTAGTGCGTGAGATTCCAATTATCTCCATAGTCAACAAAACCAAGGTAAAACAGGCTCAATGCGCCATGAGTTGAAATCTTTGGCTTTCACAGGGATCTCAGCCCAAGGCTGTTGGCCCTCTTTTCTTGATTTTCTGTTTGTCGCTTCTTTCTCTTGCTTTATTCGTTTTCTATTTATTTTGTCTTGCCTTCTTCTGTGGTGCGCCGTGGGCCTAAGGTTCGCATGTTTTGCATTTCTCGGTGAATGGGTCCCATAATGTGTCGCTGGAGTTGATCAATAAATTCAGTTGCCCCTGGATACTGTAGATTATTATATACTACGGCCATGATTATTCCTGGGTTAGATATCATTACTTCCACTACCACGCCCACATCATCCCATGTGGAAGGGTGTGTGTGGGGGAGGGGCAGGGGGTGAGAAGGAAAAAAGAGGGAGGCGAGAGTCGGGGCAGAGGAGTTCATGGACTCCACCATCCTCATAGCATCCCATAAGTATGAAATAAAAAAAAAGAGGGAGGTGAAAGAAAGGGCCCAAAAGGGCTCTTGGGTGCAACTTTACTACTCCCCAGAGTTTGGAGATGGCACGCCCGCTTGATAGCGGTCACACCGTGCTGGGAAGAAAGAAGACGATAGACAGCATATAACAGAATGATAGGACAGATGCAGACCCTATCAGAAGCGCCCACCAACCACCCACACTCTCCCCCCCCCGCCTCCCCCACCCCATATGAAAAAGAAAACATTGCCCCCATAGCGAAGGGAGGTTATGGGTCGACAGCCTTCGGGGGGTTCATGAGAGCAATTGCCCCAGTATTCTTACATAAAGAAAGAGGGGGCGGTAAAGGATGGTGGGAAGGGGCCCCTTGAGCCACTGTGAGTCTTTTGTAGTATCCACATCACCCAGCTAGGGGGGCGGGGAGGGTCGGGGTGAAAGTGGAAAAGGGGGGGGGGGTGAAGTCCGAAATTTACACCGGGGCAAGCAGGCTACACGGTAATTACGAGGCGCTGGACATAAGATAATGTACCATGGAAGTGACATCAACTATGATTAGGGGATTAAGTATGTTAGTCACTGAATCAGATTGGCACGGCAAGCGTAATATTACTTTACGTAGTAGCATAAAATAAAACTGAAGAGGGGCGATTTTCTTTATATGCGTTGCAAATGGCGACCGACGTTACAGGCATTTGGGAATCGAGGCTTGAAAAATGTGTTAATAGAAGCTGAATGTGCTGATTCAACAGTTCAGATATTGGCGGCTATTTACATCTCTAAATGGTGCTGTACTTGAAAGTCGTGCAAAGCTTAACTTCTCTCTGTCTGTTTGTCTGTCTGTCTGTCTTATCCCCGCTCTCTGTGTTGAAGACACTGTTTTTGGATGATCTCTGCCCCAGGCATTTGCACCTCAGGCCTCTCTCTCTCTCGCTTTCTCTATGTCTCTCTCTCTCTCTCTATGTCTCTCTCTCTCTCTCTCTCTCTCTCTCTCTCTCTCTCTCTCTCTCTCTCTCTCTCCCTCCCTCCCTCGCTCTCTCTCTGGCCATTTGATTTGACCGCATAAATTACTTATCCCGACCTTAGTTCTTGCTTGTTCTATCTCCCTTTTCTGAAACAACAACAACAACAACAACAACTGGAGATCTTTTAGTATGTCGAAGAGACACAACAAATGGGCACTTTGACATTTGTTTAAAATGCGTTGTGGCACGTATCAAGCTGTTTCACAGTTCTGACTTATTCTAGCTTTTCATCAAAATACCAGAGCCACAAACTGTTTAACGTTATATTTCTCAGTTGTGCAAAAAGTGGACTTGCTAAGTTTCAGGTGCCTCTAGTGCGCCAAGACCCGTGTGTCTCCATAGTCCACAAAAACGAGACAAAAAAAGACTTGGCTTGACTTCTATGGGCTTAATGGTGTAATCAACCAGTCATAAAATAACCACATTCCCATCCGTATCTCTAAAGTTAAGCTGGGCTCCAGACTGTGTTTATTCGAATACGTCATACTGCAGATTTTTTACCAGCAATTATCACCTTTCTCGCCCACTAAAGACCCCAGCAGATGGAATCTGTCACAGGACATAATACCCCGTCCATTTACCGCGTCTCCACATCACCGCTAGAGCGCAACCAATGAGCGTGCACTTCCGGGATTTTCCACGTAAGCGATTGGGTAGTTGTTACCACCTTCGTTTATCACCCGTACTTCCTTATCTGTCACTCTTTTAAATAGGCCAGCCATTCGCGTGACCACACGTTTAAAGAAAGGGGCCTTCCCTGATACAATCTGGACATGCTTTTTCAAATGCAAAACTCTGATAATTCCCTAAACAAGTCTGATAAAAATTCAGCGTGTCAAATTCCCGGGGTTTTTCACCTAGACGGAAATAGTGCAAAGACGGAAATAGTACAAAAGAATCACCGGGTGTCTCAAGTTCTATCTCGTGACGACTGGCTGCCTTCTAAAATACGTTTTTGTTCAGTGATATCGAGCGGTGAAGGTAGTGCGTTTGCTTGTAAATGGCAAGGTGCATGAAACGTGATGTCCAAAATGTATTTTGTTTGTACAGACCACAGACTAATAAATTAACCAGACTGGATGATCCCATTGTGTGACGTCACAAAACAGCGGAAGGTCATGAACCATCCGCCATATTAGGTTTAAGGTAGCGGCCGACGCTTCAGCATAGCTACAATTTTGAATGACACCATTTTGACGCGCCTACTGAACGCGGAAGTTTGGTTCCGCACCAAGAAATTAATACATGTACAACCAATCTTGACAAACGAAAAGAAATTTCTACTGCAGACAGAACTAGAATCGGAATTTCCCGAGCGGCGGCCATGTTGGTTATACAGTCGTCGCTCGGGAAATTCCGTAAAAAACCACACAGCCCGAAGCTCGTGTTTCCAGTCTGTGGTACAGACGAACTAGAACACGATTGTCGATGTGTGTAATTATGTGTAGGCGTACGCGTGTATGCGTAAGTGAAAGTTGCCGATGGTATAAGCAAGGGGGTGTTTATTGCTGAATATGTGGAAAATGATAATTATAGAAGGTTGACTTCATTTCAAAAGCCAGTTACAAACACACAGGTAGACGAACTCATAAGCAAAGGCTGTTTATCTGTCTCTCTCTCTCTCTCCCTGTATATATTGAACATATCTTTACAAAGAGCATTTCTGGAGCTGCCATGCACGAATTGGAAGCCCAAGGAGAGGAGTGGATAATTTGGATAAACACAGTGTTTTATCTATTTATCTTAACTAACAATTTTCAGAACATCTTGAGCCAAATCAACAAACTTGCAAATTATTGACAGAATAAATAATTAATTAATTATGCAGTCCTCATTTTGTTCATTGCTCATTTTAAATCTGACACTTCTTGGTCCTCATTCAAAAGAAGAAGAGGGGGAGGAAAGAGAGAAGTATTTTCCTGTTCTTGTAGGATACTGAATATTATGTCCAGGGTTTCATTTTGAGTTTGGAGAAATCACATGGACACAATAAGGGTCACATTATGCTAGGAAGAAGAAAGACCATAGACAGAATATATAAGAGAATGATAGGACAGAAGGAGAGACCCTACCAGAAGCCCTCACCAACCACCTCCCACACTTCACGAGAGTTTGAGTGAAGGAATTTTTATCTGGGATGATCACCATAGCAACGACTGCAGCTACCACCCTACTATTTCTGCATACACACCGAATATCCGAGAAGCATAACTGCTTAGCTACTTCCATCATTCTATCTGTTATTGATAACTAGGTTACGAGAGAACTGGGCACCATAATGTGGTTTCTAGGCTAGCTAGGGGAACTTCAAAAAGCCAGTAAAAACGACATTTAAAACAAACAAACAGATAAAAAGACAGTGTTTTAAAGCATAGTAAATATTGGTGTTTACTCATTATTTCTTTATCACTGCCAATCCAGTGACTTTAAACACTGAAAATGCCGGATCAGAATGAAGGATAATGGAGAGCAGTTGTGGGCCATCGGCAATGTCATGGCCGTGCCTAGGCACTTATGAATGATAATAGTGACTAAGGGTAGCCACACAAAGGTCACCGAATTCGGTCACCGAGCCACTAGGCGCTTTAGGCGAGAAGAATTGCACTATATAATTTCAACAACTGCACACAGAGCCCACCTAGATTCGGTCCGTTTATGTAGTGCAATTCTTCTCACCTAAAGCGCCTAGTGGCTTGGTGACCGAATTCGGTAGCCTTTGTGTGGCTACCCTAAGGCTGGCGACGAACCGAGTCAAGTCTGTTCTATCTGGCCTCGGGTTTACTGTGAGTTGTGGACAATGGGGTTAAACGGGACCACACGCACTGACGAGACTTAACCAAGCCTGTCTCGCCAGCTTGGGCGCGTCCAACATGTCCTGAAGAGTCAACTAGCGGGAAGAGACACCTGGGGCACTGAGTGAAATTAGACGCAAAAACAGTTTTGGCTACCAACCTAATAATACTCTCCTATCGTCCTGTTATATTCTGTCTAACGTCTTGCTTCTCCATATCACAATGTGGTCTTGTCGTGTTGGTGTGTTTCTCCAAACTTAAACTCAAACTCAAAACTCAAACCAGCCTAACAGATGGTAGCAACACAATCGGCACAATATACTATTATTTTTTTGTTGAAACATTGGGGAAAAGCCAGTTCCAGTACTTGCTGCCTACGTGCATTCCTACATCATGAAAATACATTATCTGCTGAATGCCATAGTCATGCCTGAAAACGGCTTGGTAGTCAATAACATCGATATTGTCTAGCGCCGAAATAATAATTATGATTCTGCGATACGCTGTGTAAACTTTCCGGGGTATATAGCGTATTATTAAGAATTTTCATCTTAGGTTTTCGTACTTTCGAACCACATAGTCACTGGCAGGAGTCCGTGTCCAGTAATGACTTTCATGAAATGCCGATTACAGAGACATCTAGGTTGATGAAGACGACAACGAAGAACTTGGAGACGCCAAAGAGGAGGAAAAGTAATAAATGAAGGGCTATGAGTGGTGAGGCGAAAAAATTTAAAAAATCGAAAATAACAGAAACATTGATAGTATTGAAAATATGAGCATGAAAGTTAAAATAAGATTGATAACGAAGGACGAACGGTTTCTTCGTAGTGTCACGAGTGGAGTGAGTGCAATTAAGGGGATTGCTACAGAGCGGGTGTAGAGTAAGAAGGGCTCACAGTAGACAGGTAAGTTAAGCGTGCTGTTGTGAGTAGTGGGGGGGGGGGTCTGAATGAGGCGAAAGCGCTGTATTACTATCACTGCAAGTTAGAAGGTCCTACGGAACGGACCTGTGAATAAGAGCCCATCGGGCAGACATAAGGGGAGCAGTCGAGAAGACTAGTGAGAGAGTCTTTCCAGTGATGACTGGTACGTAGAACGTTGATTGATTATTATGATTGATGTATTATATTATATTCGTCTATTACCATGATGTAAATAAGTATATGTGAGGAATGGGGAAGTCCTTGATATTGGATATAGCAATGTGCGCCATGAGCGATAGATGAAAGTGAGTTCATGGATTTGTAGCGCGAGTGAGTAGTGTGTACTCCGATAGAGGTGTGTTACCGTAAGATGTGTGGTGAGTGAAAGGTGAACTAGTGGGTGTACGCTTCATGGGTTGTAAGGAGAGGTGGAGTGAATAGAAATGGTAGGGCATTATACCAATGTAATGTTATTCTTGTAGGTGTCGAGGACGGGCCGCAGAGCCACCTCGATGAGCACAGGGGATAGGCCAGCATAGGGCCGGAGGCCACACATAGGCCAGAAGTGAGGCTGTCAGTGCAGGACAGTAGAGGCACATAAAGTCGTGGCAGTCAGGCCACGGACAGGGACGTAGATATGAGCGTGAATGTGATAATGCCCTATTGCCATGTTGAGGGGAGAATGTACTATTGAAATGATAATGTCTATTGAAATGATAATGTGTTATTGCCCTGCTGAGGTGCTAGGGGAATGCTAAGGTGTATGACAATAGGAAGGTGATATTGAGAGACTGCGGTGCCAGTAAATTATTAATGGGCTATTAAGACCCTGAGGGGAGAGGCTGAGGCCGAAGTGCCTTTAGGAGTAACTACCGGATTGTGGATCCGAGGGAGAGTGTGTGTGAGAATACGGCCGTTGTACGGCAGTTGATTTCAATAATATAATGTATGTAATTGCGCTATTATCTGTATAATTATGTTTAATAAATGTGTGAGTCTGATGGATTGTTCTGTTAAGTGTTAACTTGTTTGTTCGTGATTGTTGTCCCGTCATAACTTATTACATCTCCCAGTCTGGGATTTGTGACACGTAGCACATGGCGGAAATACGGGTAAATTATAGAAAAGTACAGAGCATTGCAGAGGGATAATAGTATGTTTTGTTAGGAGTAGTTAAAGTAAAGTGGGGTGAATGTTTAAGGTTATTGTGTTTACCAGAGCCGAGAAATCACGACACGTAAACTCCGCATAAAATCGATAAAGCATGTCCGACAAACCTATGTATAGATCAAGATCCAAAGTCATGACTTTGTGTGCTTGATGATAGAGTTGCAGTCCAAGTAGAAATTACAAGTGACAGGGAGGGTGTATTGAGATGTGTACAGAAACTGGCATTATTGCCTGCCTGTGCACGTGCGCACTCTTGCTTAACTAAACGGCTGAAAAACAGCATCATCTTTTGTTGATGTACCGCTGGTAAGATATCGAAAACAGTGTTATCATTATATTCGAAATTAGATTCAAAAAGTGTTTATTTTGCTCAACAGAAATTGTTAAGTCTTTGCCGGAATAAAAATAATATTTCCTTGCAAAGTTTATTTACTCAAAATTCCAAAGTTAACATCAACAAAACAGTGGTCTTTAGATTTCAGCCTAGCTATTACGAAAAGCATCATTGTTTTATTATTCCACTATACTGCTCAGAAAATATACTTATCCTGCAGTTAGGTGAAGAGGGGAAGAATACTTGTGTACTGGATAGAGATATTACATAGTTTGCAGCTTGCGGGTACAGACTGTTGTGTGGCAGTTTTACCACTATTTTGATACCATGTAAGGAGTCTGCATTTCAAATGTTATGCTAGACCGCAATTTGTCCTTCCATTAAAATATTCATAATTGTCTTCCACAAACAGACGATGTGAATAGCATTTAAAATTTTATGTGATTTCAGCTAAGACGTAAGAACTAGCATGCATCATGTTAAAGAAAACAAAGACAAATAGGTTCAACATAATCCGACAGGTTTGCTCTGTGCATTCAAGGGAGTAATGATTGATGTAGCAGGCCTGACCAGCTCCACGGAAGCATTTAAATTCTATTTGCGTATAGCCCCCACCACCCCAATTCTTTTCTCTATTCAAAAAACCTACCCGTGTAAACAGATCTCTATGAGGAAGGTACACCAAGGTATGTCGACTCAGCATTGATGGGCTAGCGGCAGTGAGTAATGTTCTCAAGAGCCGTGAAAAAAAGGGTTCGGAGGTGTCACAATCAGTGACACAAATTAAACTAAAAAAAAAAAAAACTCTTCTCCACCATTTCAAATTTTCTAATCTAAAAAAGAACTTTCGGCAGGGCTCGAAAGGAAGGTGTCCTGAAAATGTCATGCAAACCCGAGCTGTATAAGCGACCATAGGTCTTGTTAAAAGTCCTACTCGTTTTTCCACCTTTCAGTTTCTTGAATCCATACATTTTTTATGACAGTATTATCGCCTCCCACACAGAGGAAGATAAAGCATAAGCGAGGCAACTTTACACCAATGATTCTCGTAGTACTAAGCCACATTTCCCTTCTTGCAATCAAATTGTCACCTGTTAATTATTTCACCCTTATAGACTTTTAGAGTGATAATTATTGAAACGATTCATGCAAATACAATTTTCTTGATTAATTTCAACGAATTGAAAAAAGAAATCCGCATTTCAATGGATCATAAAACGTCGAGTTGATTTGAGTCAAAGCGCACAATTGCGTCTTTGTTGTGGTCCTGTCGCGTCGTAGTCACGACGCATTTTTTTTTTAATCCGGGCGAATGAATGGAGATTGGCACTCGTGCAAGACACCCCTTATTTGCTGGCAATAGTGTGCGAGCTATGTGGGTGGGTGCGGTATGCGTCAAAGACCTGCGTGCCTTGATATTGTATTTACTCTAATACTGATGCTGTAACACGAAATTTCCTGACAACAGGATAATCAAGTTATATCTTATCTTATCTTATTACAGTGTCAACAGGCACATGAAGATATGACAGGACAGCAATACGACAGCAAGTTGCTGCGTGAGCCTGACCTAATGGAGACCTTCCTCTGACTGATTTATACTTCCCCAATTCCTCTCCTGACTAAACTTTCTCCCCTCAGATTTGAAATTCCTATCCCGGGAGCCAAGTGCCCGCTGCTGCTTGAGAATCACTGATTTACATTGAGCAAATCTCACGTGCTCGAGCACATCTTATCTTCTTTGATTTCGCTCTGTTTTGTGGACAAAAAAGCTTAATTGATTATAAATTTTATTATCTGAGAGTTAGGAAAGGCATCAAGTTTCAAGCTGATAGTCGTCTTTCATATTCATCAAAGGCGTGCCAGAACTCCATCCTCTCCGAAGAAACCTGGAGTAAATTGCGCCTGATTGTTGGCTTAGAGATTTGCAGATAAGAAAAAAACAAAAAAAACAAAAAAAATAAAAGTAAACAAGCAAACTAAAATAAAAATTGAACATCGTATTAAAAAAAATATAATCAAATTCGATCGCCTTGAAATTCGTCTCAGGAGATATCCAAAGTGCAGACTCCGTAAGCAAACTGGTGTAAGCCCCTCCATTAGTGATGGCGGTAACATTGTTCAAGCAGGGACGAAAACACCAAGGGAAAACTAACATGCGTAAAATAAACAACAACAATAACAATAACATCAACAGCCCCTACAAAAACACACTCACGATCAGTTTACAATCATTAATTTGGAAAGAATCTGAGAGCGAGCCCCTCTGAGACACGCCCCCGGCTGGAGAATACGCAGGAGCGAACTTGAGAAAACGTGTCATTTCCCTCGCCGGGGCAAACCTTTCATTTCGGCTTGTGAGGGAGGGTGGAAGAAGGAGGCAAGAAGCCAAAAGAAAACAACAAAAAAACAGAGCAACAATAACAAACAACAATGGAAATGGCATCACATAACACCACACAATTTACTGAACGTTTTTGGACGCGGAAGTTCTGGACAGGCCAGAATATGGAAGGTGGTGTGGGGGGGGGGGGGGAGCAATTGACATTGGCCAATGATTTTGTGATATGTAGGGGCCTACTAACTAGTAAAAGAGAAAAAAAAATTAGGGGGGGGGACTTTGGTAAAGAATATTATTTTATGTATATATAATATATCAGGGATATTTACCATTATTGTTGTATGCGACATTTTGCCCGCCCATTTTGAGGTTTTGTCATGAAAATGGTTCTCTCACTCTTAATTTCATTTATGTTTAGGTGTCACTGTAGTCGGTTTAAAACTTTTCGTTGTACGAGTTCGTATTTATGACGTAATGTTTTATACCTTTTTTTTTCAGCCCTTTTGCCTACCAAACTACAATCCCCACTTTCTCGAAAGGGCAAAAATGCGCATGCAACAATCAGGGCAAATACCCGACGGTATATTATAAAAAATACCTAATGAGCAGTTTGAAATGGTGCCTACATTTCCCATCCAGCCTGCGCCTGTTACCAGCTTTGCATGAGCCTGGTTATGAAATACAAGACAGAATGCACGGTGTGGTGGAACTAATACAATGATAAATGCAATTCTCCGGCTGACTTTACCCACAAGAGATAATGAATTCTGCCATAGTGTAAGAAATGGATGGACGGGAAAAATAATAATAGCCGGTTGCACATTTAAGAGTAGTCCATAAATTCCCAACAGTATAGGAAGGAAGATCAATAAATGGCTGCAGCTGTATAGCATTATATATCAGTTCAGGCTGCGTGAGTATTTTAATACCGTGTTATTTGAAGTCCGGGTTCTCTCCAAGATGTAGTGTACATGATTATAATCAAATCATTCTAATGCTGGGGGGAGACTCAGGAAGCCCGAAATTGAACGACAATGACAAAAAGACTATCCGTGTGATATATTTTGAATGGTTTCACACTGAGACTAGGGAATCGACATCTTGCACATTCTGTGAATATGTTTGAAGAACAAGAACGCGTTGGATGGAGGGAGAGAGAGACATGTTAATAAGTACGGTGTGTGAAAAAGGAACAAAAAACAACAACAAATACTACAAAACAGTAACAGCCAAGTGCAAAAGAGACTTCAAATATAGTTGGGTATTTTCCACATTGTTGTATATGCATTTTTTTGCCTTTTCAAGAAAATGAGGATTGAAAGTTTGAAGAATTGTGTAAAATCAGGATTTTGTTCAACACGCTTCATAATCGAAACTTGCATATAAATGCCCACGAAAAAGACTCCCATATAACAGTTATGCAGTATAAAATTAGGAGTGACAAAACCTCACAATCGACAAAATATCGCATTCCTGCAACAATATGGTAAATACCCCACGCTATAATCTTCTTCCCGCCCACTTCCAAATCCCTTGCTGAAATACGAATCAAGACAATGGGATGGTGTGTCTTCCTTTTTTCTTGTGTTAAGAATATTTAATAATAATAGTAACATAATAAAACAAAAGGCACAATGCACATTTTATACAAATAACACTGTCCCCTGGGGCGTAGCAATGATCCGGTGCAGGGGCTGAGGCTTTCCACCAGACTTATTATTGTCCCTGAACTAGTTGCAAAGGACTTAATGAATTATGCACGCTTTAGGGGGCGTAACCAAGCTCCTGGCGCCAGAAAGGTGAACTTAATCCTTTTGTAGCAATCAAGTTTGAGTTCGAGTTTGGAGAAAGCACGACGACACAGTAACGGTCACGCTGTGCTGGGAAAAAGTCAGACGATAGACAGAATGCAACAGAACGATAAGACATAAGAAGACCTTACCAGAAGCGCCCAAAAAACCACCCGCTTGCCGCAGCAATAATATGTTAAGTTTGAAACATTGTAGAGCTTACCAGTACTACCCTATCACACGCATCACGAAACTACCGCCCTGATTTGGTCAGCGAGTGAAAAAGATTGTCGGTCAAAATCCTTGTTTATTATGTATTTGATCGAGAGAGATACCCCAAAACTATTTAGAAATCCTAAAGAGATGGGGAAAAGCTGCCTGGAGGAATTCATAGCTAAAATACAAAAATGTCTGAAAGCCCTTCTGTTCCCAATCACTGAGTTCAGTAGTCGGACATCTTAGGGCCCAACGGAAACCTAATCCTAGCACAAACAGAAGCCCTAGTGCCAACAGCGCACCGAGTCAAGTCTGCTTTGCTTCGGCATTGACTCAGGCTTGAAGCTCCTTTGCATTGAATTAATTAGCGAGGCAGATTTGTTTCAGCTGTCTCAGTCTCATTGGTGCGCCGGGTCCCGTCTGACTCCACACTGTCCACCTCACTGAGGCAAAACAAACCTGACGTGGGGTATAGGCCGTACTATTTGACCGCTACATTACGGACCTCATCCCGAACATTACGATAACCAGAAATGTCTGTTGTTTTATGTTTTCATTGTTTAACTTTATTTATACAAGTCTATGGAATGGACAACAAGACTTCTTGTCCCTGATCATGTATTTATTCATGAGAAGTTTTTCATTCCAGGCTCAAACTTAACCATTGTGTTTCCACTTCTGTCTCTTCTCTTTCTGCCAGATGCCCCACCAAACTAGATCCGTGTATTCCCCAGCCGGCGCCCGTGTGCAGGATTAATTGTATTTGTGTACCATTCCAGCACAGTTAACTGTCCCCCTTCTCTCTGGGAGGGAAGAGCTTGTTGGGGGATGGAACACAAGACACTGGCCAGAACAATGCTTTTAAATGTGGGTCTCCTGAATTTCCTTAGTACCAGCTACTTGGTATGCAAAATCGCTGAAAATAGTGTCCCAGCTTCTCTCCCCAAAAATTTGCATCAGTGACAGTGACCTACATCTCTGAGGTTACATTAGATGACAGTGACGACTGTTGATTCGATTAACTTTGGTCCCATCTTCTAGTTTTACCATACTGTTTTGCATTTGTTTGTAGTCAGCGTTTTTTTTTTGAAAATTCATGGGAAACTTTAGTAGACCAAAATGCTTGAACAGAATAGTTCCATTATTTCTATTCTCATTATTTGCTAGTTTCACGCAGTATAAAAAATACATATTTTCCTAAGGTTGTATACGAATAATACACTTATTTTCTGGAGATAACACTTACCGATAGCTTTAGGTATACTTAGTACCTTGTGACGGTCTCACGTAAATTAATTTACTTCCGCTTTTCTAGGGTCGATTTGCTATCTTTTTTCAATGTCAGACGTGTGACAACCACTGGCTTTCTCGTGGCTGTCCCAAAAATCGTGATACCCCGTTGAATAAACTGCTCAGATTTCAACAAAATGCCTATGCCGTTGTTACTTAATCCCACCCGAATTCTTATGATGCAGCATGCCTTAGTTCTGGACCGCCTGCAATTTATCAAGTTTACACTTAATGTACAATCAAGTGCAGAAACATTCTGTTCTTTCAGAGTGAATACCAACAAAAGAAACGTTTCCCCTTTCGCTTTAAGCATAGTCTAAACTGTCGACGTAGGGGAAAAGATGCCTTTCGAATATTGTAATCTAATCTCATTGTTGGAGGCACACGATTTCAGAGTTTTCTTAATATTTCTCTCCGAAGAAATCTGGAGTAAATTGCTCCTGATTGTTGGCTCTGAGATACGCAGACAAGAAAAACATACAAACAAGCAAACAAAAACAAAACAAACAAAAAATGAACATCGTCCGAAATGATATAATCAAATTTGATCGCTTTGAAATCCGTCCCAGGAGATATCCAAAGTGCAGACTCCGTGAGCAAAACTGGTGTAACCTCTATTGATTCTGGGCCGTTGCCCAGCTCAGATGTTGCCGGTTATATGAGAGGTTCATGATGCCAGCCTTACTTAGCGAAGAAATCGGATAGTCGCAACATGAAGCTTCACTATAACTGATACCGAAGGTCTTAACGTACACGAAGAACTAAAATGGTTTCGGAGAACGAAGTTGACCGTTGTTTTTTTTTTTGAGTGAATATCAACTGGTCAAGATAAACACATTATTAGTTGAATCATTATGTGGAAACAGACCACACAGAGTGCGTGTGAGTGTAGTTTCTTAGCTTGATTTTGATGATCATGAGTAAGATGTTATTAATATTATTATTATTGTCTGATCTGATGGGTTGTTGTCTGAATCTGTAGCCCCCCCCCCCCCAACATCTCTCTTTAGCGT
Source organism: Onchidella celtica (assembly GCA_963931925.1). Taxonomy (NCBI): domain Eukaryota; kingdom Metazoa; phylum Mollusca; class Gastropoda; order Systellommatophora; family Onchidiidae; genus Onchidella; species Onchidella celtica. The sequence goes on from OZ007570.1 coordinate 48,636,205, forward strand.
TGACCTCAGCAGAATGTTCCTCCCATTTCCTCCTCCTAGGGGCCAACATTTCTACACTCCAACTTCCCCCGATTTAGCCAAGCCCCCCCCCCCCCCTTGCAGTAAACAAGACTCGCCTTCGCTTTGTTTGTCAGCCCACATTGACGTCCAGTCCAGACAAATCCAGGAAAATTCAATAAGTCGGACATACACAATCTACGTTGCCCCCCTACGGAACAAGTTCGGAAAGGACGGAGGCCGAATTAAGGAAGTTCCCGGTTACTAGCTGATAATCAATGGGGCAAAAATGACAGGCACGAGTGAGTCCGTGGTAAAGATGGGGAACAAAGGAGGCGCCCCCAAACCATAATGACTTAATAGCCACTGACGACTGCTCCCAAAAGGTGTGTCCCTGATACACCCCATATTTCTGTTATTCTTGTTGTGTTTAACTTTTAGGCTGCGTAATGGCATTCTACTTTCATCAATCTATTACAAAATTCCTGCTAATTGTATACAAAACACAGTTTAAGAACTTTACAGGTAAAACAATTTCATGCGTGAAATTTTGATTAATGAAACTCAGAATATCAAGCTTAAATGAAGTACCAACAACGGTGAAAGCTGTAAAGTGGCACTTATCGGGCCGAAGTGCCGGTAAACTCAATCTCAGATTCAAAACTCTTAATCGGCATTAACTATGCCTTTAGCCGATAAATTAATGTTTACATCTCCAACCCTCTGCTATCAGAATCAATAGAAATGGCTTTCCAGGAAATGCAAAATTTGTTGGGGGTTCGAAGTCAACACAACCTCTGAAAACCAAGTTAGCAAGCTGACCAACTGTGGAACCCACTCCCCTCTCAAGACAGCGACGGGGGTTAACTGTTCATGATAGATGGTTATGTCCGAAGAGTGTGCCATTTCCCTAACCCAGGGGTCACCAAACTACGGCCCACGACGCCATTTCATCCGGCCCGCCATGGTACTTGATTTTGTCTGATAGAACCAGGGATATTATCTTGAGCTACGGGATGGACAGATTGCTTATGCGGCCCATGCTTGTAAGTCTATCAGCTATCCGGCCTTCTGTGAAAAGAGTTTGGTGACCCCTGCCCTAACCCATTGTACAATATCTCTCTCAGACTATGGTTAGGTTTTTCAGATTATGTAACCCAAGGGCCAGAAAATTCGTCAGTTGTCTTCTTTTCACATTGATCCAACTGTTCATCTTTAGCCTATTAAATTTACTTAATTTTCACGTCTATTTTACAAGAGCCAATAGAATTGGGGGAGGCGGGGGGGGGGGGGGTGGGGGGTGAGGTGGAAAAAAGGGGTGGGGGGGGGTGGGGGGTCCAGCTCAATATAAGGTAGGCCTCAAATCAACTTTACTTCTACCTGCAGCTTATAGTCCTTTGTCGGGAAAGTATGTTATGTCGTAAAAATATCCTTTAAACAGCCGTGCATTTAAAATAGTTACCACGATAGTGTCAATTAGATAAGCTCTAAACGCCACAATCCACAGAGGCAAGAATTCTTATAACTAAATGTACAGGCCACAAGTAGAATGTTTCCCTCTCAACTAGAAACATCAATAGAAAACTGTCAAGGACGGCTCGAAAACAGAACCACGTTCGTCACTGATGAAAGCGATGAACTTGGGTGATCTTTTTATACTGTTTATCAGCTATCCACAACTACAAATAGAGGACCAAGCGTAGGTGAGGATTATTTTTTTGTTACTGTTACATCAGCTGTTGTTGTTGTGTTTTAAAATATTTACTTGGAACTATCGCCATTCAGGGTTTAAGCGAATTGGGTGCCATATCGCAACCTTGTTTGTTCCAACTTCACTTTTTGCACAACTGAGAAATTCGATGTTAATAGTGTGTGCCTTAAGTATTATGATAAGGAGTCAGGATAAATCGCAACTGTGAAACAGCTTGTTAAGTGCCACAACGAATATTAAACATGTATAAAAGTATGATTTTGGTATACCTCTTCTATACCTCTTCTAAATACTAAAATATTTCCTTTTTTTTTTTTTTGTTATAAAATGGAGACAGAACAAACAAGAACCAAAGTGGCGCTATAAAAACTTCTGATAGAGTGAAAATTTGCGACTATAACTCGAAATATCTCAAATGTAATTATCTCACCATCTTCTACACACTCGCTCGAATAGCAGTGCCACATATCAGTGACTTACAGATCTAATAATGCATTTGACCGCGGCCATGACTGATGTATTAGTAAACAAAATGGACTTGTCTTTCAGCCAACGTTATTTTCCGCAGATACATCCTCTCAGAAATTTAGCCCTTACTAAAGCAGGTTATAGATGCCCCAAATTCTTCGATATGTACAATAAAAGTGCTTTATTCCAACAGCTACGTAAATATTGAAATGTCTAGGTAAGGTCGAAAGGGGGCGGGGGGGGGGAGGGGGTGGAAGGGGAGCGGGGGGGTCTTACATTCTAACAGAAAACTAAAAGGATCGGTCTGTTATATAATTTGGTGCTTAAAATCTTTGTGCCGGGTTTAGCAGTGACTTTAGTGAAATCTAATACACACGCAAGAGGCCAACACAATGCTCTCCGAAAAAAGCTAATCTTTACTTTGATTATAATCTATCACCAATTTTACTAGGTTTGTCAAAGCTGAGTCTCTGCCCATGATTATTATAATAGTCTATAATATGTTGCCCCTATTTAAGTGATCAATCTTGATTAGGGGGGAAATAACTCTTCTTGAGCAAAGGGGCGATAATATCAGTGATCAAAATGGGTTGATATACACCCGTCTCGGAGAGCCGTCGGGAGAATAAATTGCCTCTCGGAAAAAAATATTTGCGGGAACCGGAACCATTTTAAGACATCTTCGGGGTCTTAACCTCAATTTCGTCAAGATTTAAAGATAGCCGCCAGGATAAATAATAATAATAATTATATCTCTCTTTTCAGGAGAACCTTAAAATGCAGACATAAATAAATACGTAACAGACACACATACACATCAGAATTATAGCGGCCTTAGTTCTTGTTCGTTTTACCGCCATTTTCTGAAAAACTTGAGATTTTTTTAGTATGTAGACAAATGCACCCTTTGGCGCTTGTTTCAAACGCGTTGTGGTGCTTTCCAGCCTGTTTCACAGTTCCGATTGATTCTAAATATTGATCATAAATGCTAAAGCCGCCAACGTTTAACGTTGAATTTCTCAGTTGTGCAAAAAAGTGGAGTTTGAACAAACAAGAAAAAAGGCCGCGTAATAACACATTCTAGCTGCATAAAAGAGACAGAGGGCGACCGGCGTATATTAGTATATCAATTTTGTCCCCGGCTTATGTGTAAGCTGTAGACTATAGAGTTAAAGGGGACCCCAGGCTCTGAAGAGACTGAAAGAAGTTTATCGGCAGCGCCGACAGAACTGTCTTGAGACAGCTGACGGAAAAAAGAGACCTCACACACTGAGTTAACTCTTTGTTTGCCAATCACCGATATGTCGGTTCTTCCGGGTGTCACATTTGTGCCAGTCACCGATGTGTCGGCGTACAAGAATGCCAGGCTTTTTTTGGTTTCGGTGAGAAGGAAAGTTGGCTTTCTATTAATAGATGTTGCTGTAGTTAGTCTTCATTCAAACCCCCCCCCCCCTCCCTCATATTTTCTTCTCTTGTCAGCAAGCTTGGAAAAATTCATGACACACAAAGAGTTAAAAAGGGCGCAAAACATTCCTGGCTGAGTGCGCCACCAGACTGATATAATATAATAATATATTACACTAAGCCACATAAGTCCTGCAACACACTTTAAAACATTGTAACGTTTTGAACGAATTAGGTCAATTCAATTTTTAAAAAAATGAAATAAAGAAAGATTGTTCCCTTGAAATAAAAATCTTTTATTTTTCTAATGACGTGATGTCCTGCCTTGGAGATTTTTTGTTTGTGTGTTAAAGTTATTGAACAGAGGGGAAAGTGCCCTGTTTTCACATAAAGTTTCAGCTTGTCAGGCCAAGTGTTTTAACCGTTTCTATCTTGTCTGAAATGTTCATTTAATTTTCATTCATTTATAGGGTCTATAGAATTTGAATTTAATATGACAAGGCTTTATATTCCATTCAGTTATCTCCACTCGTTCAAATGTTTATTGCACGACTTATGCGGTCTTGGATACATGGACTGCATGCAATACAGAGAAACGTGTTGTGCCGTGCTGTTGATACACACTGCGAAGTGTTATTTCCTACAGTTATCTGGGAACGTGTCCTGAAAATTGGTTTATAGAATCGGTGGGGGAAATGCTTTGCTGGTCAACTTAACTGCAGCTGAGCCTATAACCAATAGATTTGCTTTGTTTTGTGGTAAGATCGATAGTACCAGGACAAATCAATGATACACGGACTCAGAAAATGAGACAACATTAAAGGCAGGAGACTGGACAAAAGAAGTACAGATACTAGATAGAGAGGCTGTTGAATGGACACACAGATAGATCGAACAGACGGACGGACAGATGGATTGTGGGACAGACATACATAATTATATATACAGACAGGCAGGAAGGCAGGCAGACAGACAGACAAACAGTCAGACAGTCGGGCAGGCAGACAGCTAGACGTAGAAGAAAGAAAGAAAGAAAGAAAAAGAGGATGGATGGATGGATGGATGGATGGATGGATGGATGGATGGATGGATGGATGGATGGACGGACGGACGGACGGACGGACAGATGGATGGATGCATGGAGCGATGGATGATGGATGAATGGATGGATGGCTGGTTGGATGGAGCGATGGATGGATGGAGTGATGGACAGATATTTTAAAAATTATGATGTGATGACAAATCCAAATACATTTTAACAATTTATACAGCAGCGCCTTAGATCGGTTCATCCTTGGAAACCTAAGCAGGCACATAATCGAATGAATGCCAAAAGTCGTTAACTCAGAGAACACTGACCTTGTGTTGATCTCCATCATGAGAAAGCATTGATGGCCACAAGAGATGTGTTCAGTCTACTCCGGGAAGGATATAAACAAGGTCTTTGTGAGATGCCCTAATCTATGTAATCGATGCTAAGAGCACTATTATTTCTTCAGCTTTAAGACGTTCCCCTAAGTATGTCGCATGTCGGACGATTCAGAAAGCAGCCTGGCCATTGGTATAATTTCCAGGACATCAACCTTGCGCACTTAGGGCAATACTGGTGGGAATTCTTAATATGCTACAAGTGTACTGGAAAAAGTAGATTTCAGTTTGACTTCAGCATTATGGACGTCGAAGTCACAAATTTACTGAGTGTGTAAGGCATTGTGTTGTAATCCAGATATTATTTTGTACTGTCTGACAAAGGAAAGCAGTATGATTTTAACTCGTAAGTGCAGTATTTACATACACATACATTTTGGTAAATGATCATTCTGGAGATGAGGAGGGAGTTGTGGTAGGAACAATATCAAATAGAATATAATTCCTAATGAAAATAATAACAATACCATGATATTAATGGGAAAAAAGATGAAATTTATGACAGAAGAGCCAAATGTAAAACCACAGATGTATAATGTAACACAAGCATCCTGGCAGGATTATTAGGTACATATTCGATTATTTCGCATTGCTAATTTGGTCTTTCACCAGCAATTTTGCATACCTTGACGTTCTCTCGCACTTTAACATACGTTGTCTTTCACTCCCAGTTTTGCAAGTTCGGACGTTCACTCGCGGTTTTGCAAGTTCAGAGGTTCACTCGCGGTTTTGCAAGTTCGGTCTTTCACTCGCGGTTTTGCAAAACTTGAACTTTCACAAAGAGGTGCCTACTGCGACATGGATACCTACCAGTTTCAGTATCATAATCCGTTTGGTGATAAAATGTCATTGCTATTATATTGATGTCATTTTGGGGGAAAGGAAGGAGAGAAAGAGGAATGATAACAAACGCTGAAAGAGAGCAAAATATTATTAATTAAAAAAAAAAACAACAACAGCTGTGGGGCGGCAGCCAGGCTTGAAGCAAAGTCAAAATAGGGCAAAAAGAACAAAAATATTTGTATGTAGGAAAGTCTCGCGTAAGAAATAATACAGAAACCATACAATAAACCTCTTTTTCCTTTGCCTTTAGTTGTACCGGTTCTGTATCATTTCTTACTCAAGGCTCTGCTACATAGTTACAAGTTTGTCTTTTTCTTTTTTGACACATTCTGAGTTTGACACACAGCAGAGCAGAGCAATCGATCCACTGGGTTTTATGCTGTAGGCTACCAATCACAAAGTGCTTTTACAAAAACAGTTAACACAGTGCTGACATTCTGAACACAACTGGAAACATCAATTTATCCTTGCGCAATCATTCCTTATTCCCTTGAGACAGCTCACACTTTGCTGCTCAGCTTGTGTCATGTCGTAAACAGACACCTTTGTAATGTCGTAATGGACTGAGTTCATCCCAGTTAAGCTGCCCTGTTTGTAACTAATGTACACACAGCACGTGGGGTGGTAGATCCAGATCTGAGAATCAGCGCCCGGGAATTCACAATGAAAAACCTCGTGTGTTTTTCAAAAATATTGTCCCAGATGATCGAGTATCTGCAATTAACGTGAGTACCTCGGCTGTTCTCCGGAGACTAGCACTTACAGCGAGTCTGTTCCCATTTAATTACAGCACTTTTACAGTAGAAATTTCAGCTTTCAACGGAAATTTGACCTGGCAGAACTGTGGTCATGGGATCCTAAGCGCCATAATGTCAGCTTGTCACGAACTAAGTATAACAACAGAGTGGACAGAGGGATCATTCTAGGGGAACCATTTAAAGAAAAACGGTAATTATGCCCTGGCATGGCCGGGGGTAGTTTCTGGAACCGAAAGTTCGTGAGTTTGTCACGGTGTCCAAAGACATTTCGTGTCACATTACGATGCCCGAGATTCACGGTGAAGACAGCTTAGCCATCGTAACGTTCGTAGGCGCCTTCAAAGAGTCTTGTGTGTCACATTAAACGGTACTCAAGATGTACGGTGAAGACGGCTTACAACAATACATTCCTAGGCGCGTCCAAAGACAATTTTCGTATCACAATAACGGCGCTCAAGATTCACGGTGAAGACAGCTTAACAATATATTCTTAGGCACGTCCAACGATATTTTGTGTCACATTAATAGTGCCCAAGATTTAAGGTGAAGACAGGATACCCATACGTTCCTAGGGGCGTTCAAAAAATATTTTGTGTCACATTTAAGGTGAAGACTGCTTAAACAATACATTCCTAAGTGCGTCCACAGAATACTTTGTGTCACATTGACCGTGCCCAAGATCCACAGCGGAGACAGCTTAAATACCAGTCCCAGGCAGTACACAGTGCGACTTTCTTGGTCTTACTGACGCCTATTTATTGAAATTTGAAATCTAAGCCAATTAATGGGAGGAGGGCGCACACATGCCAGGCACGGGAGAGACATTACAAAGTCAACGGGAAAATGACGCCACTGCAACACGAGGACAAGTCACATGTGTGCGCACAGCTTAGTATAAGAAGACGAACTGTCCCAGTATCAGAACATTTCTATAGTATTATACAATGAAATTGGCGGAAGATTGTTTCTGGAAAGGTCGCAAATGTCATTTTGGACAAAGTGTTCCCCACTCCAACCTTAGGAAATGCCACAGGAAATCAGTGGTTTAAAATACATTTATAAATTATGATGGGAAGATAACTTCCAAAGAAAATTCCCATTATAGATCATACAGTTTAAATGTAGTGACACTGGATACAACCTTGCCCAGCAACGTCCTTCTTCTTTCATAATGTCAAACAATTTCCTCCCAAAACTGCCTTTGCTTTGAGGAACTAAAATAATTATGTTATATTCTGCAATGATAACAGGAGGTGTTGGTGGTACTTCAAAACAAAGAAGGTCAGAAAAACAAATTGAAAAAAAAATGACCCGAATGAAAAACTAATGATTTCAAAGTTTATACATCTGAACTGTGAGGAAGCCCTTTCGGGGACTATGAAGGCTTTTGGAGACGATATGTACAATAGAAAAAGAAACAAATATGCAAAGAGAGATGTACATGCAAAAAGGCATTGAGACACAATAAAGATAAATCTGTACACGAGAGCCTTCTTGGAACATTCTTTTAAACTGTTAGTGTTGTACAAATCGTAGCTTTAGTACTTGTTTGCCCGATCTCAATTTTCTAAAAAAAAAAAAAACAAAGACAAAACTGGAGATCTTTTTAGAAGAGGTGTGACAAATGCACACTTTGACACTTGTTTAAAATGCGTTTTGGCACCTATCAAGCTGTTTCACAGTTCCGATTTATTCTAACGCTTTACCATATTACTAAAGCCGCAAATGTTTAATGACACATTTCTCCGTCGTGCAGAAAGTGGTGTTAGAACGAACAAGAAATAAGATCGCGATATGATAATTACATTTTATTAAGGTGATTTATACCGACCTCGGTGTGTACATCTTATAAATTCAGTTTGAGCGTGTGCATTTGGTTGGATCCGATTTGAAGATACCAAAAATTATTTCCCCCAAAAAATAAAAACAAAAAACGTTTCCATCAGTAAACAGGATCGGGGGCCCGAAATGTGAATATCTACTGCAAAGCTGCAGTGCACCTCTTTAAGAGTTTTGTTTTATTGCCAGCTATAAGATTAATGTCCCGTTTCTAGTGAAGCTTGTATCCGAAATGAAGATCTTTCCTTACAGACCATGGCTGTCGTTCCTGCTGTATAGACATAGAAAGAGATTGGGGGTGCGGTAGTTTATGACTCTCCTAAACGAGGTCTGTTTAGTTGTACGTGCTTTGGGGTCGGTGATCCCAGGATCGGGTTTCCCCAAGGGTCAGAAAAGCTGCATATCAATTTGACATTAAAAAATAACACCACACACGCATACACATATATGTACACTCAGAAATAACCTATTAGCCGGCTAGCTGGAAGGACTAACAGACAGACAGAAGAGTGGAAAGACGGCACTGAGAATCATTTAGTCCAGGGATTTTCACTCAGGGTGGGTGGGTGGCAGATCGCCTAGACATTTCTGTGTGTGAGTGTGTTTGGGAAGAGGGGAGGGGGGGGGGAGAGAATGAGACACAGAGAGAGACAGGCAGAACGAGAGAGAGAGAGAGAGAGAGAGGAAAGAGAGAGTGAGTGAGAGAGCCAGAGAGAGAGAGAAAGCGGTAGAGAGAGAGTGTGAGAGAGAAAGCCAGAGAGAGAGAGAGTGTGTGTGTGTGTGTGTGTGTGAGTGAGTGAGAGAGAGAGACAGAGAGAGAGAGAGAGAGAGCGCAAAACAGCGGAGAATAGAACAAGGATTGGAGTAAAAGCAGTGGTTTGTTTGTTTGCTTTCCAGAAGTAAGGCTGGGGTCTGCCTGGTGAGCAGAGCCTGGGGTGCAAAGCGAAAGAGGAAAACGGTTGAAAAGGATTGGTTAGTGAAAGACAATTCCGTGTATCTCAATACTTCAGCTCGGGAAACTTCAATTCCAAAGCACTTGAATCGGATTGGATGGCCCTAGAAAATGAAATCTTCAAAATATCCCACGGTGTCACCAGCAAGAAGTCAAACACTGAGGAAGGCAAGGTTTAATCATTCCAACGAGTGTTACTGGGTTTCTTAAATGGACACTGTTTAATTTTCATTTTCATTTCCCGGGTTTCTCCTTTTCCCGAGAGAATTGAATTCATGATGAAATTTGAAATTTAAATGTCATTGTTCTCATACCACACTAAATTACCAAGCCATTTGCGAGGTCAAAACTCAAGACAAGTCTTAATGTCGGTAATGAACTCTTCTTCATTATTTGGAGCAGGAACAGGGAAGTTTTTCGCCTCATGGAAAAGACAGGTTATTTTGCCACACCACGTATATCATTATTCCTTATATTTCTTCCTTGATTGCTTTTATTGGTATTCTATATCCCGACCTTGGTTCTTGTGTGTTCTATCCCCATTTTCTGAAAACAAAACAAAACAAAAATTGGAGACCGTTTAGTGTGTAGGAGAAGATCTAATGCCCCAATACCTAATACCCGATCTAATGCCCGAATTCTGATCGTTCAGTATGTAGAACAGATGCAAACCTTCACAGTTGTTAAAAGTGCGTTATGGCACGTATCAAGCTGTTTCACAGTTCCGATTTATTCAACTCCTGAACAAGAAACTAAAGCCACAAATGTTTAGCGTCGAATTTCTCAGTTGCCCAAAAAGTGGAGTTAAAACAAACACGGACTAAGGTCGCGAAAAATCAGGTTATTTTGTCATATCACATATCATCACCCCTTATCTTTCTCCTTTGATAGTTTTTTTTTTAATTGATGTTTTACATGACTTTTCGGCCCAATAAATCATATTTTTCTTGAAAGTGGCTAAATATCCTTTGTAAATCATTTTCATCTGTTTTCAGTATTATATCCATTACATCAAAGATGAAGCTTTGAGCCGCTCTTAGACCATCAGCGAGTGATGAGTACTTTAAAAACACCGAGATTAATGCGGTCAGTTGTACTCTGCCACCGCCCCGCCCCCCCTACCCCTGCCCCTATTAAGATTCGAACATAAAGCCTAATGGCATTAGGGTGCCAGAGCTCTAATCGTTGGACCACTGCGACCACATTTATATCTGACCCTCAGCCTCACTGCGAATCTGCCATGATTTCTATCTTTCCATCTTTCTACATCAGCGGTTCCCAACCGGGGTGGCCAGGAGGGTTTGGGGGGGAGAGATTTGCTGATTCTTTGTTTTAAAATTATAATCAACCCTAGCGTGTACAGACACAAAAGGCCTTGTTTGGAAATTCTAAAAAAAAAATAAAAAAAAAATAACTAAGCGGATCCAAATATCGAACTACGGACAGTTTTGTTTGTTTGTTTATGAGGTGTTCCAAATAAGGTACAACGGGTATTAGAATATTAAAAAAATGATCTGTTTGGTTCTGGTATGCAGCAGTGTCTGTTCATCATTACTTTTTCAAAAAGAAGTGAAATAACATTGTAATGTGCCTATTACATGTATTATTGACACTTATTAGAACTTGAAACTTACACTAATTCTGAATGACTATCTGAAAGCGGCCATAACTGATGCAGAAATTAGACTCACCCAGTTTTGGGATAATGCTCTTCAATTAAACACAAACCACGGCACAGCCTATCAATTCAACCCCCACGCGATCTACTCAGTCGCATTGCTTTGCAAAGCTTCATGGGAGAAGTCATTTTGAGCTCTTTGATGTGAAGTAAATTGCTGTTTACGAGCTTGCAGAAGAGGGAGTTCTGTGACTTAATGTCTCACAACGTATTAACACCTGAAAGAGTGGGGTATCTTGCCGGGGGTCTTTGAACCTAGGTAGCAATCAGCCTGCCCAACTCATTTATCCCCTGCTGTAACCATGCCTTCTGCCTCAGTGATGTCAAGAATTGGATCTTTGCTCAGCGGACGAGATAGATAGATAGATAGATAGATAGGTAGATAGATAGATAGATAGATAGATAGATAGATAGATAGATAGATAGATAGATAGACAGATAGATAGATAGATAGATAGATAGATAGATAGATAGATAGATAGATAGATAAACAGACAGACAGACAGACAGACAGACAGACAGACAGACAGACAGACAGACAGACAGACAGACAGACAGACAGACAGACAGACAGACAGACAGACAGACAGACAGACAGATAGATAGATAGATAGATAGATAGATATTATTTTTATAGATAGATAGAATGACAGTCAGATAGATAGAACATGTTTGCTCAAGAATCCAATGCACATACTATACCTCTGTCCCACAGAAAGAACAGACGAACAGCGTAAGACTTTTGAGCACTGAGAATACAAAAATTAGAGGAACATTGCCCCCGGTCGTTACACGAACTCTTCAGTAGAACTAAGTAGCCATCATTACTCCTGTATAATGCCAGAAGAGACAGAGCATCATTAGAGATTCAAATCAGCCTACAGGTATTCAAATACAGAGCCACGGAAGTATTATTCTCCAGGCTAGCAGTCCCAACCATATTCCTCCCTTTGCGGCCACAAGTTTTCTCAATTCCTACCCCATTCGGCATACTCAATCTAATATTTTTTTACTTTTTCTATCATTTTAACTTTAAAGTAGTAATTGTTGAAAGAGTTATGAATCTAAATGTTCTTTATTAATTGCATTCAAATTTTCAAAAAAAGAGATACATGTATCTTTATTTCAATGGTACATAAAACATGTGTACTGCGTAAAGACAAAGTCAAAAACTGGCAAAAAGAAAAAGTTATATTATGTAGCAAAGCCTCGCGTAAGAAATAATACCCAAACGATACAATGAAATGCAAACTGAAAGGGAAGATAGAAAATGCCGATATTTCGGCAATAGCCTTCTTGTTTGATACATACAACTGTTTCTTGTCGCCAATTTTTGACTTTGCTTTAAGCCGTTGCTGCGGCGTCACAGTTTTTCTGTGGTTCTTTTAATATTGTGCACAGACAATATCCTACCCACGCTTGGAGGTTTTCCTCTGCCTGAAACTCCTCCTCTGGTTACCCCCTCCCCCCCTCCCCAGATTTGAAATTCCGCCCCTGGAAGCCAGTTACTCCCCGTTTGAGAATCTCTGTTCTAGACAAATAACTGGATCATTATCTTTCATAACGGTGATTAAGCCTGCAGTGTCTGCTGTTCTGAAGATGGATAAAGAGACATTACCCAGATTTGTGTCCCGGTAAATTAAGCACTTTAAGACAATGTAAAATCAATGAACTCCTTTCAACAATACACACAATAACAATGCCTTAATTGCAATGAATATTGCAGCAAATGAAATTAAAAAGAAATTGTTGGTATCTTTTGGTTTAGGGCTGTGTTGGTAAGAAAGGTGGAAAAATGTCCTCTAAAGTGCAGTATCTGGGATATAAGGATATATTGTGAAATTAGACAAAACAGGCGGACAGACAGACACTCAGACAGATAGATAGATGGAGAGACAGACAGACAGACAGACAGACAGACAGACAGACAGACAGACAGACAGACAGACAGACAGACAGAGAGAGAGAGAGAGAGAGAGATAGAGAGAGAGAGAGAGAGAGAGAGAGAGAGAGAGAGATAGATAGATAGATAGATAGATAGATAGATAGATAGATAGATAGAGAGAGAGAGAGAGAGAGAGAGAGAGAGAGAGAGATAGATAGATAGATAGATAGATAGAGAGAGAGAGAGAGAGAGAGAGAGAGAGAGAGAGAGATAGATAGATAGATAGATAGATAGATAGATAGATAGATAAATAGATAAATAGATAGATAGATAGATAGATAGATAGATAGATAGATAGATAGATAGATAGATAGATAGAGAGATAGATAGATAGAGAGATAGATAGATAGATAGAGAGATAGATAGATAGATAGATAGATAGATAGATAAATAGATAGATAGATAGAGAGATAGATAGATAGATAGATAGATAGATAGATAGATAGATAGATAGAGAGATAGATAGATAGATAGATAGATAGATAGATAGATAGATAGATAGATAGATAGATAGATAGATAGATAGATAGAGAGATAGATAGATAGATAGAGAGATAGATAGATAGATAGATAGAGAGATAGATAGATAGATAGAGAGATAGATACACTCACCTCTTCCAATATTGAAAGCCATTGACATCCCCGCCCCCGTTTTCTCCACTTTTACATCCACAAATTCATTCAGCCCCACCCCCACACACATACTCACTCTCAAACACACATTCTCTCTCTCTCACACACACACCACGAACACTCCAGCTTTCTACTTTCGTTCGAATGCACCAGCCAAAAAGGAAATAAAAACGCCTAATATATCTGTTTAATGTCTCTCATGAAAGGCTCCAGAAATGATGTCGCCTCTTCCAACGAAATTATTCCAGTAAATGGATTAGATGCCATAAACTGCTGAGACTGTAATCATTCCTATATTATTTTCATCCAGAAACTCGTAGCAAACTCGGCAAAGCATTTTTAGAAGGCGAAAAGGCGCTGCCGAGAGTGATACAAAACAGCAACAACAACATAAGAACGATATTAATAAAAGAAAATATATCATATCATAAAGGAAGTTAGGCCTCCAATGTAATCATGAAAGGCTTTTTAACCGCTGAGACTGAAATTCTACAAAATATCATATGACGCCTAGAAAGCATCATAGAAAGACGTACAGGTGTGCATGGGCATATTTTAAAAGGTCTTCAAGTTTGTTATATTTTCAATACTGTGGTTGATTTTGAGACACAACTGAGTTATGAAAGAAAAGAAAGTGTTCCGATATTTTGAGCTGAAAAAAAAACAACAAGAACACATTTTCTTTGATTAAAATTAAAAAGTATGACCGGAAATTTCGTTCTAAGCCTCACTTTATACATTGATGATCGAACCTCAACTTTAAACGTCACATATTCCCCCAGTCGGCGGGCCAACTAGTATAATCATATACAAAAAAAAATCTTGATGAAGGCAAGAAAGAAAAGGCCAAAAACAACAATGATCTCTCCGGCATGCCGTTAGGTTGGAAATCCATGGCAGATACTGCATGATATTCAATTTCAGTATGTACGCTGTTTTACACATCTACTATTACAATTTGGTCAAAATGTGGCTAAAGGAAAAAGTAACGTACAGAAGCCTCCCATGAAGCTGTGTTTTCGTGTGTTCGGAAAAGGAAACGGCAACAGAAACGTCAAGAATCCAGTAAGAAGTAAAAAGAAAGAATGCTTCCATGGGTACGGAAACGGCGTCGTCGTACACTTGGAGACGTTCTTTCTATTTCCGTAAAGTAGACAGACGAGATCATCCTAACGCTAAAGAGTGCAAAGGCATCCCTTATACTTTCTCAGCTGAAAAATTATGTTTGTAGCTAAACCTCTACAAGAAGCAAAATTTCAGGAAGACAAAACGCTTGCCTTGTCAGAAAACCGCGTAAGTGCCAAAGACGTAATTATACTGGAGATGAAGAAAATTAAGATGTAATTGTTTTTACTTGAGCTCTATTGCTAATCCTGTATATTATGTCTTTTAAGTAAGCAGATCGACATTTGAAATATTGCACTACAAATATAAAAATCCTTCAAGGAATTCCTAATGTTCAGCGAAAAGGAGTTGCTATGTGCCAATGGTGGATATCCATTTCTGCGGTTTTATGATAAGGCTAGCGATAAATGATTTATAAAATGAAGATTTAATAGCGAACGAAAAAATGAAAGACTTATAATGGCCGAGAAGATGGTCTTTCTAAGCCCGAGCTAGGAAGAAATTATGAGGTTGAGATGTAACAAAATAGGCCGGAAATGAGCGGAAAAGGGCAGTAGAGGATGAGAAAAAATGGCTTTCATTTGTGTATTGAATAGAGTCTGTGGAGAAAAGAACGAACGGAAGCTTCCACTATGGGTAGAAATTGTATCGTCTCCCGACGGTCCAATTGAACGTCGGAGGTCAAGCCGAGGGAGATTGCTCACATCCGATAGGTTTTTTAGCTCCAGAGATATTTTTCCTGTTTCTTTTTGACAAGCCATTCATAAAGAGAATATGGCTATAAGGGTCAGCCCGGGCCACTTGAGAAGCAATAGGCCCCCGTGTGAAATTACCATATCGTCACTGCATATTTTACCCACTTATCTCAGATACAGAAGAAACGCCACATAACATATAAATAGATATTATCTCATCGAAGACACAGGATACCGGGACGTATCAATTCGTCACCTTTCGTCCGTGGGCTCGCGCGCCAGCACGATTTCTTGTACTTCGTGCATCAAATACTACTCAAACGCTGCAAAAACCTAAAAATCAACTAATTTCTCGATCATTCTTTAGAGTTTGCAAAACAGACGACAAAGAAACTAATTCAGGGGGACAGACAGAAAATCAGACGCAGATAGATAGATAGGTAGATAAATAGACAGAAAGACAGACAGATAGACAGACACACACACACACACAAACACAGACAGATAGATAGGTAGATAAATAGACAGAAAGACAGACAGATAGACACACACACACACACACACAAACACAGACAGATAGATAGGTAGATAAATAGACAGAAGACAGACAGATAGACAGACACACACACACAAACACAGACAGATAGATAGGTAGATAAATAGACAGAAAGACAGACAGATAGACAGACACACACACACACACAAACAGACAGATAGATAGGTAGATAAATAGACAGAAAGACAGACAGATAGACAGACACACACACACAAACACAGACAGATAGATAGGTAGATAAATAGACAGAAAGACAGACAGACAGATAGACAGACACACACACACACAAACACAGACAGATAGATAGGTAGATAAATAGACAGAAAGACAGACAGATAGACACACACACACACACACACAAACACAGACAGATAGATAGGTAGATAAATAGACAGAAAGACAGACAGATAGACAGACACACACACACAAACACAGACAGATAGATAGGTAGATAAATAGACAGAAAGACAGACAGATAGACAGACACACACACACACACAAACACAGACAGATAGATAGGTAGATAAATAGACAGAAAGACAGACAGATAGACAGACACACACAGACAAACACAGACAGATAGATAG